>JAAWXA010000003.1:104006-189276 GCA_038090715.1 Florisuga fusca
TCTCTCCCTCCCCTTTTTCTCTCCCTCCCCTTTTTCTCTCCCTCCCCTTTTTCTCCCCTCCCCTTTTTCTCTCCCTCCCCTTTTTTCCTTACTTGCCCTTTTTATCTTTAGCCCTTTTCTCCCCCATCTCCCCTTCCCTCTTTTTTCTTTTTCTTTTTTTAATTTTCTATTTAAGATAACACTTGAAATCTGATCCTTCTCAGAAATTACCTCACCCACCACCATTCTTTCACCTCTGTCTTTGCCAATGCATAACAAATAAGCTATTTCACCCCAATTCTCATTACAATATCATAATTGCCAGTGGTTGGAATATCTTTCTGCAACATTAAGAGAAAAAATAACAGACCCCAGCTTACTTTGGTAGTTGAGTTTATCTCAGAGCACTGTCTCATGCTGAGCAGTGGAAATTAACATCTTGCTGCTACTAGGACAGAGCTGGTTTGCCATCTCCTCTGTGCAGCAGTACCACACACATCATTTCTCTTGGCTCTGGAGTTCTTGTAATTCAACTTGCTAGCCCAGCAAATCCCAGAAAAACTTTTTTTGAGCCATTTTATAAAACTAAATTGACCCTTCATGTGATCATAAAGCATGAAGCCTGGCTTGGTGAGAGGAGTTTGGATCATGAAACAGGCAGAGCTGGGAGGAAGGACCACAGCCCTTGTTTCTTTCAGCAACCAGGGAAGCATTCATTTGGCTCAAACCACCTTGTTAAGTCATCATCTAACAAGGGGTTTGAAGGGTGTTAGCAAGGGCATTAATGTGGTTAAGAAACTTTTTTTACCATTCTGTGTCTGTGGATAGACAGGTGGTTGGAGCTCCTTACATTTTTTTTGTGAGCATCAAATTATATTAATTTCTATGTTTATGTTATTTATGTGGCTATTATAAGTTCTTTCCTTTGTGCTGGGTATGGGTGGTTGATGTTTAGCCACACAGTGTAACAGTGATGTGAAGTTGGGATGCTTCTGCCTTGCTTGCCATTTTTCAGAGCAAAGTTGTGACCTTGCTTTGTCACCTGCACTGGGTTCAGTCTCCTCCCAGCTGGCCAGGCATTCCCTACGGATGCTCTTTGGTTCTTGGGGCTGAGACACACTCCTGAGCCTGCAAGCTTCACCACAGAAGTGTCAGTGGGTTCTTGCTCCATCTTGCTTTATGGCTTCTCAAGCCAGGACCTTAGTCCATACTCAGTACTTCCTCTTTTCTCTTCATGGTGTCCTCCCCAGCTCTGCGTTTCCCATTTCTTAAGCCTGTTTGGAGATTTCAGCCAGGAGATGCAGATCCTTGACTCTTTGAATGTCTGTGCAGGACCAGGGGTTCCTGTAGAAAACAGGGTGAGTTGGTGTCTAGTTTGGGGGTTCCCAACACCTGTCTTCTTTATTCTGACTTAGCCTGAGCTTCTTTGATGCTTGGGGCATGGTAGGACTAAGGTCAAGAAAAAAATCCAGAATGTGAGGAGGCTTCTCCTGAGCTCCATGTGCTGCTTGTAAGTCAAATCACAGCTGGGTGGTGAAGGTAGAGCTGATGTGTGAATGTCTGCATCCCTCTTTGACCTCTCCTAATGCTGTGGTTGAAGCTGTCAATATTTGGGGTGAAACTGGTAGGTTTTCTGTTTGGTTTGTTTTGGGTTTTTTTGTCAATTTAGTGATTGTTTAGTGCTAGTGAGCACAGTGCTTTGCTGTTACTGTGATTTATTTACTTATTTTCAAGTATAGAAATTCTGGCATATACTCCTTTTTTTTAATGCAAGTAAGAAATGTTTCAAGGCCCAGTATTGCATTGTGTTTTATGGTGCATTTTTACTTGCTGTCAGTCAATTTATCTCTTCTTTTTAAAATTTTTTTGTTTCTTTGTTTTTTGATTTTGTTTTGGGGCCGTTTTTTTTTTTTGGTTCTTTTTGTGTGTGTGGCTGCCCCACCCAAAATTCCTCAAAACTGAACAGAGAGGGCGTGAAGCTGACTCATTACCTGACTGAGAAAGTAAATTGGGGGAGGGAATACCAATACAGACCTTGGTACTGCTTTGATCCATGCAAGTCAATTCCCTGATGGAGCTTCAAATTCATGTCAAAGGAAGCCTGTCCTTTGCTTTTCCATCCAGCAAAGAGAAGTAGCTGAAAGAATGAGTTTAAGAGTCCTAAAGTTTAGGGTACCAGGTGCTGGAACTAACATCTAACTTATTTGTCATGCTACAATTATTTTGAACAAAATTCTCACGTGAGGTGTTTCTCCAGTCAAACTGGTATTATCTTCTTAGACAGCTGTTATTATGCAATTTTTATTGGACTTTTTGGTGTGTAGCTTCAGATTACTTTAGTTATAAGTCAGTGCTCAGGAGTTTTGGATTTGTCTGGTGACCACTCTCATGAAACTGATGAGGGATTGTCTAATAATAAATTTTTTTTTAAAGTTTAACAGCCCTATGTGTTGGTTTTTCTGTCTTATATTTGCTTTCCAGTGTGTTTCTGGAGCCTCAACTGTTATCTGGCTGGATTTGAATGGTTTAGGATTCAGTTACACCTTTCTATCATATGCTCTCCAATAGAAGTTAGGGAATATTTTCTTGTCTGTCTTCCAGGCTGAATAAAAAGATGGTTTTGGTGCTCACCTCTTAATTATAGAATTCACTTCCTTTGGACAATCATAAGAAGAAATTAACAATACTGTTTTATCAGTGGATACTGTGTGTAATATAATCTGTGGTAGTGATATTTCTTAGGGTTCATGGGGGTTGTGTTTTATTTCATGTGCTTGATCAATGAAGGGAAAGGGGTTAGAAAGATGAGGCAGAAACAAACAATTTGTGTTGAATTTGGATTTCTTTTTAACACATACAATCTGAAAAATGTAGTGTGTCAAATAAATGAAATTACTACTGTGTGCATTTTCTCCCCAGCTAACCTGTTACTACTCATATAGTAGAAGACTACCACTTTTTTTTTTCTAGAAATAGGTATAAAGTTCATGTTAAGCTTAAAGTCTAGTTTGTAACTTGTTAAGAGTTAATTTTTCTCTCTTGCTTTTAGTTGAAGCATCTTGTCATAATGGAGATGAAACAATGGAAACAATCGAGGCTGCTGAAGCACTTCTCAATATGGACTCTCCTGGTCCTATGTTGGATGAAAAAAGAATAAGTAAGTTTTTTTGTGAAAGCAAATCCAATCTGTATTTGCCTTGTTTATTTCTGAGAGGAGGGATTCAGTGGAATTCAGCTGCATGGAATTGGTAAGATCATTTCGCTTCTAGGTAGACTTTTATATACATAGTTTGGATATCAGAAATCCACTTTTATATTCAGTGAAGGATTTAATTGCTATGCCAGAGTTTAACGGGTAAGGAAAGAGTAAAAAAATTGCAAAGGGGAGGTGTGAATGAAGTCAAGTGGCTTAGATTGCAGTGTTTTGTTCAGCTGATAGAAGATTAGTCTGTTTGTTAATCAGATAAAAGAATATACACTTACATCTGCAGAATACCTTAAATATGAATAAAAATGGGTAATCACCAAATAATTTTCATTTTGGGGGGAATGGATTATATCTTTAAGTTGTTCTATTTTACTAGTGCTCCTGCATGTGCAAAAGTTGTGGGCAGATATAGTCCCTTTATGAACTCCTCTTTCTTATGAGCCTTAAATGTCACAGTTTTATTGTATTATATGTTTAAATTTTTGGTGTAAAACCCAGCTTTTTAAAGTCCTTGCGGATGTGTGAAAATATTCCTGTTGCCCCTTTCTCTTAAGCAACCATGTTTGGTGCCACTGAAGATGATGATATGGTGGCTCCCATTACACACGTGTCAGTCACGCTTGATGGGATCCCTGAGGTGGTGGAAGTACACCAAGCTCCAGACCCTTATGCTGAATCACCAGAGACTCCAGAATTTGAGCAACCAAAGAAGAAAAAAGGTAAGATGCTGCTGGGGAACAGTGGTGTGGAGCAGGGAGAGCATTGATGGTATGCTCTCCTCCCCTGTCTGGAACAGTTCTGGGTGTCAGGTCAAAATAAATGAGCAGGCTCAGCTAGAAATACAGAGAAAGCATTTTCTCACTGGGTGGATTGGGCACAGATACTGGTGCTTAGACATGGATGGTGCTGGAGAGTTAGCAGTGAAGGTTTATCCCACAGGAAACATGAATCTCTGCTCATTGCTTATATCTGCTCATATCTTCTTGCAGAATTGGAACACAAGATATAGAGCTTTTGTGACTGTGAATCCTGAAGCACTTTAATTAGCTCTTACTTAATTTCAACTCAAGTTACTTTATCTTTTCAGAATATGGGATGAGAATAAGGAGGGCTTTTTAGCTTTTCTTGAATATGAATGGTACAATTTTTAAATTTTTTTTTTTAAATAGCTGCATGCTGTAGTAAGTGCTGGTCCCATTTGTGGTAGGTAACGCACAGTGTCCAGTGATTGATATTCCACTGGAGTCAGTGCTGTGCCAAAGAGTAATGAAATGGTGTTTGTCAGACCTTCTGCTCCTATTTTCCCACCCTGCTTCAGTGTGGATCTTACCAGAAGTCTTGAAGCTGATGTCTACAGCAGAAAGAGTCGTGCAGTGGAGGCAGATGTAAGGAATTGTTGCGTCAAATTTAAAAAAAAGATAAATAACCTAAGAGAGTTAAGTTTCTGGTACTAATCCTAGGGCTGAATTGGAGCATTAGGACTTTGATAGGTTCCCCTGTGATATAAAAGCCTTTCAGAAGAGGGCTCCTGCTGAATGAGAGTGCATTTTTGCTGCTACTTCCAAGCGTTGGGAGTTGTTATCTGTGAGAGAGAGCACATCAGCCTGTGGAGATGTTGGGGAAGCCAACTGAGCCCCGTGTGTGTCACAAGGTCTGGTAGGGATGGGTGTGGGTCAGGGAGTCTCCAGTTCCTGTGAGAAAGCTGAACTGAAACCATTGTGGAGGAGAGGTTTGCCAGCAGCTGCCCCGAGAGTGCTGCTGGGGAAACTACCGCTCTGTGTGCGCTACTGCGAGATAACCAACTGTCAGAGCATTTTAAACTGGGGCTTTTTTGTTTTTTTTTCTTCTTTTCTTCTCTTTTATGTTGGCTGCTGTGTGGGCCAAAACAAAGAGCCAATGTCTGCCAGACATTTCACCTCTTTGGCTTGATGCTTTCATACCCTCTTTCGTGTTGTGCTTCTGCTTACTCCCACTCCTTCCTCCTCCCTAGCTGTGGGTTAGAAAACCAGTTGCTTCAGAGCAAATATGTGTGTGTGTGTTTTTGACAGTTATATCAGATAGAAAAAATACAGAAAAAAATGCATCAGCTTAGTCTTTCAGTAACTGCTAGCTTTCAATGAAGTTAAGACTTGATGAAGTAGATGGTGTATGGTCTGAGTGATGCTGAAGTGTTACTTCAAAATGTCCAGGGATTTGTAAGGTATTGGTGTACAATCATTACTGCAAATTGTTACTAATTTTGTAGTGCACTTTAGGACGACATATAGTGTGTGTGGTTCTTTTGGGTTTTGTTTTTTAAAGTGCAATCTGTTTCCCTTCCTTTTGTCAGTTTTGTAGCATGAAAAAGTAGCTTGGTCATTCTACCTTATCCATACCACTCATGATTTTATAGACCTCTAACAGATATTATCCATCAGCTAAACTTCCAGGGTTGCATCTTGCAGAGCATTGCCAGCTAACTGAGTCAGAATGACACTGTGAAGTAGAGCTTCCCCAAGAAAATGTTCTCCAGAAGTGGTGGGGTGATTTCACTTCCTTTGCTTAGGGCTGTATTGCTGCAGCAGGAGAGCTGTATCCATCCAGCTGCTCAACTCCAAACCCATGTTCAGCATGTTTGTACTTATGAATGTCTGAGCTGCCAAACTATGGATCAGGCAGGAGAACAGAAAAAAACCCCAGAGAGATGTCAAAGACAGAAAATTAAGAAATATGCTATACTAATATCTTCACTTTTGTTTATTTTTTTAAGGGTGGCATCTGGCAGTAGGTGGACATATAAGTTACATATACACGTATCTTAGATATGTACTGTTTGTAATGTTTTTATATACATTATATTTTTAAAAACCTACTGAAAACAGTGCAAGAAAGTGTACTGGACTTTTTCTAGTGTGGTAAAAAAATAGTTAATCAGGATGAGCATCTCACTTTCTACACACCCCATCCATTTGTAGCATGATTTTCTAACCTGAACTGGTTTTGTAGCCATGGAAATAGGAAAGTGGAAATACCAATTATAAATTTAATTATCTAGACAAAATTACGGTAGATCCACATAAGTCTTTGCTCTTGAACATTCTTCATCCTTCTTCTTTTATAATTCTCTCCCATAAAGAATTCTAGTGATGTGCCTCTCTGCAAGATGAAAAATTTATGCTTTATCAAAACAAAGGAGGAAGAATGCTAAAGCTTAATGCACTTCCAGAAAACATCTTTTACACAAAGGAAACATGTTGTGTGCCTTTGTTAACTGTGTTTTTGATGGTATCAGTCAGTGCCTAGAGATGATACCTCACAGTGTAGTCTAAAACCATCATTTTAAGTATTTCTAGCCCAAATACAGGGCAGTAACATCAGTAACTTTGTGTAAACAAGTTCCACAGTTTTCACTGATTCCTAGCTTTGGCTGGGCTTGTGGTAGAGGATAGTTCATATAGGATGTCTTGAAGTAGTCTAGGCTGAGGTAAGAGAGCCTGAAACTGCTGTAGCAGTAGTATTTATATTTAGTAATCTGGGCTGTCCCTAATCAGAAGTGCATAAATTATATGTGCTTGATACTTAGGTTTCCTGAAGATGACCACTGGTAGTTCAGTCATGATCTGACTGAGCCCTTATCCACTTCATTTCTTTTAAGACCTGATCTCATTTGGACATAATGTAATCAGTTACATCAGAGTAACCCTCCCCACTCTCTCATGGTGTGTGTTTACACCTGTTCAAGAGGGGAAGTGAGATGAGCATCCAACAGAGCCTTCCCATGACACAGCTCTAAGGGTAGGAAAACACTTTGGCAAAGGTACCCTGACAGATTTCTTGTGGAGTAGAATCTGCTCTATACAGGAGTGGCTTAATCTAGACATTTTAGGGAAAACAGACATATCTGCAGACAATAATAGTGTATGGAGCACAGCTGCTAAAGATGCCCTGCAGTAGTTTTTTATCTCCTTTTACATGATGTTATGTGAAAAAAACAGTATTGTAGGATTTCTTCCCTCACATCCTCATGCAACTCAACAGATTACTGGCTAAGAAAAGACTGTCTCCTTACAAGACTTTCCCTTTAGTCCCTTCACCAGCCTCATTCCTCTCCTCTGGACCCACTCCAGCATCTCAATATTATTCTTGAAGTGAGTGGCCCAGTGTACACAGTACTTCAGGTGAGGCTTCACCTGTGCTGAGTACAGGAGGAGAATTACATCTCTAGTCCTGCTGGCCACACTACTCCTGATACAATCCAGGATGCCATTGTTATGAATTGTAACTAATTTCTTCCTTTCAGTCTTCCTCACCAGTTCAAGCCACCATGCTTACAACTTTAACAATTGGTGTTCTTTTCAGAGCCTGTTATGGAGCCCATTGCTCTTAACAAACAAGTTACTTTCCTTTACCTGTAGCCACTGTTAAGAAAGGTGTAAAAGACAATCAGGCTGAAGAACATTTTCCTCACTGACAATATAATTTGCTGCTGTTAGCAGAGACTTCCAATCTATTAAACCAGCCAGATGGTCTTTTTTTATCTCATGATTCCATTTTGGTGATTAGTGAACATAATAATGGTTTGTATTTTATATAGCTTTTCCTGTTTAAACTCTTGCTCATAGTTAATAGCTTGTTCTTCTCATCTCTACTGTTTTAAGTGCTTTTAAAGTACCTAAAAAGCCACAAAAATTTCCAAGGTATGTGGGTTTTGAACAAGCAGAAGTTCCCACTTCTTTACTAGAAGTACACTAAAAGCATAGGGGGATCAAATCCTGCTGTAGAAATAGAAAAGGTTCAGTGCAGAACAAGACCTCCTGACTTACTAGGAATTGAATCCTCTCTGAAATGGAGAAACAAATCTCTTCCCTTTTTAGGTCCTTGTTCTATTTTATTTTATTTTATTTTATTTTATTTTATTTTATTTTATTTTTTTTTTTTTTTTAAGCTGCATTTTGACTTCCTAGTGGTTTATTTCAGGGAAGAAGCCAAAACCATCTCGTCCTGAGTCCCCTACTACAACGCCAAACATATCTGTGAAAAAGAAAAGCAAAGATGGAAAGGGTAAGTGAAAGAGTTCTCACTGACAGTTTTAAAAGAACATTGTGTCTTAGTCACCTTAGAGGAAAACATTTGTGGTGTAAAAAGAAAATGTTTACTAATTTCCTTGAGACTTAAAAATCAGGTCTGAAGCTCAGTGGTAGTTAACATCTCATGTTAAAGCAAGTGAAAAATCAGTATATGAGATTTCTTGGTGAAATACTCAGTTCCTAAGGACAATAATGTAGTTGTCACTTTAGTAGCAAGTTCTTGGAAACTCTTCAAGATCTTGCAGAGGCTGCTGTGTTTTGAATGAAGTCTTAGGGAGTGCTTTGCATTGTATTAGGGTTTCTTGGGCTCTGTTTATTTTGACAGATGTTCCTTGGAAATATTTTCCTTCTGTGTGTGTCTAATTCTGCATGAGGAGCTAATCAAGGCTGCAAGCTGGCAGCAGGAAGTACCAAGCTCTAAATTTTGAGGAAAGTTATAATGCAGCTTGAAGACTTGGCAGAAAACAGAAGTTTTGGATACTTCTTTCACTCCTCCTGTGTCTAAAAGGAAGAAAGAAAACAAATACCTCTTAACTGATAAAATAAATAATCTCCTCCAGGCTGAACTGTTCAGTAGTGCCTGTTAGTTTTGTCAGCAGCTCAGTTGCTTGCTGTTGGGTCCAGCACCCATGCCCAGACAGGTGTTTGAAGGGCAGCCTGGTGCCCCAGCCCCCAGCAGTGTTTTGCTGTGTTCGGTGGGAGCAAGAAATGAGCATCCTCTGTGTCACCAGAAGCAACTGCACACACACCCGAGGGCTGATGCGTCTGCCTGTGAGGAATACTTGCCAGAAGGGGAGCCCAAGCAAATCTGGAAGGTGTTTGATCTAAGAATGTTCAGACTCCCTTGAAATAAAAAAAGTAGCTACTCTGAAAAATGAGTATGGGTAGTTCTTCGTTTTTTCTTTTGAAGAGGAATTTTCTGCAATAACAGGAAATAGACCTCTTTGCAGGCCCTAAATATTTTACAGGTTAATGCCAGCAATTTTGAGTAAGCATTGTTGCTGTGTTTAAAAAAAAAAAATAAATTGAAACCTGATTTTTCGGTAAAAAAACCCTCAAAGCAATGCTCAAATGAAATTACAGAAAATATTAAGCAACTAGCCATGAAATTAAAAGGCAGAAGAATCTAATGTTTCTGTTGATAATAGCAAGGTACACCATATTTTGCATTTGTCCATTGTTACAAGATTGCTAGTTCAAAAGGAATTAAAAAGGAGCATGTTGCCTGAAACTACTGCCTGTTAGGAAAAAAGCTACCACAAAAACATTTGTAGTATTTTGAGGAATACAGAATTGAAGTTAAAAGGATCTTAGCATCAGCAGCCATGGCAGGGAAGCAGCTGGAAAATCTTGCCTGGCTCTCAGTGTTCCCCTAAGGGGCACTTACATGCTAAAATACCACACCCTCCATATAATTACTTGATGTGATGTATGTGGAAACTGAGTTTTCCACAGACTTTTTCTGCTGTGATTTGCAGGTGGTTAAAAAGTCTGCCTGTGAATAAAGCAAGTGTGCAGACAGTCCTCTGCACAATGATTTTCAGTGACTGAGCAGTGACAAATTTTCAGGCTGTCTTAAAGCAGCTGAGCATTTTTAGCCTCTAGACTAAACTACAACAAAAAGCACTCTGGTTTAGATGGTAGGTGGCTGGTAATGCTCTCACTCCTGGCTGACTTTGTGTCTTGTCTAAGCAGCCTTAACCTTTGCCTTTGGGGTATCCAAAGGCAAACAGGCTGACTTTTAAGTAAACAGGGAGAGATCTGTTGCAAAGGCAGCGTTTTTTTTTTCTCTAGGGATGCTCATTTTTCCAGTTTCCACCTGCTGAAGGAGCTGTTAACATTTTGAACTGCCAGTGCTGTCATGGCCTTGCTGAATATATGCAAAATACAGATTTTATAATACAGTAGTATGGGAGTTTTAATTTGTAAGATTTGGACTCTTGTTACAAAAAATTCAGCCTGGTGATTACTGAAGTTGAAAATACTGCAGAGTTAAATTGAATCTAAAAAAAGAGGTCCCTGTCACCTTCTGGTGCACTGGTGCATCATTTTTTCTGTAATGTCAGAGATATGAACACATTTTCCTTGCTGTGTTTTTGCACAGCTACTTGTGAGACATGATACTTCCATGCAAATTTTTTGTTCTTTTCTCAGGCTAGCAACATATCACTGAGAAACTTATGTGCAGCTTCAAGTGTCCAAAAGAACATCAAAAGCCTTAAAAAAAGCAGTAAAAAGGTTCTCATTAGTTACATGAATTTAGACTCTTTCAATGTGCTTTTGGAAAAAAAGAATGTGCAAATTTTTAGTAGTTTTAAGTATTCACCATCTGTGATTTTACTATAGTTTCTTTATATGTGGTAAACACCAAAGATGTGATGGGTTTCCTTATGTGTTTGTGCCTGCTTGTTTAAAAAATATAATTTGAGTGTTGTCTACCACAAAGTGCAAGCAACCACTGGATTAAAAAAAATAATCTTTTCTGAACCTTATTCTTGAGGTCTGCCTCAGCATATGCCACTGATCGCCCCATATATATCTATTTGTTACAAGTAGGGATTTTGTTTAGCCTTTTAAAGGATTATAACACTCCCTCAATACAGCAAATTATTTAAGCAAGAGCTTAATTTCCAGCATTCTCAGAGGCTAGACCTGAAGATGTTCCTGTTTGAGGGAAAGCAACAATGGCTGCTTCTGTAAATGGATTAGGCAGGAAGGGTGATCAGAGCTGGGAGGGGGTTGTTGTGGGTTGACTGATACCTGACTCTGTAGGTTACAGACAGTGGCTGGGGTGTTTGAGCACCCAGATTATAACCAACAAGAATCCCTTCCCATGCCCTTCCGTGGGCACTGTTTGTGTCTTGATGATAGAGTTTACTTGTAAAGATACCAGCTTCTTAATTTTGAAATATTTACACCATTAAGAAAATACAGTCAAATATTTTTTTCTTTCTTTCTTTTTTTTCTTTTGTCTTGAAATACTTTGATTTTAGGAAACACAATTTATCTCTGGGAATTCTTACTAGCACTGCTCCAGGACAAAGCTACATGTCCTAAATATATCAAGTGGACTCAAAGAGAGAAGGGCATTTTCAAACTGGTAGATTCAAAGGCTGTGTCCAGGTTGTGGGGAAAACACAAAAACAAACCTGACATGAACTATGAAACAATGGGTAGAGCTCTCAGGTATGTGCATTTTTGATAATACCTTATTTTTGCTGTGTTGGTGTGTACATGCATTAAATGCCTCATCAAATTTGTTTAACAACAGTAAAGATTTAGTACTCTATCAGTCTGGGAAATGAAGAAGTTACTTCAGCAAAATAAATAAGTTAACTAAAAGTAACCCTTCCTAACCTCAGCCCCGAATCAGTAGTTTGAGTATTTTCAGTGCTGCTTCAAAAAATGCATTTTAAGAGTCAGACACAGGCAAAGCAAGAGACTCAAGATTCTGCATGAGAAGAGCTTTTTGCTTAAAATTTGCTTTTCCTTTCTCTGAAAAGAAAATCATAAAATCAGGTGTATTAATGATATTATTTCTACTTGTTGCAAATGCTGCTGTTTCCAGTGGAAGGCCTGGGTGCACTTTTAACTTGCATGTACAGACAATTTGAAAAATCTCATTTGTCTCTGCCTGTCAGGCTGGGCTAATTCTCATACACAAAAGACTGTGCAGAAATAAGCAGACACCCATGAAGCTTCAGCCTTACACGCTGGTAAATAATTGTCCAACTGAGCAGCTATGCATTTCATCTCCTTTCACCCCTGATGGCAGTGTGCCTGATTTCAAATTGTCATACTAATTGGTAAATATAACAGAAGTAGTGCTCTCCTGTTGCCTTTGCTTTGGTGTAGCTAAAATGTCTGCCTGTGGTTACTGGTGAGTAAGCATGAATTCAGGTAACTGAAAAAAATGTGTGAGTCAAGAGGAAAATTACAAGTTTCATGCAGCTTTTCAAGTGCATGAGTTGATAGCAGAGCTGCCATGCCATGGAGTTCTCTTTCTCTTCAAAGTAATCCAAGGTTGAAATACCAGCAAAAGAAAGTCATTTGAGGAAAAAAAAAAAAAGCTATTTAATTGGCCACATCCTTATAATGAAGAAACTAAGCACTTCACTTAAGCTTCCACTTGTTACTGCTGGTCTTATTTTCAAGAGGTTTTGTTGCCTTCTTTTTTATTCTTATTTTTATTTAGTTTGGGGTTTTTTTTGGTAAAAACCACTGTGTAACTTGATGTGTGTACGGTTTAAACAGATACTATTACCAAAGAGGAATACTGGCTAAAGTAGAAGGTCAACGCCTAGTGTATCAATTTAAAGAAATGCCAAAAGATCTCGTCTATATAGATGATGAAGATGCAAGCCCTAGCACTGAATCATCAGATTCAACTCTGCTTTCAACTCCTGTGGCCAACAGAACCCAGACAAGCAGATCCAGAGCATCTGCAAATGTGGGAACAAAAGGGGGATCAACCGCAGTGCTAAAAACAGGAAACTCGAAGCCTGCTAAGCTGAAGGAGCACATAGAAGTTGTACAGCAGCAGACACCTGGATTGACTTCAGAAGTTTTGAGGACAATGCAGTCTCCTCAGTCAGTACATCCCACTCAGCTTTTTCGGACAGTTCATGTAATGCAGTCATTACCATCCCTCACAGAAGGACGTGCAGCTGTGACCAGTAATGTTCCGGATGAAACGTTAAATCCCTCAGTTCAGAACATCAGGTAAGAAAGTGCACAGAAAATAAACCTATGAATAATAATAAAATCACTGGATGATGGCTAGATACGTTAGATTCTTGGTCAGGCTTCAGAAAAAAAATCACTTGTCTCCCAGTCTGGTTGAAGTGAAGTGGTGTCTTTTGTGGCTGATCCTAGGAGTTGGGAGTTTCTGCAGCATACTGTGATGTCTGTGCTCCTAAATGCTTTGCCTTCAGTGGAAGAAAGTGCATCCTTCCTGTGGTATTTGGCCTGATGCAAATCTTTTAGAGAGGGAAAATACACTACTTTTCTTTAAAAATTTTATAATCAGTTCTGTCCTGCAACAGAGATGGTATTTTCATGCCTCTGCTTTTTTACTGACTGCTTGGTGTCTTCTCTTTTGAATTATACATGGTCTGTCTGCATAATCCCTTCAAAAAGATTTTCCTCCTTAATTCTTAATTTTTCTTCTTAGGAATTTTTTGTCATCTCTTTCATCTTCTGTATTGTCTACAGTTTAAACAGGGGAAAACTCTCTAGCATTTTGCTGCAGTTACAACAGCATGTTCTTTTGATTTTAGAAAACAATTAACAGAATAATGTCATGGGAGTTGTGTATCTGCAGTCTGTACTGGGAGACAGTCATGCTTCCTTGCTTAATTTGTTAAGTCAGCTGGATAACATTACACAGCACTTAAGCATCATGGGGTCCTCTGCCAGCTATACATTAATAGCAGCATAATAATTGAAGAGGCTTTAAAGCAACCTCTGAAACCTGTTTTTACCCATAGGCTGAGATCCCCTGATAGAGCTTGCTTATCTCCATTGACCACAGAAGACCTAAACCAAATAAATGTTCTTGTAATCTAGACCCTTCACAGGAATGTCAGAGTTGTAGATGGTAATTCTGCACCTTCAAGCTGTTTCAGGAAAGCTTCAGGATGTAATTAGCTTTGGGTTTTTTGGGTTTTTTTTTTTGAGATTGGCTGTGTTAATGTCACTGGTATAATAATGGTTGTCATTTTGTGCTGCAAAATGGCAATAAACCTGTTTCCTGCTCTCTTCCTGTATTCCTTCCTTTGAAAATTGCATCCAGAGCCATCAGTGGATTTGGAGTGATAGTGACTATCTGGGCTTAACCAGGCAGTTCTGACAGACATAAGTAAGGAGACCAAATTATGTCTTTGTTTACAAAGAATAAGTTTGGCTCTCTCATCTGTGCTACTAGAGGGATGTTGTAAAAGCAAGCCAGTCATTAAAACTCCACTGATATAAAAGGAAAATCCTAAAAGAGCTAAGTTTTTCAGAAGGAATGAAAGAACTGAGGATTAGGCTCCAGTGACTGATATAATAGAATAAATATGAAATAGTTTAGGAGACAGACAATCAACTGGCTGAGGAAGCTGAAGACTTAAATATAGGAAATGACAAACCAAGACTGCCATTTCAATCAAGAAAATAGTTGTATTACCTCTTCTTTACTTGGGGTAAAAAAGAAAATCATTAAAATTGCCCCTGGACTTCTTAGTTTGGATCCCCTTTTTCTAAAAGTACTTTAAAATTATGAAATGTTTTCATTCATGCTGCAACACACACACACATACACAAAAATCACTTAGTAAAGAGAAATTCAGTGGCTAGTATAAAGCTTGCAAGGGAATGAATACACTGAGCCAGGAAAGCAAAAATCCTTATCATAGTTACTGGCATGCACTGTAAAACAAAATGGAGGGTTCTTGTTTTTAAGAAGGCAATGTAGTAAATCATACCAAATTATTTACTCTTTTAACCAACTGGATTTAGCTTGGAGTGTATGTAAGGAAAGGAAATACTATATTTGATCAGAAATTTATGTGAAAATTATTGTCTAAAGAATTTGACAAAATACTAAGTTTTGGAATTTTTTTAGAAAATGAGTAAAAATCTGCATCAGGGTGATGTGTTTTCTAAGCTTTTAAAGCCGGAGTGATGTTACTCGGTACAGTACCAGCCTATGATTTCAGGGTTGATGGAGGATTTAATTACTTGTAAATTTTAAAAAGTGACTAGGGCAATACAGTGAGAAGAAATGAGTACAGACAAAATTTAAGCTATAGATACCACTGAAGTCAGTAGAACAATCATATTCAACATTAGCAGGGGGAGAGTTCATAGAATCACAGAATCATCCGGGTTGGAAGGGACCTCAGAGATCATCAAGTCCAACCCTTGATCCACTACCGCTGCGGTTACCAGCCCATGGCACTGAGTGCCACATCCAGTCTCTTTTTAAATATCTCCAGGGATGGAGAATCCACCACCCCCCTGGACAGTCCACTCCAATGCCTGATCACTCTCTCATAAAGAATTTCTTCCTAATATCTAACCTAAACCTCCCCTGGCAGAGCTTAAGTCCATTCCCTCTTGTCTTACTGGCAGCTGCCTGGGAGAAGAGACCACCCCCCCCCCTGGCTACACCCTCCTTTCAGGGAGTTGTAGAGAGTGATGAGGTCTCCCCTGAGCCTCCTCTTGTCCAGGCTGAACACCCCCAGCTCCCTCAGCCCTTCCTCACAGGACTTGTGCTGGATCCCTTCATCAACCTGTTTGCTCAGCAATTTAGAGTTAAGTAGCTCTAGGCTAGACCTACACTAGATTATATATATCAAAAACAGTATCAACAATACAGATGGTATAAAAATGGTAACAACAGTATCTGAGTATCTAAGTCCTAATAAGGCATGCAGGCAAGAAGTCCAGCCTAACATTTGGAAAGCTGCTCTGTGACTTTATGACATCCAGTTATTGCATTACAGCATTTCACAATCAGACCTTGGGCAATAAGCTAAGGGGGGGAAAAAAAGTAGCAGAGATGATACATGCGTGAACTCTGAATGAAGCAGAAGCCTTCAAGCCTTCAAGTTCTGTTGTATCAGTTCTGATTTCGTGTTTGTGACTGAAAACATTATTCCACAAAGTCTTCAATTGCACTTTTCTTGGGTAAGATGACAAAGTATCTCAAATGAAGGGGAAAAAAAACAACCAACCCACTGGATCTTTTCTGTACACTATGTAATTACTGAGTGGTTTAGAAGTATTGCTAATTAAGAAAGAATGTACTAAGGTGTCTGAGCACAGTTAAAATGTAAATAAAAACTATAACCCAGATTTTTTTGGTGTACTTTTAACCAGGATTGGCCAAGCTGCAAACTAAGGTGCTGATAAGTCTTGTGCCCATACCCAGGCTCTAGTTTGTGAAAAGTCACTGCCCATTCCAGGCTCTAAAGACACAAGTTTATGACAGATATGTTTCTGCTCAGTTTCAAACTGCGAACTTGAAATAGTTTGGTGAGGTAGGAGGACACACTGGACATTTCTTGAAGCTTGTTTTTGAAGTCTTGTTTTATAATAAGATTAAAACAAAGGAACTGGATTTGGGGGTTTGTGTGTTCAAGCAGCCATAAATCTCTAGTGGTTCAGCATGTTTGTGTACATGTTCTGAATTTCTCTAGTGGGACTTCCATGTGGGATGAAATAAATGGTCCAGGTGATTAAAAAATGTACAACTGCCATTATAGAATAAAAGCTGACAAACCTTCTGATGTATGCACATTCTCTGTAGGGTTGTTGTTGGAATCACTTTATAGCACTTTTATAAGGAAGCTTGAGGACAAATAGCAACTTCAGTTTCCAGAAGGAGGTTGGGGCACGTAGATAGTCAAGGTAATTTTGGAGAAAGAGCAGCCAGGGTTTGAGTGTGATACTCGGAAATTTTTCCAACACATACTGGTTAGTGTTTGGGCTCTGTCCTGAAGCTTGAACATCTTGGACCCGTATAATTTATCTTATGCAATGTAGCTTCTAAAGTTTTATTCATATAAATGTTCTTCCCTCTGCAGCAATTTGCTTCTGTTGCCTTGTGAGATGAAAAAAATTATGTTGTTAACCACATACTAGAGAGAAAACGTTGCAGATTTTTGAGGACGAAACAATTGTCTTCTTAAACTTAACCATATCCTTCAGAGAAGAATACTTGTGCATATTCTCTGCTGAGGAACTGGGTAAAAGAATCATATTTCAAGAATGTGGTGAAAGGCTCGTGTCACCATCCCTCCCCTGTGCTGGGCAGCATTGCCTGGTACAGTCTACTCCCAGAGCATCACTGGGAGGGTGTGGCAACCATCTTTGTGTTTCTCAGCCAAACAGACTGAAAATCAGGGGTTGGTTCTGTGCAGGAGACAGGCAGTGGCTTTGTTTATAGCTGCAAAAAAACTCACGTAGAGTTTTGTGTGCTTTCAGAGGGTGATAGTGTCCTGCTTCAAACTGGAAAGGTCTCATTTTCTGGATAGTTTTTGAGTGGCTTTTTGTACAAGCTTTGGTGCTGCTTTATGCAGGAGGCAAGAAGTGGCTGGGGAAATTATGGCTCATCTTCAGCACTAGTGCTTAAACAAAAAGGCTGTGATGTGGCGCTCAACCAGGCTTGGGAAATGGGGCTGGGGCAGGGTCAGGTCATGCAAAGTGGGTTTTGCTGACCAGGGAAAACATCTGGTGTCTCCTGTGGGAATATTTGGAATTGCAAACTCTCTGCCATTCTGTGGGTCTAACCACTGGCTCATTGGATGCAAGCACAGTTACTGTATTTTACAGTCCTGTAACTGGGAGCTGAATCCCAGGCCTACTTTCATGGCTCTAAATGCCAAGCTACAAAACAATTACTCCAATAAACTAGATATTCTGGTTAACCTGTGTCAGTTATTCCAGGTTAAACAGAACAATTTTTCAAGAATTAAATTCAAAGAGACCTTTTAATTATAACTGGAAAAAGTTAGAAATCAAATACTCATCCAATCCAGAGAGGCACTTTCATTTTTTGTCTTATCACTGGAAACATGGGGTGCCAAATTCAGCTCCCAGTTACAGGACTGTAAAATACAGTAACTGTGCTTGCATCCAATGAGCCAGTGGTTAGACCCACAGAATGGCAGAGAGTTTGCAATTCCAAATATTCCCACAGGAGACACCAGATGTTTTCCCTGGTCAGCAAAACCCACTTTGCATGACCTGACCCTGCCCCAGCCCCATTTCCCAAGCCTGCTTGAGCACATCACAGCCTTTTTGATTAAGCACTAGTGCTGAAGATGAGCCATAATTTCCCCAGCCACTTCTTGCCTCCTGCATAAAGCAGCACCAAAGCTTGTACAAAAAGCCACTCAAAAACTATCCAGAAAACGAGACCTTTCCAGTTTGAAGCAGGACACTATCACCCTCTGAAAGCACACAAAACTCTACGTGAGTTTTTTTGCAGCTATAAACAAAGCCACTGCCTGTCTCCTGCACGGAACCAACCCCTGATTTTCAGTCTGTTTGGCTGAGAAACACAAAGATGGTTGCCACACCCTCCCAGTGATGCTCTGGGAGTAGACTGTACCAGGCAATGCTGCCCAGCACAGNGTATCAGCCTTCACTAAGAACTCACTAGGGCTCCCCAGGACTCGATGAGGAACATAAAGGAATTCTGTGTAAGAACAGTGATGAAGCCAACAATATGCCAACACAGTGGATTGTCCCCATCAGTAGAGGGAATTACCTTTGCAAGTCATGTCTACCCCCAGCAAACACATTTGCTTTCAGCTGTTATTCCATACTCGGCTTCTGTGCCCAGGCTTTGGTGTATTGGTGGTCTGACTGTAGCTCTGCTGATGCTGAAAAATAGGCAGATTTGTCTAGCATGAGTTTATGAATTGTGAAAATGTGATTACAGATGCTGTTTCAAATTAAGTGTCTTCATCTTGTGCCATGTATAGACATTAGCTTGTGTAACTTGTGCAGTCAGTGTCACCATTATGCTCTGTAATCATACTTTTACACCCTATCTATATTGGTTTTGCTTGAGCTTGCATTATCACACAGACATAAGCAGGCAGTCTGGCACTGTTTTACTGAGATTTTGCATCGACCATCTGCTTTCAGGCCTTTCTCCCTCAATAAGAACAAGAATCAAATCTGCATGATGTCATCTAATGTTGTAGTGCATCCCTTCTCTGCTGTTCCCATAGGCATGCTGAACAAAAACTGGCACAGGTATCAGCCTTCACTAAGAACTCACTAGGGCTCCCCAGGACTCGATGAGGAACATAAAGGAATTCTGTGTCAGCTGAGGACTTAAATTGGAAACAACTCCTGGCTAATGTTTGGAAGGCCTTGCTGTAATCAGGCAGCATTGGGTGCACGTGCTTGGGTTCTGTTTGCAGTTAGACAGTAGGCAGCCATCAGTGCAAAATTTGTGTCTTCATGTCTGCACTAGAAGCTTTTCAACACGCTAGGAGATGTGCCTAGACATTACTGTTGGATCTGGCTTCACTTCCAAAAGGAGGGAAGCAGGTGATTGTTGCAAAGAGTTGATTTTTGTCATCTCTTAAGTGAATGCTTGACTGTGTCTGAGGTTTGTTGATGGGGAGGAAAATGTCCTTCCTGAGGGAAGTGTTGGTCAGAAATAGGCTGATGTGCTCTCAATGGGCTTCTCCAAGAAGCTGATTGAGCTTACAACAGCATTTGTTTCTCAGAACACATTTACAACAGGGACAACATCCAGTGCAGCTAAGACTTTGGTTATAACTGAACGTTTTTGTTTGTTTTTCCTGCAGCTGAGGAGCCATTTCCTTAAGGCCATTTCAGATTTAATTTCTGCCATAGATAGGAAGAAGGCTGTTTATGGCAGATGAGACTTCGCAGTCATTTAGACAGGTCAATTTTGTTTCTGCACAGTGAGAAGCTATCCACAGGAGCTCTCTTTACATGTCTTTGGCAGTTTTGAAAGAGGTGAAGTTTTTTTCAGTTCTTTCTTACCAAAGTTTCTGAGTTTTACTTCATGCAATCATGCAGTTTTGAAAAATTCTGGAAAGAAGACTGTACGACTGCATGGGTCAGTAGAAGTGACACCGAGCTTGAAAGTTGAATCCTCTGTCTCTGTCATTATGACACAAAATACTATCCAGTCCAGGCAAAGAGCCCAACAAGAACAAGCAGGTTCTGCCCTCCTCTTGGAGGAGGCTGTGTTCAGACTGAGCATGAAGGCATCAAGTGCCTCTCTATCTCTCATGGATGTCTCCCCCTAGACTGCTCAGCAGCTACTGTCTGCATGGCGTGTGCTGTTCAAGGGGCAGTTGCTATGACACTGATACTCTGGGGTTCAGCACTGACGAATGTGTTGACAACTCTGAGGATTATGTACTTGAGTGCAGCTGTGAAACAGTTCTGAGTGACAGCAGAGCCTCCTGAGCTGCATTTGGCTTCCAATAGTCGCTCAAAGGAGATTGCCTCACAACTCGTGCATCTGAAGAGGTTCTGAGAGCACATCCCAGCCCTTCATCTCCCTTCTTTTCCTAGCGTGATTGAATGAGTTGTTTGCAAGCAGTTAGTTGAACATATGGGGAAAGTCCCTGGAAATGTGTCCATTTCTCTCAAGGCTGTAATTTTCCCAATAGCTGTACGTTGAAGAATCTGTATGTTGGTGAGAGTGCTCCTGTTATGTCTCCCTCTGTATTTCTTAATATTACTTTGTTTCATTTTCTTATTTTGCTCTGAAATACTTTGTTTACCTTGGTTTGTATCTCCAGAGGAGGTTTTTTTGTATCTTCTCCCTCTCTCCACTTCATGAAATTTCATGGAAATTATCCTGAATAAACTTGGTTTTCCTGCCTGCCACTTAGTGTTTGCTTTATCACTAGTTACCTCTTGATGAGCTAATATGATATTGCACAAATCTAGGCTGCTAACAGTACCAAATGAACCAAGAAAGAAATGATCATTTTCTGCCAAGTTAAAATGAATTTGGAATTTTTGCTGTTCTTCTCTCATTTGTAATCAGACTGATTTATAGCAGCATTTCCTTTTCATTGATGTTGCTCAATGTTCTTGTTCCTCAGCCCGAAGTTTTAAAATAATCACCCAGTAGATTTGTACCTTAGACTAGGAAGGACATGAGCAAACTGATAGTGAAATTCACTATTTGATAGTGAAATTCAGAACCATGCCAAATATATAGTTCAAAGCACCTAAAATAATCTAGGCCAGTGTTAACCTGGGTTAACACCTGAAGCAGTGTGTATTTTCTTTTAACAAAATAAAACAACAGGTGAAGCAATTAACTAAACCTCTATTTTTTCCATTGATATTCGAGCTAAATAGAGCAGAATGATTTTTACTTTGTAAATAGACAAATTGTCTTACCGTTTAAGGCAAATGTCTTGCTTGACCACCATTAATATAAATAACAACATGTATTCATGGTGCTGTGTGCTACTTAATCCTGTACCTGTACAGATGTCTGCTGCATGCTTTCCCTCCAGCATTCACACTCTGTGTCTGTGTACATGTGTGTATGGCCATGCTTATGTATGGGTATCTTGACTGACGGAGAAGATAGAACACCTGGAGTAAATTATTAGTCACAGGATGATGTATAGGTATGGGACTTGCTTCTAGGAGAAATAAGATGGCTAAATATCTGTGCACAAATACTAATTACACTGTGCTGAGAAAAATGCTCTGGGTCAGTCCTGCCAGAGCTGTTGCTCCTCCTGATTTGCAGAATACTTCCTGCATTGATTAGATACAGTTCACACTTTCTGGGGTTGTCTTTTTTAGCCATTTAGCAGGGAGAAGTTTTTATTTTTGTTAATTTGCTTTAAAAGAGCTGAAGACCAAGAAAGTAGCCTCAAATAATGTTTGCATGGTATACCACCACAGGCTGGTAGCTTCAGCTGTGTATTTTCAAAATTGCAAATATTGAATTGATATTAATCCTTCAGGCTCAAGTAAGTTTCTTCATGGATTAAAGAGCTGGCTTAGTATCTACTCAGATGTTCTTAATGTTTTTTTTTCATGGCGTGACAGTTGTCTTTCCTTCTTAACTGTTCAAATTCCATTGCTGGTATTTGTAGACTTCCCTGAGTTGAGCTGTTTCTAAGTCACATTTTTATTTTACTGCAAGTTTGTTATAACATAGGTAGTTTACTTTTTTTTTTCCTATTTTTAAAAAAGCTAGTGGATGCCCTCATCCTGTTACTACTTCTAACACAAACATTTGTGATTTTTCTATTAAGGTCCCAGAGAAAATGCTGGGTTAAAAAGAAAAGAGCACTGATAACTTTTAGCAGACTTGGTGTGAGCCCTGGTGCTGTCATTCTGAGCCTTGCACTTCAAGCTCAGTTGCTGGTACTTGCTGTACAGCACCAAGCTCTCCAGAAGTTGGAAATAAAGAAGCAATCACCCTAGGAGGTGAACAATTTCCAGATAGCCCCCATTGCCATGAGGTTTTTCCTTGGGCTCTCTCCACAGGAGCACAAGATTGCATCTGGTGTCAGTCACATCAAATGTTGTGTCCAGTTATTATGGCCTCTCTGATGAGACCTGCGTAGGGGCCTGATGGGCAAGGATTTGGATTTGTTTTCTTATAGAAGTATCCTGCATGTAACCTTTCCCTTTTTGTGAGGAAGAGATTGTTACAGGTTTAAATTTTGTTCTGTGTGTTACCAAGCCATGCTGGAGGTGGGGAAAAAATTGCCCTGAAGCAGGGACTGGAAGCTCAAAGACACTCAGGCAAGAGGCACTTGTTGAGTTGAGAATTCAACAATGAAGCCCCAAACATGCTGACATGTTCTGAGCCTCTTATACCAGCTGGGCTACTGGGGCTGCTATTGCTGGAGTGATCTCTAGGAGTTCAGCTAGAGGCCTTTTGCCAGAGTACTGAGCTGAGAGGGACCTGGGAAATCCTCTACAAATCCTCTACAAATTGTCCTCTTCACTTGCCTGCCTCTGTGCATCTCCCTGTGCAGTTGGAATACTGCCAGCAGCAGCATCTGCATCCACGTTGCCCCTTGGCTGCAGCATCGTGTAAGTCTTGCTTTGGAAGCTTTTTGTTGTAACTGTAATCGCCAAGACACAGTTTTAAATTGAATTTTTAAATATGCTGAGTCTGATCTAACTAGTCAATGGCTAAATGCTGGCAAGTAGGATTTCACAGAGCTGTAAAAAATAGGTATTACATGGGTAGAAGGGAAGATGTTCTGCAGTAGATGTATTGTAGGGCAACCCTTATGGTTTATGTGAGGACCAGTCTTCAGAAGGAAGAGGATGCAGGATTGTGCATGGATTTACAAGTACACATTGAAGGTGATTTTGGCAGGGGTAGGAATAAGCTAGGAGGAGACAGTTTGGGGTTTTTTTCTGCCAGTGTCAGATATGTTCAAGAAAACACAAGGGAAAGCTTAAGACTGAAAAAGCAGAGGGTGGGCTGGAGAAAACACTGAAACAGGAAGGTCTGAGTGAGCTTTGTAGCTTTCTTCTGCTTTGAGGCAGAAGAAAAGATTGTCAGAGACAGGACGACATGGTGAGCTGGAGCAATCTGTCAGAAGGTATCAAAGCAGTTACCTTTCCCTTCTTCTTCCCATCTTCTAGGCATTATTTGCTTTTTTTTGTTTTGGCTTGGTTTTATTCACATGACTGGAGTGTATTTTCCAGCCACATCTCTAAATCACCATTGTCTGTTGTAGTAGTTGTATAAGAGTTGTATACAGTGATGTATTAGTATATATTAGATATGTAGTAATTGGACACTTCATATTGATAATCTAATATTGCCCTTTCAGCAACGTATATGTGGTACCCAAGTCTGTGAGCCTGCAATGGATGGAATCATTCCTAAATTAAATTGTTGTTTTGGGAGCAAATTCTGTTCTGTTGCTTCACCAGAAGGGAGCATACAAGCCTTGCAGACAGAGAACTGTGTGTCCTGGAATTCTGAGAGAGTCCTGAGTAGATGCACCATCACAGTGCATACTTTAGCATATATATGGGTAAATGTATATATGGATGTCAGGAAAATTGAGGCCTGACTTATTATTTAGGCTCATGACTTATGAGTACTTAGGGTACCTCATGAAATGGATGGCAGATGTATAGTGGGTCATGTTTATGCTGTTGGTTGATGCTTGAGAGGGAGATCCTGGATGTGATTCCCAGGTCTTCTGATGAGCTACAGAACATCTCAAAGGCAGGCTGTTCAGTTTGGCCTTTGAGTGTATCATTTGACCATTTGAGAACTGTGTTGATGAATTTGGGGGTCTTGTGTTCTTAGGAGAGCGATTGCTACCTCTTTTGGAACATGAAATACTGCAATCTCATGTGACTTTTTAATAGTAAATCTATAATTATTTTTCATGAGTCAGTGTGGATGTGTTCTGACCCTATAATCTTTCCTAATCTTAATAGGACCTTACAGACTCCAACCCAAGTTCCCGTGGTTGTTTCTCCTGGAAATCAGCAGCTGCATACTGTAACACTCCAGACAGTGCCTCTTACTACAGTGATAGCCAGCACAGATCCAGCCTCAGCAGCAACGCCCCAAAAATTCATTTTACAAGCCATTCCTACTTCACAGCCCATGACGGTTCTTAAAGAAAACGTCGTGCTGCAGTCTCAGAAGCCAGTCTCCCCTCCTTCCTCAATTGTGCTGAGCCCAGCCCAAGTTCAGCAGGTGCTGACCAGCAACGTGCAGACAATTTGCAATGGAACAGTCAACGTGGCTTCATCTCCATCCTTCAGTGCCACAAGCCCCGTGGTAACGCTTTCGCCCAGCAGCTCCCAGGTGGTGGCTCACCCCTCGGGCACGGTGATCACCTCGGTCATTAAAGCCCCAGAAACCAAACAGGTGGAGGTACAAGGAGTGGCAAAAGAAGACGACAGCGACGTCTTAGATGATACCGAGCAGTCAGAGCAGAGATTCCAGCAGCAGCCATTTGTGATGGTTGTGTCCAGTTCGAATGGTTTCCAATCTAACGTCCAAGTGAAGCAAGAAAATGAGCCATTGGAATCCAATTCATATTAATAAGTTAAAAAAAAAAAAAAAAAAAAAAAAAAAAAAAAAAAAAAAGAGAGAAAAAAGAAAAAGACCCTGTGGATGATTTTCATAAAATGTGATGGGACCTTTTCAGTTCTGTATATATGATTTGATTCTGAAGCGAGATGTGGCAAAGCTACTTAATTTCTGCAGTTAATTGTTAGAATTCATGCTTTAGAATGGATTTTGATATTCTGTTAATTGCTAAATGTTATCATATAAATAAAATTATATATTATTCACGTTTCAAAATACAAGCATGAAGGAACATGCTTTTTAAGAAGACTTTCTCCTGAGGTTGTTGGCCAAAGTTTCAAACTTCTTTCTTACTGTAGCTTTTCAGTCTGTTGCTGATTTGCATTGCAATAACATTATTATAACCTTTTCTGTTTAATCCGTATGTGTATCACTTAACCTTTGAAGCAACAATTACTTTAAGTGTGGGACGTTTTCATTCCATGTCAATAAATTTTTATGATCAAGTATCTGTTCCATGCTGGTGAATTACACCAGTTTTAGACTAGGATAACCAGGTATCCTTCTTGCAGTTTTTGCAGCACAAGCTCTTGTGTGCAAAATGGAATCTACACTCCTATTGAGAGTACACAAAACATTTATTCCAGCAGTGGACAATGCCATGTCTATATTTTATATGAAAACACCAGATATATTTAATTACAGAAGCTAAGGGCAAATGTTTCATGCCATTTTGCAACTAGGAAGTTTAACAATCTCGCTTTGTACTTCAGATTATTTTGTAAGGGGGAAAGGAAATATATACAATTGATGCAGGTATTTGAAATTAATACTGCTAAGAGCTCTTTTTTTGATTGTAAATAATGTACATTCAATGTCACGAGGAAGTTTTTTCAGCTAATTTGTTTCCATGCAAATTTTTGATAGATGCATATAAGATCATTATGTTTAGAGGTCTAATGTTATATGTATTCATATTACAGAGTGAATTTGTATTTAAAGACAAATTTTTAAGTGATGGAGCCCTCTGAACCTAGGGTCCTTGTCTTTTGTATTTTTAATTGGTTTATTACAAAAATAAATCAAGTGGAAAAACTTTCTTCTGTATTTACTCTGAAGTGTTTGTATATTGTTGTAATGAACTGGCAATCACTATAAATAACCAAAATACACTGAAAAATAGGACAGCCTGGTTAATCACTGGGTCTGTGGTGGGACATGAGGAATTCACTGATAACTCTGAACAGACTCAGATCCACCCAACATGCTGTAGATTGCCTTTGAAATAGCATAACTGTATTTTTGTAGCTCAGATGAAAGTTGAATAAGCCCAAGAATAGGATTTAAAACTTCTTCTGGGCCACTTCTCAGGATGTTACAAACAAGTCAAAACTTGCAGTGTAACCCTGGGGTGTCCTTTATCACAAAGGTCTTTGTAGCTTGTATAACAACTGTGGGCTCAAACTACCAGGGCTTCAAACACTGGCAAATAGCAACGTTTCAGTTGAAAGTGGATTAAAAATAAATGTGATGATTAATGTGAGATCAGTGGAAGGTAAAATTTAAGGAAATACTACTTTCTATGATGTAACTAATGGTGTTCTATTGAGTGGTTCCTAAGGCTGAATTTGAAGATGAGCATGTGAGTACTAGAAAAACTAATAGAAGCAGAAACAGATAAGTTTGGTCCAGTTGAGTAGAAGTAACTTTTACAAACTCTATTAAACCAGCAGTTTGCTGCCAGAATTGCACCATTTCTTGGTGGTTGAAACTGCCCTGTTCAATTCAGTGTTTCTTCCCTGTGACTCCCATGCATTCAGGATTCCATCTGTAAATCCAGCACACCTCAACCCCTTCTCAGAGCTGACAGAATCGACTTCTTCCAGCCCACTTGTTTATCTGGCATCGCTCCTGGCAGCAGGGGGGTGCTGGCAATACTGCTGGGAATTCAGTTAAGGATTGTAGAGAGGGATTGTGGAGAGGGATTGTAGAGGTATCCGATTCAGTTCTCATCCCAAGGGCCGTTTCAAATTCATGAAAGCACCGGAGAGGGAGGATGAAGTATTTTAATCAAGACTATAAAATAGGGACTTTTTCCTGTAGCTTGAATATTTTATAATACTAGGAAGCCTGACTTGATAACGCTTGACTGACATGAGTTTTGTTAAGTGGGGAAGTTGTTTTGCTGATTTACTGGAAACATGAGAAATAAATAATAAAACCGCACCTTAAAGTTACAACTTTGCCAACAAAACCTCCTGCCATAGATGCAGCTATTCTAGAAGGAAAATGATTTGTCAGCTTGGTTTATGTCAGCGAAGTGGAGAAAATCTCCCGCGGGCATCAAACTTGTCTCCAGCAGCAGCAGCAGCAGCAGCTGCAGCCTGTTGTGTAACCAACAGCAAGTGGAAATCCCTCCCTTCCCGTGTCCCTTAGGCTCCACTCCACCAGCCGGGTGTATCCCCGCTTCTGGCTGTATGACAAAGGGAGAAGCTGGAGTAAGAAAAAGATAAAAAAAAATCCAACAAAACCGTAAACGGGGAGCTCGTGTGTAGAACTCCAGCTCCTTCCTCCCTTCCCACAGCCGCCTCTGTGCCAAACAGAACCCAACAGCTCGAACCTCAGCCGCTGCCCTGTCAGAAAAACGAACAAAGCCAAGAAGCCACAGTTTTGTTTTGGTTCTTTTGGGTTTCTTTTTGTTGTTTTTTTTTTCTTCCGAGGCGTTCCACGGAGCGGAGCTCGGGAGAGGAGGAAAAGGAAGGAGGGAGTGAGGCCTCAGCACCGGGCCCGGCCCAGCTGCCAGGCGGGGGCAGGGGTGAGGGCGGCGGGCAGCGGGCAGCGGCCGCTTCACGCTTGGCCGAGAGGCAAGGCCGGTGCCTCCCGGGCGTCCTCCTCTGCGCCCACGGACGCCTCAGCCTCCACCCCCGTTCCCCTCAGAGCTCGCACCCCAAAGCCCAGCGATCTGTTTGCGGGCCCGTTTGGGAAGCCCCGCCCGCCACCCAGGGCAAACTACTGAGAGCCACCACCTCCCTCGCCGCCGAGGCAAGAAGGAGAGGCCGGAAAGTTCTGCTGACCCCTGCGGCTCAGCCGCTCCCCCAGCGCTATGGCCCGGGGAGGCGGGGCGCTTGCCTCGGTAACCCCGGCCGCCCCGCAAGCTCCTCCCGATCCGCTCCGGGTGAGGCGGCGCGGCCGGGGTTACCGAGGCAAGCGCNGGGCCGGTCCGGGCCAGGCTGGCGGGGTTCGTCGTCGGGTTTTGCCCCTCGGCTGGTGTTGGGGTGCCGGAGGGAACCGGGGTTTGCAGGCTGAGGGGGAGAGATAAGGCGCCCGCCGGTGAGGTTTCACCCTGGGGAACTCCCCCTGGAAACCGCACTCCTGCGGGGTCTGTCAAAAGCACTTGTGCTGCAGGGGGTGCAAAGAAGGTGAAAAAGAAAATAAAAATAATAATAATTAAAAAAAAAAATAAAAATCAAAACCAACTTTTTCTTCCGTGTAGGGAGGTGGTAGTTGAAGTAACTACAGCGACTGTAATGTGCAGTTTGAAAAGCTCCGACTTTATTTTCCAGTCTTTATTAGTTTTTATTTTGCCCTGAACTATTTTTTCTTTGGTTTTGTTTTTGTTGGGTTTTTGTTTGTTTGTTTTGGGGTTTTTTTTGTGACCGGAGCTGATTTTCATGCTGTATCTCGACATAAAAAATAAATTATTTTTTTTACATAGAGTAACATAGAATTTTTTACATAGAATAACGTCCCCATCGATGTGGTGGAGTTCCTCTCACGGGAGGTTTTCAAGCCATAACTAGACACGGTGCTAGATAATCTCATCTGGGCCTTTTCTACAAAACACTGGACCAGATCATCTTTCCAGTCTCTTCCAACCTGGCCTCTACTATGATTTTACCCGTTAAATGTGTTTTTAAAGGTGCTTTTAAAGGTTGTTTTTGCTTAAAGCACAGGGCTAGTTAATGAGAAAACAAAACTGGCAGGTGGATAAGTATTTAACATACTTGGAGGGGCCAAGGATGTAAATGGTTTTACTTTGTTAAAGTAGGTGGCAAAAGCATAAGATGTTATGGAATTATCTTTCCATAAAGAAAACAGAAAAGCTAAAGCTGGCACTTATTCAGGATTTAGGCTGTAGCTTGTAGAAGTCTTTGGGATGATAAATACATCTAAAAAGCAATTTGGAATAACCAAATATATTTGGTATAGTAAAAGTATTTTAAGATATGAAGAAAAAAAAGAGTAAGTTTCTCATTTGGGGGGAAAAAATACACAAACAAGCTAACAGGAAGAAAAAAAAAAAGTGGCACCAAAAGGTCATTGGAAGCATTAAAGAATGCTAATACAACAATATGGAAAAGTTTTTTTCTGCCTTAACATAGTTGTTTTGCTTTTTTATAGTTTAAATTTAGGTTCTTTGTACATTCAAGGCTTTGAAAGAACATGTAAGGTTGTGTAGGCATGATTTAATATCTGATACAGTAACACTGGTATCACCTGTGGAGCCTTTTTTAAAAGCACTGAATTGAGTGGGAAGATGGTGCTTATAATATGTGGACTATTAAGTCCCATACTTCAGTGGAGCATTTTGCTGACTTAGAAGCCTGGATCTACAGGTTGTACTACCCATTTGCATGATCTTAGGTGTGGTCTTTTAGCTCATGTACTTAATTGTTCTAATCTGAGACACAATTCTGTTTAAATGGTGCTGTGTAATGCTTCCACACCTGGCTAGACATATGTCCAGTTGGCATGGCATTTCTGTACTGTGTCCTCAGGACTTTTGATTCCTTTAATTCCTGGAGAGCATGCTTTGTATTTCTGCACCTGGATTTGATACAGCTGAAAGTTCATCATTCATCTGTAAATACTGTCTGAATGATAGAACTGTGGACGTTTTGGGGTTTTTTAAATTTTAAGTTGATACAGCAGGTTACTGTTTGGAGACCAAAAGCACCTTTAATTCATACAAAGTCATCATTAGCATGGAGGAACCTGAATGTTCTCAGTTTATTTAGAAATAGATTTGTGACCTGATCACATGGTGAGGGCCTTTGGAGTCAAAATATGTAGAAAATGCATTCTTCAGTGTTGGAGAGAACTAAGTCTAAGGTTGTTCCAGGTAGCTGTTGCTGATGAAAAAAATGTGGAGGTCCTGGTGCTAGTTGGGTGTTGTTTGGCTGTCTTCTCAAATAGCAGTGTTACTCCTGTGTGTCTGATCAAAATGTGACAGCTTACTGCTGAAAAGTCAACAAAGAGATGAGTTTCATACTGCTGAAAATGCTTGTGTTTGGTTTGCTTTGCTTTTCTGGAGTGAGGACTTGTTCTGTAAGAGAATCTGTTCATGTGTTGTCTGTTGTTTCTAACTGGTGTTTGTAACTAACTTTCTGTCACCAGTGTAAATCATTGGAAATAATGGAAATACTGTTTGAAGTGAGAGGTGACCTGTCACAGCAGTAACTCTTGCCTTGAGGTGCCTGTCCTGTTCAGTGTCAGGAGTCAGATTCCACTTGGTTTTGCAGGTCAAAACCTGTATTTCACCTCTCAGCCAATTTAATGTTTTACCTGTGTGGAGTACCTACAGCCACGGGTACTTCCATAAACAACTTCTGAGTGACTTTAAATCTTAGGAGGACGGTGGTACAGTTAGATCAAGTTACAGTTGTCTACTGTCTGCCACTTTCTACAGAGACCACCAAGGTTTTATGTTTAAATTCTTTACCTATGTACCTGTATGTAAGCTGTGCATATCTTGCACTTGTAAGAAGTCTTATTACTTTTAAAAGAAGCTGTTGTGGACACTTAACTCCTAGTTGATGTAAACGTTTTATTTGACATCTGTAGAGCAGAACAAAAGACTGATCTGAATTTTAAAAAGGCAAGGCCTGCTGCCCTTCTTTTTTTCTCTGTGGGACAGAGTTTTGGAAGCTGTACTGTGCTAATATTTATGCAGGTTTAAAGCCTGTATCTTAGCTACCTTTGTGCTTGCTAGATTCTGAATAGAAGTCTGTGTAGAAGTCAACAGGGTTACTATTACTGTACTGTAGCAATGTACTGTACTGGCTTTGGAAGGCTTGCTGTCTTCTAGCAAAGTGAAGAACTTCTCTCAGAAGTAAGGAGAGAACTGGAGATGATCTTTCCATGTGAGGGCATCAAATCATTGTGATTTTATTCTGCTGTGCAAAAATGATAAACTTTTCTTATAGAGAGCAAAATATAATAATTTCAATCTGTATACCCAATGATTCCCCTGGCAAGGGACTACTTGATGCTTATTTCCATTGTGCAAGAATATTTCTTCTTACCCCTGTGCTCCCCAAGTCTTTTGTTCTCCTGCTTTTGTACTCAGCATAAATCAGAACAGTCTCTTACATTCACTAATATCATGTAATATTATGTGTGACAATGCTTTGACCATGTTATGCCCACAACATACTCCATGCTGGCTTCCAAATTACTAATGCTGCACTGCTTCCTGGAATCCAGCAGACCTGTGTACAAATATGCTGAAAATTGTAGAAAGGTTTTTGGAATACAGAGGATCATCTGTGCATTAGACTTCGTGTTTAAGGCACTTGAAGGTTCTGCTTCCTTCTCAGTAAGAAACAGGCTCCTAGAATTCAATATAATTGGCAAGTTCCTTCTACTTTAGGCTCTGATGTTGAAGCTTTATGGAAGAGAACTGAGCAGCAGGTAAATAGTCATGGCAGTTAAGATATTTTCTTCTGATTTGTCTCTTAGTTGACAGAGTTTGGTGCTGTGTTTTTATGGGGATTTCTGAGGTGCCATTTCATGTTTTTTTGTGTCTATACAGGAACTGACAACAGCTTTGAAAAAGAATCCAGATGATGCTGAGTATTATTGTCAACGAGCTTATGCTTATATCCTTCTACAGAAATATGCTGGTAACATCTTCAGACAATACTGGGAATCCTCTTACAAGTCTATTATAACATGTTCTTTACAGAAAATGTCTTCATTCTGAAGCCAAATGTAGTAATGAGAGAAAGTGTCATCTGTATTTAAATATGCTGCTTCTACAGTTAGGGAATAATTTTATAGTTATCTTTGGTTTATTTCTGCTAAACTCCAAATAAATTGGGGACTCTGCAATCCCATTTCCTTTTGATTTTAGCCTAGTATTATCTTAGCAGATATAGTCCCTTTTTAAAGGAAAGTTCTTAGGCAGGTTTTAAGTTCTGTGAAGTAAGCATACTTATATTTTTTGTAGGGACTGAATTCTGTCATGGTAGGAATGATAACTGAATAATGCCTGGGAAAAAGATTTAACTGAATAACTTAAGATTTGGTCTATTTTTTTCTTTCTAGTGAAAAACAAAAACAAAAAACAACCAAGCAAACAAACCCAAACCAAATAGCAAACATTCAGATCTAAGTAGATGTGACTAAACAGAAGTCATGCTATGTCTTATGTAGAGCTCTACAGCTGCATGAAAGGTTCATGTATAGCAGTTGTGCTAGATCTAATTCAAGCAGTGTGATTTGTGTGCAAGCCAAGAATGCTAGCAGAGTACACCTTCAAAATTTTCACTACTAAAAGACTCACAATTCAGTGCTTTTTGTTCCTCATCTTTCAATTGACTTCCAACAGATGCAGTTGCAGATGCAAAGAAGTCCCTAGAGCTCAACCCCAATAATGCTGTAGCACTCCTTAGGAAAGGGTATGTATCAGATTCTGAACTTTGTGATAATCTGTAGGGCAATACCAGTATTTGGACTGTGGCTCTGCACACACTTTTTTGCAGCACCATGAATGAAAAAATGCAGTGCTGTACTGCTTGTAACCAGTTCATAATAAAGCAGTTTAATTTGGAGTGTTTACCTTAAAATTCTAGCCATTTCAAAAACACACCTCTTAGATGACTGAAATTCTTACATGTGTAACTTTAACCAACATACTGTGTGAGCTGAGGAAGTTTTGATTTTCAGAATGTGAATTAGACTGAAAAGTAATTACCATTTCCTTGTGTTTTTCTTTCTTCAGGTTAGGTGAATATTATATCAAGAACTATGCATCTGCTTTAGAGTCTTTCAGAGAGGGACAGAGATTGGACAGTAAGTATTAAAACTTCCTGTGTGCAAAGTACTCCTTAGCTAATGAGAAAAAACTTCTTAATGTGTGAAAGTAAAGACCAAGGATGTTAAAGGCTAATGAATTAGGTGCCTGGCTCCAGATGTCTGGCTTTTAGGAAGATCACTGCATAAAAATGTGAAACTGCTTAAAAATGCATATCAAAGTTCTTAACAAGTAGAATATTATTTAAAAATAAAATTTACTTATTTTTCCTTATAAAATGGGGAGTGTAATCCCACTTCCTGAAGGTTTTACAATTAAATAGTGGCAATGGTATGGCATTAAGTGTCATAGAAAAGATTCTGAACAGAACAGGCTCCTTACACAAAGCTGAAGTTTCTTATTACTTAAACCACATGATAGAAGAGTCATTAGAAGGTATCACTTCATTACAACACTTTAGTTTGAGGAGAATTAGAACTTTTTTAGAACCTGACTTCATTCTAAAAGCAGGAAGGCAGTAGTTTATTACAGAAAGCTTTGATAGTAGACGTGGGGAAGCATACAATAAAGCAATTGCTAGATGGTTGTGACTTTTCTCTTTCCTCCTATCCCCCATTTTAAATAAAACCCTCTCATTCCATTCCCTCCCTTCCCTAAAGCTGAATGAAGTAGGAATAAAAAACACCTTGAAAGGTTACACAGAGCAAAGAGCACTGACCTGTTAGACATTGTCATGGTCTCAGATATTTATATTTTGTTGTCTTATCTGTTGTTGGGACATCAGTGTTTAGCAAAAATTTAATTACTTTGCCTCTCCCAAGTAAGTGATGTGATCTTCTGAGCTTCATGAGAGTTTCATGAGAGTGTAAGCTAGTTTGTGCTTACTGCTGAGCAGTCATGCTCCCCCCTACTTCTGTGCTCCATTAGCTGCTTCTTTCAATGCATTAAGCCTGCAGAAAGCTACTGTTTTTAAAGTATTTTCCCCCTGGATTACTGTGTTGAAATGGCCCAGTGAAGGTCTGAGAGCTGAAGCCAGCAGAAGTGGGGGAATTGCAGCAATTGTTAGTTGTCAGCTGAGGCTGCTCTGGAACACAAATTGAAGTATAAGAAATTTCCTAAACTTCTTTCAATTTGGATAGTTTGGATAGCTAGGCAATCTATATTGGTTTGTACAGAAGAAAGCCAAGTGTGTCTTTGCAGTCCAGCCAAGTTCTCTATTTAGTATCTTCCCATGAAAGGAAGTGACCCCTTCCAGTGACTTCTGTAGTTTTCCTTACTTGATGGGCAGCTTTTCATATACCCCCAAACTCCTGAATTTAGTTGAATCTATATTTTTTCATATTCTTGCCCCACACTGAGCAACCACCTGAGTTTGAGGCTTTTCACGTGCATGCATTTTGTCACCTTTTTAGTTTGTCAATTTATACAGATTATATACAAAATCTCTCCAGGCCAGAGCAAAATTTTTTTTTTCCTTTGTGTAAGCTTACATCCTCCTTATCCTTTAGAGTGCAACACCACACAGAGCTGCAGATAACTTTTTACCAAAGCCCTTGGATACCAGGGTCCTCTTAGCTAATTCAGAATCCCTGAAATACAGCACAGCCTTTTCCTATATTTAATCACTTGACTCCTACATGTTCAAATTTAATTTGCCATTGTTTTGCTGCTTACCCAGTTGAAGTGTTTCTGAAGCTTTCCAGTCTTTCCCGATTACTCACTGATCTGAAGATAGTTTCTGCTGTGCTTCCTGGATCTCGTTACAAAACTCTGTGACCTGCTGTGAGATGAGCAGTCTCCTGAAGGCCTTTTTGAAAAAAATGCAGATGTATAGTATTGATTCTTTTCCATGTATTACCTAATGTGCTGGCAAGTGTGTGTCAGTAGCAGAATTTGCCTTTGCAGTTCTGTGGAATGTTTGGATCCCAGTTAAAAACGATTGTGAGCATAAGCACTTTAGCAAAACAATTAACTTCCAGTTGAATGCAGCCAGTGCAAAATGAATAAAGCACAGAGGGACAATTTGCCACATACCACTAAGCAGGTGATAAATAGAAGGCTTTAGCAGAGAACTGCTGTGGTGGGAAATTCTTTGCTGGCAAGGCTGGTTTCTTTGCCGTGCATGGGGTCAGAAGTCCATGGTTACATGTTTCTTTTCCTTGCTGCTGATACAAGGGGCTGCTTTAAAGCTTAATCTGGAATGCTAGCAACTCTGAGCTTCCTACTTGTGCTCATTACTGGTAGGACTGACAGGCCAGGGTACTACAGCAAACTTCCCATTACCCACCTACAGTGATACCTAAATAGGACTTGATGAGATTAACTGTCCCATGTGCAATGTTTCTTCATTTTGTAAAATGACATTGGGAAGCAAGATTTCTTTCACTAAACCATGACAATAGTCATGTGGAGTTTTGAAGTTGATTAATTTACCTCAGATTGAAAAAGCAGTGTGATCTATTATTCTTCAGGATGTTATGTCAACATAGGACACTTATACTCAATTTTTTTTTCTTTTTTTCCGTAACTAATGTGTCAGCTTTTAAAAAATGTTTTACTAGGTACTTTTCTTGCATTCTAAGAATTAGTAGATTTTCAGTAAGTTAATATGCAGTTAGGTTTTCTGAACTAGAAAGAGATTAATAGAAATTGTGAAGTTCTTTAGGAGGATAGCTCAATTAGAGAGTGCAAAAATAAAAAAAGTTTTTTCCCTCAAATTATGAAATACTCTGAGATGTAGAGAACAAGCCAGTGGCTGGTAAGGGACATCTCCTAGGTCCAGATAACACTGGATCTTTCTTTGAGTGAAAAGATAATTTTAAGAGTAATGGAAAAATGTGTTAAAACTAATTTTCGCTTTCCGGACAGTTACAGAGAAGTTGAGCAGAATGGAAAGCAGGTAGTGTATTTGGGTCAGTTCAGATGAAATCTAGTGTCCTATAAATTAATTTGAAGTTAATTAAATATGACAGGGTTAAATAGAGTTGTATAAAAATACTTAAAGCTTAAGTGAGGTGACAGAAGTTACAAGAACATACTAGGAAATAATAGTTTTTTATTAAATTGCAAGTTTGGGATGAATTTGTCTCAGTTGGCAGTTGTGAGGAGTTGCTCTTTATGTATTACTTGTGCTTGAAAAGTTCTAATGTTACTGTGATCTCTTCTAGATGTAGATGATACCTTTACTATTTGGATTAAAAAATGTGAGGAAACACTTAACGGTAAGAAAAACACATTTACTTGATAAGGGATTTGATAAGCCCTCTGCTTTGAAGCTGTGTCATGTTTTTCAAAGATTTACAGCTTATCTGTTACTTAGAACAAAAGCAATTTCTGTTTAAAAAGTGCCTTTTTTCTTGCTCTTGTTTCTCTCAGATTTTATATCCTGAACAATTCTATACTTAAGATTTAGAGGAACACTAATGTTAAGGTTTTAATGTAATAATAAGCTATTTAAGGTCCAGACAACTATAATTAATTTTAACTTGCTTTCATGTACAGGTGCTAGGTAGTTTTAACTGAAACCATGTGTCAACTTGCTTTGTAAAAACAGCATCAAAATCAAATTTTCAAGTCTTGCAGAATGCAGAGTTGCAAAGAGAGGTGGAAATCTGGGGATTTTACTCTAATTTGATGTGGAGAGTGCCACAGTCGGGGGCTAATTTCTGCTCTGGTGTCTTATGCATGGTAGTCAGTGAGTGTCAGTAGTTTCCTTTCATACCTCCCTACAAAATAACACCCCCAGCAAGGAACTCACCTGCTGTGCTTAAACTGCCTGTGGATTTCAACCAGATACAATGTAGTAACTGATGTAACTTCCTTCCCCTTTGTGGTTCACACTGGAAAATGGGGCAGTAGAAAAAAGTAATACAAGTTCATGTCAACCTGTTGATTGAAAACCAAGTAGAGGAGAATCTTGTTGTGTTGTATAGGAATCAACAAATTTCTGTTTCATGGTACTTTTTTGCCAAGTTCATATTTTTTCAGAGAAATTAAGTATGATTGGCATGCATGGTCTTATTTGCAGAATTATCTTGAATGATAAATTATTCTGCTATCTCAAATAAAGAGATTCCTCTAATGTCATACTTACTTCTTGCAGTGGTTTGTCTGATTCAGCTCAGTTTTCCTGTTTTATCTTGAGTATTTATCCCTGTCTTTTCTTTTTTGAGCCATTATCCTAATTTCTGATACTCCAGGAAAAAACAAAACCAAAAAAACCTTACACAACTGAAAAAACCCCAACCAAACCCACTGCTTTCTTAATTACCTTAATATTTTTTTAATTCATCTTCATCTCTTTTTAGCAGTATGCATTATAAAGAAGCAAAGGGAAAGTTTGTTTCACTTCAAATGTACTTAATCTAAATAATTTTTAAGAAAAACTTACTTTGAAGTACAGAACTGTAGTTTAGATCAAAATATTACAGTATATTTTAAGTTCTATAGGTGAATTTCTCTACCACATGTCCATCTCATTCTCAAGCTGTGTTTAACTAGAATGAGATAGAGATCTAATGAGAACTTTGTGCTTTTCCTGTGGATGGATAATAAACCTAGTACAGGCTCAAGCAAAGTGATCTTTTAAAACTTTTATCATGATGTTGCTTTCATTAAAAAATGTCTGTATAATTTTCTGATAAGCAAGGATGGTAATGGAAAATTTGTTCCTCTGTGAATCAGAACATGCTTTATATTAAAGTTGTTCTTTTGCTGGTTGTAGTCTAATTAATAAGCTGAGTGTCAAAACAGCAAAATAATAGAGGTAGAACTGACGTATTTTAACTTTTCTACTGTTGAGACTGGAATAAATGCAGAATGACTTGAGTAACAGAAAGCTGAAATAAGTATATGCCTTGTAAGTTCAATGTCTTTCTCAGATTGCTACTTTTTTCTTCCCACAGCATCACAGACAGAAGTGGTAAGGTGTTTTCCTTAGTATGTTTACTCTTTCAAATTCTTCATTAAGCTAGAGCATGCTTTCAGGCTTCACCAGTGCCTTAAAACTTCCATGCTTTAAAAATTATCTTTTCTGCTGCATGCAATTCTGAAGGATTTAACTTCAGTTAAATCTGACAGTAAATTTTGTCCGTGGCTTAATTTTACAAATTAACCAGCTCACCTCAATACTAACTGGCTTGTGGCTGCTAGGAAGTAAGTTGGTTTTTTTCCAGTAGTTTGCAAGTGGTTTGTACAGACTTGTGCTGTAACTTGTTCAGCTTTCTGTTTCCTTTTCTTTATTGGAAATCTTCAGAAGAATTTTTTCCAAATTGAATTTGTATTGGATGTTCTGCTTTCATTGTTACTTCAGTTTTTTACATTTTAAGTATATTTTTTTATATTTTTAGAATAGGATAGAGGAAAGTGTACAGAAAACATTGTGGGTGTATGTAAAAACAAATCTGAAAGTTCAAAGTTATGTTCAGAAGTTAAACTCTACGTTCTCAGATTTGTTTCACATTTCCTTCATGACTTTTAGATTAGTAACATAGCCACTGTGTTGCTTTCAGGTGTACTACTTGTAAAATGTCTTGCCAATGCAATCTAAGTTACAGAGTTTCAATTTATATTAAATATGTCAGTCTGTAATTCTTTATCTGGCATAAAGGGCTGGGAGAAGAGTGAAGAGCTTCAGCTGTGAGCTAATGCATATACTTAAATCAAGAAAAGGGGAGCAATCAGTATGAAAATGACTTTTATATTTGAAAAGTATTTCATGGTATATTTTCACTTATACTGATGTGTTTTTTTTTTTCCAATGGAATATATTTCAATTAGAACACAGAGCAACAACCTCTTCCACCAAAGATCAAGTAAGTGGATTTTAGCTTTACTATGAGAATTAAAACAGTTGACATATAGCTTTTTTTTTTTTTTTTTTTTTTTTGGTAACTTTAGAACATGGCAGTCTTAAATGGAATGTTTCTCAAGCTCTTCTCTATTCAGAGTGAATTGTACTTCCAGGAGATGATGCTTCACTGGGAAAATAGGGAATGAAGTAAGAATTCTGGATTCTTTTCTAGTTCTTCAGTTGAGCATAACTCAAAGATCACCCTATCATGCCTAGTATAGGTAATGCTTTTGAGAAGCTTTTAAAGCTCTCAGCTAAAAATGCCATTTAATTTATAGATGACAAACAATTATATGAATTGATTAGGAAAGTGACCTGATTTTTCTGTGCTTCTTGATTAAAAATGATTATTTGTTCTTTACCTACTTACCTTGTCCATTCTACAACTGCTGTGTTCAAGGAAGGGGAAGAAATCTAATTTTGTGTCTTCTCTTTCCCATTAAACTACACAACGTACTGTTCCTGGTTTGGGTACTTTTCTGTGCGTATTTTCAATCAGTTTTTTCCTCTTTGTTTGTTTGGGTTTTTGTTTTTTGTTTTTTCTTTTTAGATACGACTGGTACCAAACAGAGTCTCAAGTTATTGTGACTATAATGATCAAGAATGCACAGAAGGATGGTGTCTGTGTGCAGTTCTCAGAGAAAGAGGTAATTTGTATTGGTTGTTGATATCCATCTCTAGATCCCTAGATGCAGTAATTAACCCTGTGAATATTATCTGCTGCCACAGCATGAAAAAGAGAGTACAAGAGGTCTTCTGTCTGAATTTTTTCAATGTCTAGCTGTGCTGTAGACATGTACATGCTCAATCAAGTGAACTGGGATCTATTACAATGACAGTGTCCATAAGACTTAGGTACAAGCAATTGTGTGGTGTGCATGCTGCAAAGGGAACTTCTATTTTCCATCTTGTATGTTTTGAGGGGTAGGGGAGGAAATGATCTGGAGTTAAAATGTTTGAGTGTGTATACATCTAGAGGTAGGGATGGATGGAGGCAAGGTATTCTAAAAATAGGTATGAATGAGTAATATTTTTCTTCAGGACAATTAAAGAATCAATGCTGGTGAGTGTGTTTTTCTTGGTTTTGGCATTACTACAATTGTTAATGGCAGCAAAATAGATACTTCAAGGAAGTGCAGTGATGTATAGTGATGTCATAAGCAGTACTGATGATGGTCCTCTTTAATTTAGCTGAAAATATTGAAGAGTTTAGGTTCTTATTCTCAACTAAGCTGCTGCTTCACAAACTACCAGAAGTATTTGGTTGTTACTTTCTGCTTTAGATTTTTAAAATTGTATGAGCTCTTGCTGCATCGTTTTCGTGTATTAGAATGGAAGTTGCAAACTGTCTTCATGCTCCATTATTAATGTGTTGATACTTCATTTGCCATATAATTCTTTCCCCAAAGAATGCAGATCAAGCTGACAAGATAATAGGCTTTTTGAGTACTTGCTGGTGAAGAACTGAACTCTCCTGTTCACTTCCTCGTGTACTTTAGAAACACATTGTTCAATAATGCAGTGATGTTGTCCTCTGAAACTGATGCCTGATGGTTTAAGTGCCCTAGTGATGGGTCATTAATTTAATCACATAATCTTGGTGCCAAATGACAATCTGTTACTTGGAAATGGAAGAATGCTCTCAAAGATGACCAGAGACATGTGTTTGACTGTCAACAGATGAATGCATCAGTGAGACTTCCATCAGGTGAAGACTACAACTTAAAGCTTGTTCTTCTTCATTCTATAGTGCCAGAGCAAAGTACTTTTAAAGTGCTTTCAACAAAGGTAAGCTTCTGAAAGTGTAAATTAGTGCTTTGCTGCTTCCTGATGTTGACAATCTTTGTGATCTGTTGTCTCTCTGCAACAGTCATAATATCTTGTTTTTCATATAAAATTGCTTTTTCTTTCTTCAAGGTGCTTTTCAGCCAGTGGAGGCTGTTCTAAACTTACACAAGTATTAGAACTGGATGGTACATAGGGAAGTGCAAATTACATATATGCTGAGAATATTTTTACTTGTTGCTGTAAAGAAAATACTGTGGTTTTCACTCTTACAAGTCAGGTATGAGGAAAGTATGAACTTCTTTTAGGAGCCAACGTAGCCTCATGACCACGGTCTTCATGTGCCCAAGAAATTTAAGTCAGACTTTGAGGATTTTCAGAAATAATTTTTCACCCTTTCATGACCTTTTCTGGGTGGTAAAGGATGGGCATGCAATTAACTCTCCTTGGATTTTCAAGAGGGTGTATTCCATGCTGTTGGAAATTGTATGTGCTTGGGGACACTTGAAAATCACATGTTGTGGGAGAGAATGCTTTCATCTCAGCAGACATGTACTTTGTCCATAGATCCAAGCCTGAATCTCTGAAGCAGGATGTGTTGTTGATTATTTCCCTTTTATTTCATCACTGGTTCTGCAGAGCTTTTGGGAATTCCTTTGTGTTCTCATGTTTCCTTTTACTCATTCCCTTCTCAGAAAGGTACCTATAATCTTGCATCATTTCACTGAAGAGGGAATTTAAGATTACATGAGAGGATTGTCACAGGAAGTTGTTACCCTTTTTCCACTCCTTGTACTAAGGAATCTGAGCAGGTTATGTGATTGAGTCATGTGAACTCTTGGGCTGTGGGAAGCAGAGTGCTCAAAGTTTGTAGTAACAGAATGAGGGACAACAGGCATAAGCTGGAACATAGGAAGTTCCATTTAAACATAAGAAAGAACTTCTTTACTATGAGGGTGACAAGGCACTGGAACACGCTGCCCAGGGAGGTTCTGGATTCTGCATCTCTGGAGGTAAAACCTGCCTGGATGCAGTCCTGTGTCATGTCATACGTGCTCCAGGCAGTCCTGCTGTAGTGGGAGAGTTGGACTAGGTGATCTCTAAAGATCCCTTCCAACTCTCATAATTCTGTGATTCTGTGAAAATCTGCTAGTCTGTTAGTATTTTGCTGAATTTGTGTGGAGTGGGCATGGACCTTGTCCAGAGGAGTAACTGTGAGGTCTTGTTTGTTTTACATTGCTACATAACCTTGTGTTATATTTTTAATTGGCCTTGGAAGTTTACCATTACTTTTATTACTCACCTGAATGCTATTGAGCATTGTTGAAATAAACTTGGCTTTGTTGTTCTAAACTACCATCTCTAGTCTGGGTTAGTCTCCAAAATAATCTCTAGTAGTCTATGGCCTGGTTTTGTTTAAGGTTCCTACCATAGTGTGAATACTTCAGTCTGATTTGTAAATATTTTGCATTTGTTTCCAAATGTTACTGTTCCTATATGAGAGAATGTTTTTAAGACAGAATGGGATAAGAGATATCACAGAAGGTGCTGTAGCAGCAGAAGTCAGTGCTTCACATGTTCTTCCTCTTGCAGAAAAGAATAGTAGGACATCTGTGTAGGCATAGTGGAGGAATAAAATTTAAATGGTATCCCGGATAATTCCGGTTCTGACCAGCAGATGGAGTCCGGGTGAAGACAAAAATTTAAAAGCAGGTCTGCATTATGCAATGCAAAGACTTCTTTAAAGGCTTAGAATATTTTACTTTGAAAAACATTAAGCACTCCAACGGAACAGTGTGGCCATAGTGCTTAAATATTAGAAATTCAGATTTCAGAAGTTTCATGTATGTATTTTGTTTTTATGAGCGGTATGGAAAATATCAATTATTTGAATAAACTTTGTTACTGATAACTTCTCAAGCCCTTTACAGATAATTTTGTATCATTTCCATGCAGTCCTTTTGTGAGGACTTGTAAAGAAAGACAATCTCATTATCATCCTAGTTATATGAACCTTTTACTACACATTCTTAAAGAATTTCGTGGGATTGGAACAAATCTATTTCTGTGGTTTAATAATTTCAGATAAAAATAACTGCATGTGTTTGCAATACTTCATTTTGTATTGCTCTTTTGAATGTGTGAGCCATGTTGCCTTTAGCATCGTGCAGTCTTCTCTGGGCAACAAAGAGTCTGGTCTGTCTTTTCCAATTATATGAGGGAATAGTGGAATATATGGGCAGGTTATGTGGGGGATAGTTTGGATTTCCCATGAACTTCATAAAACTAACAAATGTAATGAATAAGGGATGAAAGAATAGAGCTGACAGAACAATCCTGTGAGTTCCAGAACTAGGAGAAGATAGAGGGAGGTTTCTTAATACCACTTGAAATTTGCTATCACTTGACAAGTACAAAGGAATAAAGGGAAAGATGTAAATTCAGGAGGAGAAAATAGCCTTAATGGAATCTGTAGTTCTGCAAATACAAAAATAACTGCAAGGAGCAGACAGAACTTAGACTCTGGGGCAGGTTATTTTAGTGAATGTTAACAGTGTTGAATAATGCAATTAAACAGTTTCTTTCCTAGCAATAAAATGGAAATTATACCTTTCAATAAATCCATGCTGTGTCTAGGTCTGACATACAAAGTCACCATTTGGAAAAGAACAGAACTAGCAAATAGTACAGTGGTAGGATAGGTAGTTGTTCTGAGGGCTTTTTAATTTATTTCTGTGTGACTAGAAATAAATTAGTGTTCATAGTCTGCAGACTTTTTATCCAGTCTGTGAGCTAGAAGAGGTAAAACACTTGATGCCAACTGAAGTACAGCATAATGTGTTGGTGAAGTCCATTTTTTCTTTATACATCCTGGTAATGTATAGCCTCTAATTTTCAGCAGATTCACAGATGATGCAGACTACCTTTAGTAGTGGCTGTGTGTATTACTGCTGTGCTTGGGGCCATTTTCTTACCTAATTCAAAACTTTGTTTGCTATTTAATATTTATATTTGAATTTGCCTGCAAATTCAACATTGAGTTATTATGGTTCTTGTTCACATTTAGTTGCAAGTTAACTTGGAATTACCCCAGACTGTTCAGCATATAACTCTGATGACCTGAGGCCTTGACTTGAAGTTTGTGTGAGCAAATTCTGAGTGCAGCTGTATTGAGTCCTTCTCAATTGCTGTGTGCACAGCATTTTTTCTTGTACATGAATGGCATAGTTTGTAACCAACATAACTAGATGAATTGACATTGTTGGTTATACTCCTGATTTGTGGAAGCTGATTGTAGTGGGCTGATCAAACAAAAAGTAACAGCAGCTACAAAAAGCACCATATAAATATCAGATTTGTGTCTTAAAAATGGAAGCAGGTTTGCTCTTTGTATGTAGCCTGACTTCATTACACAGGTGGTAGGCTTTTGTGTATTGCAGTGGGTGGGGAAACTTTGCCACAATGGAAAAATGCATTTTTTGATCAGCACTTAGCAGGAGGAAGGTACCCTTTAATAATGCTACTTGGTTTTTTACTTCTTTCCAGAAGAGGGAGCCAGAATCTAAAGACTGGACCAGATTTGCCATTTGGAAGTTGCTTGAGTGCAGTTACCCTGTAGCTCAGTGTGCACAGTATAACCATACTCCCTTCAAAAACGGGAAAAGGCATAAAACCTTCAAACGTGTGGCTAAATGTGTTTAAGATAAAACTAGCTGATCTGTCTCTGTCCAGAAAATACATCAGGAATGTGGAAAGACACTAATGGTGCAAGGACCTGGATGAGGGAATAGAGTGTACTGTCAGCAACTTGCTGATGACACAAAACTGGAAGGAGTGGCTGACACCCCAGGAGGCTGTGCTGCCATTCAGAGGGACCCAGACAGCCTTGAGAGTTGGGCAGGGAGAAATGTGATGAATTACAACAAGGCCAAGTGTAAAGTCTTACATCTGGGAAAGAACAGCCCCAGGTACCAATATTGGTTGAGGACTGAGCTGTCAGAGAGCAGCACAGAGGAAAGAGACCCGGGGGTGCTGGTGGATGGAAGGATGACCCTGAACCAACAATGTGCCCTTGTGGCCAAGAAGGCCAGTGGCATCCTAGGGTGCATTAGAAGGGGAGTGGCCAGTAGGTCAAGAGAGGTTCTTCTCCACCTCCACCCTCCTCTGGTGAGGCCACATTGGGAATATTATGTCCAGTTCTGGGCCCCTCAGTTCCAGAAAGACCAGGAACTGCTTGAAGGAGTCCAGAGCAGAGTGACCAAGATGAGTAAAGGAGTGGAATATCTCCCTTATGAGGGAAGGCTGAGGGATCTGGGTCTCTTCAGCTTGGAGAAGAGGAGAATGAAGGGTGACTTAATTAACGTTTATAAATATGTAAGGGGTAAGTGGCAGGAGGATGGAGTCAAGCTTTTCTCAGGGGTGACTAACAACAGGACAAGGGGCAATGGTTATAAGTTGGACCACAGGCAGTTCCATATAAAGGTAAGGAAGAAATTTTCCCTGTGAGGGTGACAGAGCACTGGTACAGGCTGGCCGGGGAGGTTGTGGAGTCTCCTTCCCTGGAGACATTCAAAACCCACCTGGATGTGTTCCTGTGTGACCTGCTGTAGGTGACCCTGCTCTGGCAGGGGGCTTTGGGATTGATCTCTCGAGGTCCCTTCCAACCTCTAACTTTCTATGATTTCTAATGTTCTGAAATAGGTCTCTGTGCACAGTCAGCCTTGCTGTCTTTTCAATCTTCTGTTCAGTCAGCACATTTGGGATTCCAGGGGTATATTCTGCCATGTTCTGTTGGAATCTTGTGTAATGTGAGCAGTTTGTCTAGGTCTTCTGTTGTATACAAGGTGATGCTCAGGATTTTCTTCTCCTTTGATGCAGACAAGGAGAGTGAGGAGGAGTGTGCGCTTTTAGCACACGTGCTTATGGACTTGAAGGAAACTTGAGTTAGTGCTTTCTCTTTTTTTCCTTTCTGCTTTGCATATATGAATGCTTTGAGGACAATTGCTTCAAATATTCAGTTCTGATTATTTTGGGCTTTTTGCAAGCACTGACTTGGAGCAATTTAGTGCCATTTTAAAAAGTGGTTTCTTTACTCCAGAACTGTCCTTTAATAAGGGATCAAAGTTTTGCTGCAAACAGGGGAGGTATTAGAAATCCTCATCCTCTTTTACAGTTGACATTTATTACTTAATAGAGATGTCTGAAGTAGAAGCACACTCTTAGCAGGTTCGTGCCAAGAATATGGTAGTGTGCATCAGTGGAATGTTTCTTTTCCTCAAACCAACATTTTGCCTTGCAAACTCTGAAATACTCTGCAGCTTGCTAGAAAACCACACCAATGCCTATTGCTAAATATAAAGGAGAAGGCAAAGAGTGAAACTGTTTCACATACTCTTGGACTGTTCTCAGTCTCTATTAATGGGCAGATGTGCATAAATACATAATCAGAGTAACAGATTTATTCTAACTGAAGTTGGTTCTTACTGTTCCAGTCTGATCCTTGAAAGATCCTTTGACGTGTTGGATATTCTCATAGAATTGCTTGCAGACACTTGAATGCCTCCTTCCTTGCTCTCATGTACTTTTTTGTGAGGCTTTCATGCAGATTCATACCTCTCAGATATATTCTAGAGTGTTTTCCTTAAATTATGAACTGATATTTAAGATATGAATTGAATACTTTTCTGAATTTTCTTGCATCTCTTAGGCAGGGCCAGTTGGAGCAATATCCTGGCTAGACCATAAAGAAACCTTCCCAATGATTGGCATGATATTTGCTTGGCTCAAAATAAGTTTTGGTTTTGGTTTAACTCTTCATTAATGTAGATAAGTGTGAGACAGATTTAAACTTGCTAATACTCTGAGGACTGTTTTTTAAGCAAGCATATAAGTCAGTGTGCCTATGCTTTATATAAATATATAAAGGAAAAATACACTTAGAGGTTTTCTCTGTCTCGAGAGAAGATGGATATAAAACTATGGGAATAGCAGTGGTTTGCACTGAGGTTGCAATGATCTGTATTGCAGCTTCTTCTCTGAAATTCAAAATTTAAACGGGGTTGCTATGTAATATCAGTGAGATGGAAACTTTGACTCTTCTGCCTCTATTCTCCATACTACATAGTTGGCAAAGAAGGTGCATGCTACATTCCTTCCACTGCAATATATTTGTAACAGAATTAATTTCTTAATTGCAATTTCTGATAAAACTGTGGAGTTATTTTTATCTTCTTATATATTGTTTAAAACTGTGGACCAATGATCTTGGAATTCAGAATATAAGCAATGTATAAAAGGTCTCTGAATAACTAGGATACCAAAACTGTAGGTGCTTATGATCTTTGTAAGTTTGAATAGGTCATATATTTTTAGAAGATAGTGCTATTTTATCCTACCCTTAAATTTAGATTACAAAATACATGATGTGATTGCAAAATGATAATTTTGAACACTTGAAATTTACAATGTGGACAAGGCAGTCAGTAGTTCAGTAAAATAACTAAGTAGTTGATTGGAAACCTGTTATTCTCGTTTTTATGTGTTTGATATAGCAAAACATCAGAATTAAAAAGGGTATTTTTTGACGCATCTTAAAATTAATGGCTGAGCTACTTCTTTGCTAGTTCTGATTTCCTTTATCTGATCAGAACTTGACACAAATTTACCAGTGCTAAGTCAACTTCCCCCTAGCATGGGCTGTAACATACAAAATACAGTAGAAATAAAAAAAAAATAATAAATCTTGTACTCTGTCAGTGTACACCAAAATATTATTTTGAGGAGAAAGCTAAAAATTCTTTCCCTTTTAATGCTTCTCAGTTAAACTGGTAATGTTTGTGAGTTCAAGTGAAATCTAGTTCATGATAGGGTTAGGCTTTTGAACAGTAAGCTTCTACCTAGAAAATTAATGGTAACTAACTAGCTTTAGGTTTATTTGTAGCTAAGGGGAGAATTTATTTTTAAAAAGTAGATAAAATGCTTTTTTTTATGCCAGTCCTGTTAAAGAGTGTTTTGTATTCCTCTACTACCAATGAAGCAGTTCAGAATAGCTTCCAAGGGTAACTCTGGCATCTTTGCTGATAGCTAGTGCTTGGATTAAGCTGCACACAAATTTGCCTGAATCTCTGATAGGTTTTAAAAAATCGATTACTTTTAGGACTAGTAAATTCTGAGTAGAAACTTCTCTTTATCCTTTCACTGCAGATGGACTTTCTCTAGTGAATAATCCATTTGGCCCTCTTCTCAAAGGGGTAGTTTTCTGTCAAGACACTATTTCGAACAAATAGTGCATGAGTTACTCTTTTAAAACTCCATGCTTTTCCTTTTTGTTTTCTTCACTTTAAGCCCTAAATACCAGGAACTTGAAAATTACTACATAATTTTCATACATCTGGAGCCCCGTGTCTAGTGGATACCTACCAAAATGGTCAGGTTCTGCATGGCATAAGCTCTAAGGAAAAGCTGAGGAATTTGACTTGTCCTCAAGTAGCCTGCAAAGCATTTAATTTGCAATGAAATTTTCCTGTCTTTTATTCCAAAGTTGGCACGAGGCACACAGGCATATGTTTTATGAAATATAAATGTTAAATCAAAGTAGTTGGTGAAGCGTTGATGTATTCCTCTTGCCTGCCTAGTGAATTTTTTTTTTCAAAGGAGAGGAAAAAGCTAATGGTATGTGTGTGTTAGATATGACACAAGTGTCTGTACTGATATGTTACTTGTCTGCATGATAGCTATCAGTATCTCCTTTAAAATGTTCATGAAAATGCATTTATTGCCGTTTGTGCACGTAATTGGGACTCGCCAAGTTTTTTCTCTTTAGATCAAATAAAGCTCTCAAGTGGAAGACATGCACTCTTTCACAAGCAGAATTTTATTGCTTTATACTTTTGGAAAATGTGGTTGTATAATGGTAACCAGCTAATGATTTGCCTAGCTTTGCTCCTGCCTGCCACTTTGCCTAATGAGTAACTTCAATGGAAGTGGATGGAGGTTTAATCATGTCATAAAAACATTCTGTCTCAGTTTTTCAGCTGTCTTTACTTCTAGCTTGGCAAGGATGAAATGGTTTAGAGTTAAGAACCCTGCACAGTACACTGGGAATTAGTTTGTAGCATTTACTTTTCCTTGTAGATGTTTGTCATGTAGTAGCTGCTTAGGGACAGTCCAGAGAGGAAAGTGAAAGAATGAGAAAATTTTAAAAGGAGAGGGGGAATACTGGAGCAGCAAAAGTAAAGATCTTCCTTTTTTTCTTCTTTTTATGCATGGACACGGTACTCTGAATAGCCAGAGGTCTGAATAGGGTTGGGTTTTTTGAGGACGACATAAGGCATTACATTGCATGAGAGGTTATTCTCGTGGATGAAATGGTCTGTATTTGAGATACTGAAAGATACTGGTAGAAAGCCTGAAGTGTAAGGGTAAGAGGAGAGAGCCAAGGAAGAAACAGAAAAGAAACTGAAGAGGTAGAGGGTTGAAAATTAACTCTCTCTCTCTTTTTTTTTTTTTTTTTTTTTTTTTTTTTTTTTTTTTTTTTTAAATAAAATTTCTTTTGAGCTCTCCTTTACTTAAATGCGCAACTGAATTGATAATACAGTTTCCTCAGGCTGAGAAGAGCTTTATATAGGAAGCAGAGGAGAGGCAAGTTGTTTTAAATTAATACTCACGTTTCACTTGTAACTAATTAGTGCCTTGGTAAGGGGCTAATTAACTTAAATGTTTGAATCATGAGATCCAAATCCATTGGAAAAAACCCAGCCTGCTAGTTCTGGCACTAGTGGAACTAGTTGTTTGTCTTATGTAGATCTGCAAATATTTTAGCTTCTTTAAGCTAATCGCAGAGCATTAGATTTATGAGTGTAGATGTTAAAAAGTGAACTTTAAGGTTGTAGTATCTGAAGTGTTACTAGAAGAGTCCAGTGAAGGAGGCTTTACTGACTTGTTTAGTTTTACTGAAGACTATAACTGGCACTGCTTGAGTGCTGCTTCTGCATGGTTTCAACAGAAATCTCTGCATCCTCACAGACTGCAGTGTTAAACTCTGTCCTTAAAGAAGGCCTGTGTTCCAAGAGACTGAGCAACTAGAATAATACAGTATTTTATCTTTATTTAGTTATTTCTGGTTCTGTGACTTTCACTGCTTTAGAAACAGACACACTGACACTTAATTTGCAACTTGTAAAGTTGTTCAGAAAAAAAAATGGAAATCCAACAGGCATGGGGAGTGGGAAGTCACATACCTGTGGGTGTTGGACTTAAAAACCTATTGAAACTCTCCCCTGCCTTGAAGGGCATTCCATACCTCATGTCTTAAACTGTTGTTCTCAGTTTCCACAAGTTAGTGGTGGAAACTTAAGTATTTAAACGTCTATAGGTAAATGTTAACTTCCCAAGGGTGGGGGGAAGAAAAAAAAGCAATCATAATTGGATGTTCTGATTCCTAAAATGCAGCACGATTGCAGATGGAAGCTTTGAAACGAGCTCATTTCCTTATTTTCTGTTACTTACCAGTGAATGATTTGAAGAATGTATTTAATAAAGGTCAAATTTCAGATCAACGTGATGCTGTGCAGGGAGCTTGCTGTTTGGTTCCCTATGGGGAGGTTTTACAGTGGTGCCTTTGTTCTTGGGTCTGCAGGGATCCCCAGGTTACAGTGGCTTTAGAACTAAAAACTTGCTTTCTGCTGAGGTGTTCACAAGTGAGGGACTGATGAAGTTTAGCAAGCACTGCCCTCAGTTAAGTGATAACAACATCATCTAAACTTGGTTTTCTTTAGTGAATATGTAAGTTGGAGTGATGTTATCAAGTCCTTGTTCTGCAGATATTGTTTTGCAAATTTGTACCCCTGTAACCAACTGAAAAAACATTTCTGTGTGGTTGGCTAAGGGGATTATGTGTAGTTGTGAATAGGCCATGACATGTACTTTACTTAATTTTGTTTCTCCTGTGGTAATTGCAGCCGTATCCATTTTTAATTGCCAGTTTTGTCAGTTAACACTACACATTTTCTCTGTACCAGTGTTTGTTTATTGACCCAAATGAATACAGCTTCTGAATTTCTCCAGTGGGAAGATCTGCATAGTCCCAGGGTGTTACAGTAGGTTTTGTACTACACATCAAATACAATTTTTTTTGGTAGATGAAATGTAAACCTAGATAAACTTGGACTTTGCAGTTCTTCAGAAATGCTGTTTAGTTGTTAGAGCTGACTGGCAAGAAAGGGATGCCTGAAAGATGATGCCTTGGTGCCTGGCAGTGCAGAGACATTGGGACTGATTGTGACTTTTGTGATACTGTAATTTACAAAAAGAATCAAGTGAATGATATGTAAAAGAAAGTTAAGTGGTACTAAACAAAAAGGTAAAAGTCTGATGCAAGAACTATGCAGACATTGAAGAGCTTAGCTGATATGTGACTTGAAGTCATGTAACTTCCATCTTGTAAGATAAATAGATTTTGGTAAAACATAGGTTTTATATTAGAAACTGTGTTTATAAAAACAAATGTATTTACTTTCTTACTGCTACAGGACCCAGATAATTTCAGACTATTTGACAAAACTGTTTGCCATCTGGATTAATCTGTTCATTGTCTTGTGTTTTTTAGGTTGAAATAAAAATGAAAAAGCCAGAAGCCGTAAGATGGGAGAAGCTTGAGGGTCAAGGAGATTCTCCTAAGTTAAAGCAGTTTACACCAGGTTTGTACTCTGGAGTATTAAATGGTTTATTTGTATTATGTTACTTGCAGTTACTGATTTTTGTTATACGTTGTTAATAAAATCACAGTTTTGTATTTACAGTGACAAGCCCAGTAGTCTTGGTTTTTTTGCCAAGAATTGAATGAAAAAGTCTGCAGGGCATTACTGAAATTTAGATATTAAATTTAGTTATATTAATCTGATGGCTGTTAAAGATCATTCTTGTCATTAATTCCTCTGGCTTCTCTCTTTGCCTGCTTGGTCACTGTTTTGCAGTTCTAGGTCTTCTCATCACACAATCAAGGTCTTGTTATCACAGAATTGTTCTGGTTGGAAAAGACCTTCAAGATTGAGTCCACCCATTAAAAAAACCAAACCATTATGCCTCTATTGTTGCTTAAGTAATTAAGTGATGCTTAATAAAGCATTCCATCTCTCTTGGAAAACAATATTTTTGCAGTTTTTCGAAACAGATTACAGTCTACCTTTGAGAGAACTTGAATTTCCTGATTTATTGTTTTCAAATACTTCTCAAAATTTATCTGAAATTATCCTCTTGCTTTGGGATGCTTCCTTTTATTTTTTTAATTACATTCAGCCAATATCTCCTACCTTGTTTTGACTTTGTTTTGACTTTGTGTTGCTGTTACCCAGCATTTTTTGTTAGATAACTTAATTATGCGACTGTTTACTTGAAAATAAACTTTTGCAGTTGCTAAACATAGTCTCTAGGATTTCTTAGTTTCCTTCTTTTTTTTTTTTTACTGGTTGTATCTGTAAGGAGGAATGCATTTGCATTTTCATATTCCTGTCCCATTATAATCTCTGACTCACTGGATACATGTATGTCAATATATTCCCTGCTGCTCCAACAGTTGTGAGAACATTGTGGTTATTTAACTAACATTTCTGTTTTCAGATACCCAGCACTTATATCCATCATCCTCTCACTATACAAGGAACTGGGACAAGCTGGTAGTTGAAATCAAGGAAGAGGAGAAGAATGAGAAGTTGGAAGGAGATGCTGCTTTAAATAAACTCTTCCAGCAAATTTATTCAGATGGTACAGATGAAGTGAAACGTGCCATGAACAAATCATTTGTAAGTCTTGTCTCTTTCTCTGAAGAAGAGGTGTAACTTCTGCACACTCATTTTACTGAACTGTGCATGAATTGGCACACTTCTAGCTACCAAAAACCTTGGGCCTATAATGAATGGCAGTGGTTCTGTTGGAGATACTGCTATATCAAATCTTGCTGAAAGCTATGATGTTGCATGCTAATGAATGTGACTCTTGAAGTCCAAGGCTGTGCTTTGTCACTGGCCTCTTTGTTTCAATCAGTGTTATCAAAGCATATGCAGTTTTTGGCACATACAGAGTTTGAAGACTTGCCATGGGTGAAAGGATCAAATCCTTCTTAATTGTTCATATCTGCTTCCTTCTGTCTGTAGTCCTTAGAGGGAAGAATGTGACTGACCCTTCAAAAGTTTATGAAGTAACATCTCACTGTGTACTGATAAAAGTCCTGCTGGGCTGCTGATGATGTAATGATGGCTTTGTCACATTTTGTTCTATAAGTTCACAGAATTCTTGTGTAACTTGCTCCTACATGAAGCTCAAATTCTTCATAGTTCTACAGAATCTGCTCTGAGAAATATAGTGGGATTCCTCTAGCAAACTTAAACAAGCTTTCTCTCATATTGCAGATGGAGTCCGGAGGCACAGTTCTGAGCACCAACTGGTCTGATGTTGGTAAAAGGAAGGTAGAAGTAAACCCTCCTGATGACATGGAATGGAAAAAATTCTAACCCTGTTTTTAATCCTTTACCACCTATGTGCTCCCATAGTCATGTATTGACCACTGTGTATGGACATAGCATTTTTGGATTCAAAGCACTGAATGTTCCTTTGGAAACAGAAATTTTCCTTATATTTTGCGTGCTTTAGAAATTCCTTCATCTGCTGATGTTAAAAATCTACTCCAGAGTTGAACCCTGTTTTCACCATCTCTGTCTAATTTTTGGAAATACAGTCTATCAATCTTTGATTTATAAACAGCCTTTATCAGCTCTGCTCTTTGGGGATAGGGTGATCTGTAATGGGCTGGTCAGGATTATTGCCTTCTGCCCAACATTTCTGTCCAATAACTTACTAGATCTTGGCAACTTTGGGGTAAAAACACTTTTCAACAACAGTGTTAAAATTGTTTGCTCTTCAACTCTGCTAAATAAAACTGTAAATATAAGGTTTTCTATATGGAAGCTGCTTAATTTTATTTTTAGTAATTTTATTTTTTTTTTAATGGCGGGGAAAACTTTAAAGCTAAGGATGTGAATACACTGCTTTTAAAAAAAAAAAACAAAAAAACAAAAAAGCTGACATGCATAGTAGTAAAACTTGCCTTCAGTGAAGAGGATGAGAGTACTGTTCTTGATACAGACACAATTTCTACTTGTGGAGTCTTCCCACCTGGTTGATAGGCTGTAGTTGGATACGAACTGGTTGGTATGAATTGAAGTCATATGTGGTGGAAGAAGGAAGTCAGTTGTGGCTGGAAATTTCTACAGCAAATTGGGCCCTCTTCTGCCTTGTGTATTCAAAAGTAAGAATCTATTGCAATTGCCTGAAGTTGCAAGCAGTTGCTTTAAGTTTCATGATTTCAGAATGTTGGAAACTGTTTCTGTTTCATAGAGAACCCATGTGTCCTTCACTGTTCCCATTGGTGCAGCTTTTCTGTCATTACCAAGTTTTAAGTAACAGTATTTACAGAAGAAGAATTATTGGATACAAGTCTCCAAGGGCCTATGGATGCTCAGAAGCTGTTCTGGGCATCTGGCTCTAGGTAGCCCTGCTTGAGCAGGAGGTTGGACAAGACTCCAAAAACCAAAGTCCCTGTCCCAGCTCAACCATTCTGTGATTCTGTGGAGAGAATGTGAACTTACAAAATTGTGGTAAACATGGCTAGTCCATGTGCTGCTGTCTTTTGGGAATTCAGATACACCTGAATATTCAAAGATGCTAGAAAAACCCATGAATTGCAAATATTAGCAACCCTTGGGAAGCCACTTCATTCTTTGCTAACCATTTGTTGCTGCGTTAAGTTTGCTTCTTTTCCTTGCATTCCTAATTACATAGGCTTTTCCACTTTATTTTACCTCTTCTCTTTGATATGTTACTTTACTACAGTGAGAAGTGGATGAGCTTGTTAAAATACAAGGGCTATTGAAAAGGTGTTTTCATAGGACAAGAAGTCTGCAGCTGTAACAGTAATAAATGTAAAAGATGATCAGAAACTAAGGAGGAGGGAGAAAGGGTGTATTCTGTTTCTCTTGAGGACTAAGAACCTGGTTTTGCAGTGATGCTGTGGAAGTGCAGTGTTTTGTTGTTTGTTTTTTTTTCTTAATACTAGGACTACCTGTGTAATAGGTACAGAGATCATAAAATCTCAGAAATCTGAAAAAAACATAAAACAAGCTGGGGTTTGGACTTATGCCATAGCCGTGAACTTCAGATTGTCATACTTGTCAGCTGTAGACTGTCTGCAGTCTTAACATAACTGTGTGTTCTTGGTGTGCTCAGATCCTATAGCTCAAGCTGGGCAGGGATTTCTTTTTGAGTCACTCTTCACAGTGGATTCATATTTTCCAAAGCTCAGATTTGATGACCTTCAGAAGTGAATGTTATCCTTGTGTTTGAATGTGATGACTGGAGATGGGTTGAATGCAGAGAGGGCTTTGTGTATGCCTCACCTTTTGACTCTTACCAAGCAGTGTTTCCTACTGGGAAGTGTTTCTTAAAGGGTGCACTCGTGGCATATTTCAGTGAGGATTTGTTAGCTTCAGTGGGGAATTTTTTGCCCTTCAGAGAATTCTGAGTAGCTACTTGCTCACTATCTAGACCATTTGCCATCCATATGGGGTGCCAATGCTGAAGTTAATTTGGAACAGGGACTTCAACTCAATTCTCCTAGATAAGGGCTTTGCTGCTTTTAATTTATGAAAGGCATTTCTTCCTTCCTCATGTAGAAGGGAGACAAATGTCAGAGTGCTTCACTTTGTCACAAAATTGGGTTCTTGTCTCCTGGCCAGCCTTGCTTCATAAATGTCATTCAGAGCACTTAACAGCGCTTAGCAAAAGCTTGCTATGGGAAGAGCCTAGATAAAAACCTCTGAAATAGAAATGAAAAAGTAATTTGAGGATGTTTTCTGCCAATCAAGTTGCTCTTACTTACCGAAGAGAATGCAGGAGGAGTTCCACTGCCTACTTTCACTTACAAAAAAATCCATGGGAATATTTCATTAGATAAGCACAATATATTCTTGTGTTAAGTGGGGACTGTTTCACTGCTTGGGGATTCAGTTCACTTAGCGTAAGGCAAAAAGTGAAATAAAATGGATTGCTACTTATGTACTCTGGAGGCATATGTAATGCAAATATAATGATTTAGCTTCAGGCTAAAACTTGTAGCAATCAAGTGCTAGACCTCCCTGTCCATCTCAATCCAGTGAGCAAAGTTTGCAGGTCTGAACATAATTCCAGCATGTTTCTGAGCACAGATAATCTGTATTGGGCATATTTCACCTAAAAATTTAGGTGAACTAATAGTGACCACTCTTGTTGCATTATGGGGAGGGGACTGGATTAAAGCAATATGTAAAAATCCTGAGTAAGGCTGAGGGGAAGGTGCTTCATGAACTTTAGGAGCAGTGTTTTGTTCTTTACAAAACACACATGCAGATGGTTCCTGAAGCCCTAGGTCAAGAAAAGGGTATGAGGGAGCCTTGAAACTGAACAAAGGCTGTGGAGGGTGACAAAGGGAATTTCCTTCAGGACTGAAGAGGGTGAGTGGAATTTGCTGCAACACTGGCAATGAGGTGGCTAGAGACAGAGAAATGCTCGTGAGACAGAGTCAGTGAGTTTCTCTTGAATTATTTTGTTTGGTTATCTGTAGATAGTACAATCTAGAAGACCCAGGCAGTTTCACCTCAAACTGATTTTACAGTCGTGTTGCAAATAGAGGAACAGGATGGCAAGGGGTAGCAGTAGCTTTCCTATTTAATACCACAGATGGGATTACTCTCCTCTGCTTCTGTTCTGGGGGTCATAGAAAATGCCTGTCTGTTGTAGCTTAAGGCTGCCTTGCAGCTTTGTAGCATGTGCAGTGAAAGATGAACTGAGGAAGCAGAAGCTGGTGGTGCTCCTGGTGCAGTCTAACTCTTGCCCTTTCTGAGTAGAGATTTTGTCCATCTTGGGTGATTAGTTCTACACTGAAACTGTCTTGGAATTTATTTGGGCTGCAGAAGGGGTGAAGTGTTACATGGATGACAGAGGACAGATGCCCCCTACCCTTACACACCTTCCAGCTGCTTCTTACCTTCTCAGGGCAGATGCACATAGAGGGTGTTCCCTGTATCAAAAAAGACAAAGGAAGAAGCTTGGGTTTGTTCCTTGTAAGTGGGGAAGAGGGGGGCTGTACATACAGAAAAGAGATGACTCCTACCTTAAAATCACTGGCTTTTAGTCTTTTCTAAACCTATGGCTTTTTTTCCTGTTCTTGTTTCCACCAGCCTGAGTTTATCCCCTTTTTCTGCATTCATCTGCCCTGCCATCCTAATCCTCATAATATGCAATCACAGGGGTAATAAAGGATTAAGGACAGAACTACAGTGCTCTAAAATCCACCTACCTGTGGTGGGAAACACCACTGGTGACAAGCTTATCTTTTTTTGTCTTTTCCCCCTAATCTTTGGTCAAAGGAAGGTTGTGAACTTGTTTCTTCAGGGTAGGGTCATATTCAAGGAACTTTTCCCCCAACCCCTCAAATGCAGAAATGTTCATAGAATCATAGCATGGTTTGGGTTGGAAGGGACCTTAAAGATCATCCAGTTCCATCCCCCCTGTATGTTGTAGCCTTTCTAGTGTGCAGGGCAGTGACAGTGGAAAACTTGTTTTCAACACTGGTGAAAAATGTTGTGCAATAGTGAACAGCATTGGAGCAGATGATTAGAACCATAGTTTGAGCCACCACTGTGGGGAATGTTGCAGTGTCTTTTCAATACTTTTGGATCATTGATTTTTATTGTCATTGCTATCTCTCCCTCAAAGTTAGATGTTGAGCTTACATAAGATTTTTCAACCTTGCCACAGCAAGAGTTCTTTTATTTTTCTTTGAATCTATTGTTTACAGGTAAATATGAATTTGCTTCCTTGAAACAGGAGTTGGGAAAAGGCATTTTGTTTCATGTCTTTTGGAAAAATCGTGCTCTCTGTGTTGTGCACAGGCAATTCTGTTGTTCCAGCAATTTTGCTTATCACAGCCCATGTAAGTAAGTAGTATACCTGCTTCTCTTCTGATCACTGGGGCTTTCTTGGCATGGTGTGTCCTGAAGAGGTCTCAAAGCTTGCATGCTGTATGTGACAGCTTCACTTGTCCATGAGTAGGATGCTTTTTTTTCATCTTATGTACTTTGTGACTTCATATGGAAAGCAACTTATAAAAGGTTTTATTTAGGAAGTGTTAATTTTGTTAGGAATGTGTAGGACATGGAAATCACCTCTAAGATAAGTCAGATTTTAGTGTTAAGATGACTCTTGTTTTAAACTGGGAGAACACAGGAACAAAGCAGATCATGGATTGCATCAAGATGGCCTTGTATGCAAAAGACAACAGTTTAGTTTATAGTCACACTTCTTTGCCCTCAGTGTTTCACTTTCTGATTCCCTCCTTTCCTTTCCAGAGAGTTCTTCAACCTGTACACAAAAGTACTTACACCTTATACATTGAAAAAAACACAAAAACCAATTGCCATTTTTAAATGTTTGTTTAATCTGCAGTAAAAAAAAAAAGAAAAAAGGAAAACCAATATTTCTAAGCATATGAATGACGTACTTCTAAAACAACATAATGATCAAGGTCATTTTCATTTTAAAAAGCAGAAACTTGGATTTAATAGGCCTTGAAATCCCACTTCAAGAAGTTTTTAAATATTTCAAAGCAAGTCTTTTCTTCAGATTAAGGGAAGGTGAAGCTTATGTTTTAAAAAGCTGCAGTAGAACAAAATACTGAATTCTCATTGTGTTTTCATTTAACACTTTGCTTTTTAGATATGCAGTTTAGCATTCCTCATGAGGTTGTGGGTTTTTTTTTTCTTTAGGCCACGATTATGTCAAATTAATTCCTCTTTTCTGTGTGTCATGCAGTGTTAATAACATTATGAGGCTTGCAACATCTCAAGAGCTGTGTAGTCACAAAATGAATGCTCCAGAAAGTGAACTTTAAGAAAAATTCTCTTTATAAAGCCCATGTAGATGGCTCCATAAATTCAGTGGTAGGGCTCAAGACATATAGTATGGATGAAGGCAGTGTAGTACTGTTTAGCTGTTTTTCAAGGCTAGAAATCCTAATTCCATTCTTTCAAGTGTTTAAGCTTAGTACCTTCCTTAGAGATGTAACAGGATCAATCCTAATAATTGCAGAATTTGCCTAAGCAAAAAGGGTGAGAAACCATTTTTTTGGGGGGGGGGTTGTTTTTTTTTTTTTTCCTCCTTTCTGGTAAGCAGTTTCTCTTGCAGGGGGTGGAGGTTAGCTTCAGCAAAGCCGAAGGAGCTAGCATGAATGGCTGCTATCCATGTGGAATAAAGAGAGGTTGTGATCTTGTGTCAGAAGTGTCTAGTTCAAGGATTTATAAATACAGTGGCTGTTGTAGGTTCTGAAGGGTCTTGAGACTCTTTGGTCTGCAACTGCATGTAAATACTGCTGCCGTAGTAGCTGGGTAGCAGATACTTGTTAGACACTACAGTGGTATCATGGATACAGGATGCTGGGGCCTCTTTGATGTTGGGATGTGCGAAGGGTTTTGATTCCGCGGCTCCGCGCGTTCCCTTCCGCAGTCCCTTTTCCCGCTGTTTGTTTCCGATTCAGCACAATGTGCACTTTCCCCTGTCCCCTGGAGCAGCTTTGTGGGAAAGGTATGCTGTAATTGCTTTATAACCATTCATAATGACCTAGCAACTCGGTGTGAATAGCAACGGGGAGCAACTTAACTTGTGATTTATTTAAGTAAGCTACATGGATGAAAGGTACTTCCAAGTGTCCAAGTGGAGCTAGTTGGCCTAATTGGACGTAAATTTTCACATGTAGCTTGGAAAGAGAGAGTTTTGTTACTCAAGGCTGAACTTGAATTTACGAGCAAGCTTCTGGATTGCTGAACCAGTTTGTGAGCAAAGTTTAATGTTGTCTTTCTTTGGGATGCCTTGGGTTTTTAATTCAGTAAATGCTAGCATACCCTTGTCATTTGCAAAGCTAATGGCATATTAACTTAAGACTTTTATTTACAGTTAGAATATCTGGCCTTGCTTTTGGTGCAGTAACACACACTTGGATTTTAAAAACCAGGGTTGGTACTGCTGCTTTGGTTGTAGCCTTTTACGAGTTTGCTGTCACTGTGTTCCTGCTTATTTTTTTTCAAGGCTCTGATTGCTTTCTCCTCACACAACCCCCATGATACGAGCAACCCACCAGCTGCAGGGCATGATGATTCTGCAGGCAGTACGACAACCTTGGTAGTTGTAAGGCCACGGGTAGTAGCCCAGGAGAGGCTCACAGATTCTCTGGCACTGTGTGTAACTTCGTGTGCATTCAATGCAGCACACGCCGAGGTGATCCAGCATGGGGTCAAAAGCCATCCCCTGACCTTCGAGTTGCTGAAATGTAAAATATTAAATGTCATCCCAGTGCTCTGATTCTCAGAGAACATAAACCCGTTAACCCTACAGAGGCTGAATCTTGGGGCAGTTGATGTTAACAGAACTCACACTGAGGGATGTGTTCTGCTTTATTGTATTCTTTTGTCTTGCTCTGTTTGGGAGAAGCATAGAATTGGCACAATCACCTGTGTGAAATGGAAGGAAACAACAGGGAGCTCTACCTTGATGATTTTTCTACAGTCCTTGCTAAGGGTCAGGCAGTAATCAACTCCCAAGTCTCAACTACTAGTGGTGGACAAGGTTTCAAGAGTTATCAGGGTCTTTTATGTAGATAACAACATCTTGTGTATGCTGTGTTTTTAGTGTTTTGGTTTAATAGCTGTTATGTTTATGCTTTTTACAGCAAACCCAAGAAGACATTCAGCAAGCTATCACCCTGCAGTTTTCTGAATATTTCCCCCATGTATCTCAGTCTGCTTCTTTTTTCCCCGTCTGCCACACTGAGGTGGGTTGTGGACAGTGAGAATTTTGCCTCTTCTGTATCTGACAGTAAGGAGTTATGTGGAGCAAGGCATGCATAAAATATGCAAAAGCAGGCTCTTACTACTGCCTTCACCCTTAAAAATTTCTTTCCTCCTTTCTGTGAAAAAAACTAACCTGGATATTCTGCCTTTTGAAACTCAGTTCTTCTCCTATTGCTGTTTACTTCAAGAAAAGCAACAGTGAAGAGTGAATGCCAGACTAACACTTAGCTGAGCACTTTTTGTTCAGAAAACACTGAAGAGGTGAGGCACAGAAAGATGCTGTCTCTTGGCTTGGCTTGTACAGGGCACTCAGGACAGCTCGGTGTCATGGAGTCCCCCAGTGACCCATTCCCTGAGAGCAGGGAGGGTGTCACTTGCTTGGGCAGGGGTCATCTTCCTTGAATTCAGACAGTTGCAGTGTGAGCTGCTACACCTGAGCTCACTGCCCAGACTCCACTTTTAGTGGACGAAGAGAAACAGCTCTAAGGAGGATTAGTTTCATCCTACAGTATAAGTAATGGTCCTTTTGAATCAAATTAATCAGGCTTTAAAGAAAGGTTGGAGGCAAGTACTGAGGCCTTGTGGGACCTGGTGTGGTGGGAGGTGTCCCTGCCTGTGCAGGGGGGGTTGGATCTTGATGATCTTTCAGGTCCCTTCCAACCTAAGCCATTCTGTGATTCTGTGATCTACACCACAACTGTTTGTGAAGGTGAATCCTGCCCCACAGGTTGAGGAGGGGGGTCTGGAGACCTCTAAATGTTCTGCATTTGGCCCAGAGGCCTTGTGGCTGGAAGAAGGGACCTATAGCAGTTGTTCTGCCACTGCCCTCCAGAGAAAGAGCAGCTCAGCCTCTGTGGACGTGGTCACATTAGCAGCTGTAAGAAGTTACATTCCAGTGCTGCCGTTTTACTGACCTCGTGAGAGAGTCGATCGAGATCCACTTTATTTGGAGTGATTAATTTAAGTTTAATTAAGGGATGTCAACTTGGCAGAATGCTGTCACAGTATAATGATCTCCTGCTGCTGCATAAATGTCAAGTCAAAGCTGGAACTTATTACCAAAGCAGGAGGCATTTATCTTGTGACGGTGCTGCATTAAAATGACTTACTCCTGCTGCACCAAATGGTGGGTGGAAATTGTCTGGTGCTGGTGCAGTAGACTGGAAGGTGCCTACTGTACAGGCGGAATTCCTGCAGCACAGCAAAGGTGTTGGGACACGGCACAGGCTCCTGTGCTCTCCCTGTGGGCTGCTTTGACTTGGAAGAGCAAGAGCAAGTTCTGCAGTAGTCCTCCTCCACCCACTGTGTGTGGCTGTCTCTGAACAGGTTCTCCTCTCTGAATTGCTCCTAGACCAGGACTGTTTACTCTGGTAGAGAAGAGGCTGAGAAAACAGATTTATCTGGCCCTTATCTCTGCAACCAGACACCACTTCCCTCTGTAGTAGTCACTTGTGATACCAATTTGTATTTGTTGGCAAAGTATGTTTCTAACTAATGGGCTTTCTCTTTCCATTGTCAGTAAATGATGGGCTTCAGCTGTCTGATCAAGACCAGCTTTGGTTTGTTACCAGAAGGTCCTATCCTTATAAGATCTCGATAGTACTGCTTCTGTATGGACCTGGAAACCCTGACAAGCAACTTGCCATCAACTTGCCTTAATCTTTCCACTTGAAGCACTTATGCTTGTTACAGACTGAAGTCTACGGAAAACTGGGATGAGGGGGGAAGAAGAGTACTGAGGGAAGGGAGTTTTTTTGACCTTTTTTGGTGTTTCACAGCTCTGTAATTTCAGATTAAAACTGAACAGGCAAAGACTGAAAAAAAACAGACAAAATGCCACATCACCATTATTGTCTACAAGAATCTTGGGCTCTGAAAGAAGATTACAGTGCACATACTTACATTGTATGGGTTGTCTGGATTAAGTGTTTGATCAGTTTCTTGTCCTGTTGGCCTGGTGTCATTAGATTGGCCATCAAGCTCTTGAGTCAGCTGTATGGTAGACAGTCTGGTGTTCACTTCTTCAGCAGCAGCTTCCAAATCTTCTGTATCAAAGTTTGATTCCGATTGACGTTTGTTTCTCTTCATTTCTCTCCTCTGGATATCTGAAGATACAATCACAAGAGGATAACCTTATCTTCAGCATAGCCATTATCTAACATTTCAGTGATTTCTTTTACTGTTAGAAAGGGGATAGTGAGGGGCAGAGTGAAAGATGAAACTGTGGTGGCAAACTTGAGGAGCATCCCCATAGCAACTGCTTGCCTTCCTGTGCTGTATCTGCAGCCTGTGTCAGTCCAAAGAGGGGTGAGATTGACTTCCCCCCCACCCCTTCCTCTTCAAGGGCAGCTGGGGAACCTGGTGGAAACAGCTTCTGGACAGCTTTGATGTTGCTTTTTGTGTTGCCCAGAGATACTCATGGTCATGAAAGTGGAAAATATTGGCAGTTTGGATCCACACATCCTCTAAAATGGGATGGCTTTTTTTCTTCCTTTTTTATTTTTCTTCCTCTTTTATTTTTCTTCCTCTTTTATTTTTCTTCCTCTTTTATTTTTCTTCCTTTTTTATTTTTCTTCCTTTTTTATTTTTCTTCCTTTTTCTTTCTTCCTCTTCTTTTCCTTTTCTTTCTCCCCCCTTGTTCTCATCCTTTTTCCCTGCCCCCCTTTTTCCCTGCCCCCCTTTTNCCTTTTTTTTTTGTTTGTTTGTTTCCTCTTGGGATTTTTTTCCCTCTTCGAGTGTTCTGATCTTAACTGGACTAAGAAGGAGTAAATCTTTCCAAGCCTTCTGCTCTCCTCCCAGGTCTGGAAGTCACCTGGATAAGCTGCTGTCTCCCTGGTGACTCTTAAAACACCTTTTCTTGGCTCTGAGTGATGATGGGAGTACTTCAGTCCAGGGACTGCCCCCAGGGCCTCATCAACTGCATTCACCAGTTGCCCAGCTAAAGAATCTCACCCTCCCACTGAAATCCTGTGGAGAAGCTGGGTAGGAAACAGGACAGGCTATGGGTCAGGAGCTTGATATTCCCCAACTCTTTGCCAGATCCAGTGGTCCTCCTACCTGATGTCAGCTACCTAAACATCTTGAGGGCTATTTTAAGCTGTTGTCCTCCCTGGAAATGTTTCATTCCACAGTAAGTTGCCCACGTGGGCTGTATCTATTGATTGAGGAAGTGTAAGTATGGAAAATGTTTGTAAGTGTGGATAAACTCCAAACCTCTTGGCACCAACACACAAGGGCTTGGGAAGACAGGCTGGGCAAGAGAGGAAAGGATCCAGATAGGCAAGTCTCAGGGGCAAACCTGATCTGGGGAGAGCATTTAGATGGAGAGGGGTATAACATACATTTCAAATAAAAGAAGTGTTACCTTTGGGATATGTTGGTCGCAGCCAGAAAATTGGAAGATCCCTGCAAAGCTCTAAAATTTTGGGGCTTAGGAAACTGTTATGCTTGATAGGCTCATCTGCAGCCACCCAGATAAGGGAGTTTTCATCAAATCTCACAGGCATGATTTCATCTTCCTGCAAACAGAGGAGTGTAAATCCTTTGCTGCTCAGTGAACAAGTTGTCCCTGCTTGCTGTTAATTCTTGAGCATCAAACTGTATAATCATCAGCTGAAGCTAATACTGAGCATCCTTGTATTTCATGAACATGAACCCATTTCACTGAGCCAAGGCTCAAGCAAAAGTTGCCACTACTACAATGAATGGCAGAACCCCTGTCAGCTTTGCTGGGGCTAAGATTTCACCCATCTTTCTCTTGACAGTCTTTTGCCTCCTGTACAAGAATAGGTGTCTTACATGGACTGGGTGTCAGAGATCTTTCAGCCCAAAGCAGCAGATTTTACAAGTGGTAGGAACTGAAGATTTACGACTGTCAGCAAAGCAGCAATCAGAAATGCCAGCTAAAAACAAGACCCTTAATTTTTTTATCGTGCTCTGTTCTAATTTGATTTACTCCCAAGATAAGATACAACTATATTTACAAGGGGATGGGGGTAGGGGGGAATCTTGTTCAGAAGTTTGAGAGAGGATTAGAGCTTGAGAACTCCTCCACCTTGCAGTTTTAAGTGAAGATGATCAGTCTGATTAAAGGTCTTGTTTGGTAAAAGCAATTCAATTGACCAAAAGCTTCAAGTGTGAGTTAAAGGAGCCTGTCTTTTTGAAGTGTACCCTGCAGGTTTTTGGTTCATATCTTCAAAGTAATGTAGGAAAATGCCAGTGATTGATTCTTTAAAGTTGTTAGTTCAAAGTATTATTTTACATGAAATGTGTAAGTATTTTATAGCAACAGTGAAATATTAAAAGAAAACCAAGTTTTGAATCATGAAGACCAGTATGATTTCAAAGTTAAAATTCTAAATTGCTTCCATAAAATTCATAAAAACTTGTTATATAACTGACTACATCAATTTATTCTGTTGAGTTGTTGTTCATTTAATGTGTTTATTGATTTCTATTCTAGGTCCCAAATCATTTAAGTTTGCTATCCAACCTGTCTAGTGAGAAATGCCCTTTATTTATATTCCCCCATTTAAGCGTCTATCAGCATCAGAAATACCAGAATTGAGTTTTCAGAAATAATACCTTTTTTCTTTTTTCTGTTTAGATGATCCCAACTTGTGACCAGTCAGAGTTTTGTATCTGTAAAAGCTGTGCTTTAACCAAACATTTTTGTAGGTAGTGTTGGTTACAATATGTGGTAAGAAAATGACATGTGCCTACTTTCTAAATATGTTTGTTTCAGAGAGAGGACTTGCTCTAGAACAATAAATACTACTTTGCCATTCCCATTGTACATCTAACCTGGAAAGGTGAGCAACAGGAAAGCTTAATGTCCCAATGGCAGCAGGCAGCTGCTTGTTTTGGCCTTGGTACATACAATTTATTGCAGGTGTTTTGTAGGGGATGAATCATAAGAAAAGATGCACAGAAAACAGGACAAGGAGAGATGTTTACTGTAGCCAGGTAGAAGATTATAAACACATTTTTTACTATTGTAGGATGATGTCTTCAGGACTGTGACTTCATTCTTACAAAAAGATGAAAAATCAAAACCTTGACTTCAGGCAGTAGTGCTGATGAAGGCAAGAATTCCAGCCTGCCTTCAAAATAAGGCAAGGCAGGCAAGATTTATGTTTGTACCTGGAATTAGGCAAGATCTCTTCCCCATACCTGAGGTATTTGAAAGGTGTGTAGATGTGGTGCTTCGGGATACGGTTCAGTGGTGGACTTGGCCATATGCTAGGTCAACACTTTCAATTCAATTTCAATTTCCAATTGAAATTATTCTATAGGGAAAATCCCCCCAAGTTCAGGGCACTTGTTAACATTTCTGGTGTCTTGCTGATTTCATTTAGAAAGACCCTTTTCCCCTTCATTTTAAAGTAAGTGTTCAGGAATCATGGCACCACTGCAGGTAGGTGCAGCCTTAACTCTACCTCTCTCCCTGCTTTTATTTCCTCAGGGAAAGGGATTCTGGATCTCCTGTGATGTCCTGCCAGTGGCTGAGCCCCCACCAGCATCTAGGCTCAGCCATACCCCCCACAACCTTATGTCAGTCCACAGTGGTTTTCAAATATTTTAAAATTTGTTTTTAAATATTGCATTGAGGCTCATCAATACAAAGATTATTATTATTTTTTTTAATTTAAAAATAAATAAATTACCCCTTACCAGCTCAGATGAGAGGCTTGCTTTAGTCATAGCATCAACTTCAGGGACGTGAGCTTTTGGCTGAGCTTTGATGTAACACTTTCCTCCTTCAGCAAAACGGATTCCAGTTATACCCTGCAAAGGCAGAAGGCAGGGGGTTGTGTGCAGCCCCTCCAGCTCCCACCACCCCCAGGAAAGCACTCGGGTTGTGCTAAAACTGACATTGATTTTTTTTTTTTTAAGTCTGAAGGTTAAATCTTATTTAAAAACCAGATGCGGTACAAGACTTCCCTCATCATCCCTTTATCATTTTTGGTTAAACTCTAGAAGCTTTTCCCCAGTTTCAGAAAGATGGGGGTGTTTTATGTAAGTGCTTCGTTGCCCGCTGTTAGGATACTTGAAGGAATTAAGGAATTAATTGACATGATTCAAGCTGAAACTTAGCACCTAACGTAGGCAGCCTCGAAATTGTGTTAGGTACCCTTGTGACACAGATTTGCAAAAATAAGGGCACAATTCATACATGTCAGTGGCTGTGACAGCAAGGGGAAGCTTGTGATGGGGAATTCAGTGAAGAAATCTCTGTGTGGGACTTCCTTCTTCTGGCCTATGAGGGTGAAATGCAGTTGCCTAACCCATGGAAGTCTAGTTGTAAGCAAGGGAAGGGTATCCCAGCAGCTCCACAGGGCTGCAGGTCTGGGGTCGTACATGCCAGCTATGTGCCAGCACCTTGGGCACCAACATTTGGAGAGAGGAACCTTGTCTGTATCTTTGATGCTTCTGCTGTTGGGTCTTTTGAGTACCCATAAGGGTTCTCTTCTACATTATGACTGGAGATACCTTGTTGTAGACTGCAAAATTTGCCTGGTTTTCATAGGGTTGCATGAGCTCCATTTGACCACCTAAATAAAAAGATTTAGTGCCATTTCACACATGCTGGTTTTCTGCCCAGCCTCTGTCTGCCAGGCCAGGAGATGATGGGTGTCCTCAGAACACCTCTCCTGTCCTGGATGAGCTTTGTGGATACCGTAGGCATCCTGTGCAGTTGAACAGACACCCATCAACACCCATCAAAACAAACTGACCAATTCTAAAGCAGTGACATCCCTGCTTGGCTATGCAGGGATGAGTGCTTAAGGGTGCAGAGACTTTATGGTGCACCAAGCATGCTGGGAGCACCCAAACATTGCCAAATGTTTGGCAAGAGCAAAAGCAAGGTAAGAGCAAAGAGGCTGTGAAGGGATCCAGCACAAGTCCTGTGAGGAGAGGCTGAGGGAGCTGGGGGTGTTCAGTCTGGAGAAGAGGAGGCTCAGGGGAGACCTCATCACTCTCTACAACTCCCTGAAAGGAGGGTGTAGCCAGGGGGGGGTTGGTCTCTTCTCCCAGGCAGCTCCCAGTAAGATAAGAGGGCATGGACTTAAGCTCTGCCAGGGGAGGTTTAGGCTGGATATTAGGAAGAAATTCTTTCCAGAGAGGGTGATCAGGCATTGGAATAGGCTGCCCAGGGGGGGCTGGATTCTCCATCCCTGGAGGTTTTTAAGAAGAGACTGGATGTGGCACTCAGTGCCATGGTCTGGGAACCACAGTGATAGTGGATCAAGGGTTGGACTTGATGATCTCTGAGGTCCCTTCCAACCCAGATGGTTCTGTGATTCTCTGAAATCCACATCTTCACCAACCATGCAATCCCTTGAGCCATGACAGTCAATCCAAAGGTGCTAATGTGAATGTTTGGCTGTTGGAAACACCTCTCTTCAATTTATTTCTCTTTTATCTGCATCCTTGGCTTAAAACCTGACTGGCAGCATCCTTTTTGCCCTGGCCCTCTTGTCATTCTTCTCTGACAGGTGAGCACTGTCACTGGGGAGGTTCCCTTAGCTCTTTGGTGTTGGGAGCTGATTTCTGACCCAGCTGGGACAGGGTGTAGCTTACCAGCAGCACGCATGGAGGCAATGTGAATACAGCATCCCCCCAGAGGGTGGGTGCTTCTGTGCAGATGTGGAATGGTGAAAGCAAATGAGAAGAGATGAAAAATTTCATGAATGTTGAACCACAGCTGTCAGGGAAGGTGGTGTGCTGGGTCTCCTCACATAGATTTGTATCTGTTGAGAAGCCCAGGAGCTGAATTTCTAGATTCAACAGGGGAAAAGTGGCTGCTCTAGAAGCCCTGGGCAAGTTTTCTGGGCACCAACATTTTTGCTTTAGGTGCTGCTTTGACTTACAGAGGACTTTGCTCTGCAGTTGAGTGTTTTGCACCTGAGAAAATTAGCTGTGGGATCTGAGCCCTGTAAATAGGTTTCTGCAACATTGTGTGGATGTGCCTTTTGTAGCTCAGAGGTGGTACAGCTCAGTGAACCACTCTATCTGAGCTGCTGAGCTCTGCTGAGATTTGGCATCTGTTACTCATCGTGCTGAGCAGCCACAGCCAAGTTGCTGGGGTACCCAAATGTGTTTGCTGTCAGCCCAAGTGGCCCAGCACTGTGCAGTTGGTGCATGAATGCATAAGCAATGCTGAATGTCTCCATCCTCCCCCTTGGGGGTGAACTCAGGCCAAGCCATGGAGAGCAGCTTCTGCCCTCCAACTCAGGACAGAGCAAGCTGCCCAGGTCCAGCACTGTACAGTGGTCTCTCCTTGCTGACTACTTGGCTTACTGTGTTGCCTGTGCTCCTAAAATTACGAAGTTTTGGGGAGGTGGAGGTAGGTTTTCCAGTTTTAAATAATTTGAAATTATGCAAGGGCTGTGTCACAGCTTGCCAGAACGTTTTTCTAGCAAGACCCAAAGGCACATGTTGTAGTTCTGCTCAATGGTTTGAAAATGCAAAGTGGAGCCAAACCTGATGCAGGCTAATCCGTGCTGCTTCCTGGAGTGGGACCTGGCACAGCCCATCCCCAAAAGGCACTTGGACTGTGTTTTGAAGGAAGCTGCCTGTCTCGTTGTGAAAAAAAGCTGAGAGCAAGGATGTGTGCATGGATAGGTAGGGGCTGGAACCTGATACCAATGGCAGAGAAGCTGGGGCAGGGCAGGGCATGGCATCCTTAGAGAGACTGCTGGAGTGTGTTACATGAAGGGTGGTGGTACTTACAATCTGGAAATCATGAACTTCAACAGCCTCTTCATTACCGCTTCCCGTTTTGAATGTCTCCAAGTTGTTTCCAGCATCTATTTCCATTGATCCATCTTGAACTTTTCCATTAATGCTCATAGTATAGTGAACATTGTACACCTGGAATCAATAAAAGGGCAGTAGTACGTGTCAGTAGTTGCTTATTACCTTCCTCCTATACCAGGCAATGGGCCCATCTGGCTGTCAGACCCTTATTCAGCTCCTAGCTTTATTTCTGTAGGCATTTGATAGCCCTCCAACAACCATCACCACGTGGCTTCAGCCCCTCACCATTGGGGCAGGATGACAGTGGAAGGAAGAGAGGTTGTGCAGTCTCCATCCTTGGAAGTTTTTGCAGGGCTTTCTCCTTGGATAAAGTCCTGAGCAACCAGCTCTGAGTCCACAAGTGTTCCTGCTAGGAGGATTAGAGACCTCCTGAAGTCCCTCCTCCAGGGATTACTCACAGTTTTACTTCAAAACCAGCGTGAGTTGAGTCCACATCCAGGCCCGCTCTGACTTACAGACCTTCTTCTAGGTCATATTTTAGGAACCTCTCCTTATGTTGGCGTGATTCCCAAAGGAGAATGGGAATGAACTGCCCAGTCTGAAGGAGGCCAACCCCTGTTTATCTCTTAGGATGTTCTGCTGAGGCACAGGAAAACAGGTTTCTTTTTAATATAAACATGCTTCCCAGCTTGTAATGGATGTGAACTTTGTTTAAATTGGATGGGAAGCTGTATAGTCTCATATTTTCCTTGTCAGCATATTTGCTCTTATCCTATTTTCAAAGAGGAAAGCTGCAGCGTGGTTTGTATTTGCTGGAGAACCACAATCTGTGGAGGGGTTTTGCAGTTCTCTCGTGCAGCTCTGCTGAAAGTGCTGCACAAGCAGTTTACTTTTGGTCTTAAAAAAAGCCTTACAGCATTTTAATGAAACATTTACACTGACAGCTAGAGACGAATTCCTTCTTCTCTCACCTTTGCTCCAGAGAGTGTCAGCTGCTAAAGATTTATGGTTCCTGACTTACCCAGACTCTCTCCCATATTCTCTGCTGTCCAGGACTCCTGTTGAGTGAGGTCCATAAAACCAGACCAATGTATGTGGTCTCCCTTTCTAGGGGCTGAGCTGGTGTTGAGGCTGTCAGTTATAGGGGAATTTGAAGATTTAAAATGAAAATGATAATTTCAAACTTGCCTTGAAGTTCTAATGAATGAGCCTAAATATAATTTTCAAGTTTGCAAGTGTAAGCTTGAGTTTGAAGGCAGCTTGGAAAAATAACTCCATGCATTCCAAGTGTCCTTACCTGGAGATCAGCTTGGAAGCTTAATGACAACTATGAATGTTGATACATCTTAGATGACAGGAGCAATTAAAAAAAAACCAAAACCTGCTCAGAGATGAATGTGCTGTCCTTAGTCCCTGCCTCCCAACCCTTTTGGATCCCCCTCCCTTTTCAAAAGCCTGGAAAAACAGATGGCTCTCACAGTGTCTTGAAGGTTAGCAACGTGTCCTGTCTATTTTGGTGTAGAAACCTTGTACTTTCTGGTTACCTGAATGATTTCTAGGTGCATGGGTGTGTCTCACTGAGGAGCCTCAGCTCTGGCTGTTGGGATCAGCATAAAGCTCTCCTTGACTGGGACTGGCGCCTGGCTGGAGGTGGTACCAATTTGAATTTACTTTTCCAAAGTAAATTCAAAGATATTGATTGCACTTATGGAGTAAGTCACAATCACGTGTGCACCATCATGTTTCAAATATTTTTTTTTTTTTAACCCAAAACTTCCGTAAACAGAAGGAAAAGCTAACATATAAACATGTTCTAAGGCTCTGAAATCTGGTTCTTAAACTGTTCAGCAGCTTCTCAGTTTTGGTCTTTGCATACAGGGTTTTCCATATACCCCAGAAAATGCAAATAATAAAACTTCTGACTTTTAAAAATTGCTCCACATCTGCTAACTGTAACTGCCTCTGTGTATACACAATAATACAACCCCCAGATGGAAATAATGGTGCCTGTTAGTGGATTAAATATAGCATTGCATATTTGAGGGTCCAGGTAGCAACTGGACCAAGAATGCAGATGATGTGAAAACGGAATTTACCCATTTCAATGCTTTTTTTGTCCTGGGAGCTGGAGTTTGCCCAGGATGTGAATCCCTGGGGACTTGTTGGGGTTTGAGTTTGCTGAGAATTTGCGAGCAGAAATCAATGCAGGGTCTGTTTTCTCAAAGATACGTTTCATGTTCATTAATAAATGTCCTTCCAGGAGGCTCCATCCAAACAGCCAGTAAGGATAATGATTATGAGTTTGGGTTTTAGTTTTTTTGGGTTTTTGAAAGCATGGAAAAAAAAAAACCCTAAAGATCTGCTTTAAAGCCCTCTTTATCCACCTCGCAAGAGGCGCTTCCAGCTGTGCCTCTCCTGACATCCAACCAGCTCAAAACCCCGTCCCGAGGTGAGGATGTGCTCCCAGGCCCGCTCACCTGCTTCTCGGTGGCTTTCCAGAAGTAGAAGGCGCCGATGGCCCCGGCCAAGAGCAGGAGGGCTCCGGCAATCAGCACCGCGGCTCCCGCCTTCAGCAGCCGCCCCGGCCCGGGGGGAGCCGCCGCGTACGCCTGCGGAGAGCGCGGTGCTGGATGCGGGGCAGGGACCCCCCCCGTCCCCCCTGCCCGGGATCCCCCTCCAGACCCCACACGACTCGGGCCCCGCTGGACCGGGCGGAACCCGCCGTCCCGTCCTAACCCCAGTTCCGCCGCGCCCCAGTCCTGACCCGTCCCGTTCGGTTCCGATCCGACACCTTTTGTCCCGATCTGATCCGACCCATCCTGACCCGTCCCGTTTAGTCCAGAGCAGTGAAGTCCGGTCCCATCTCGTCTCGACCTGTTTGATCCCGACCCAACCCATCCTGATGCCGATTACAGTTCCTTCGGTTCTGATCGGATCCGACCCGTTTTGTCCTGACCACCGCGATCCATCGTCCCATACTACCCCGATCCGACCCGTCCCGATCTATCCCATCCCATCCCGTCCTGTCCCGTCCCACCTTGACCTGTTCGGACCCGATCCCAACCGTCCGGGCCCTATCCGAACCTTTCAAACCCGACCCATTCCATCGCGACCTGACCCGCTCGGTCCAGTCCCCTCCCGATCCGACCTGTTCTGTGCCGATTCACCCCGTCCCAACCCGACTCGGCCCGTTCCGACCCATCTCACTCCATCCCGTCCCTACCTCATGAGTCCCCATCCGACCCGAACCCACCCGCTCCTTCCCATCCCGTCCTGTCCCCACTCCACCCGATCTGTTCCGTCACGATTCATCCCATCCCGACCCGGTCCGGCCCAGACGGTGCTGCCCGACACCACTCACGGGGGGCAGACACTGCTCCACATCATCGGGCCCCGCTCGGGCGATGGGCACCTTCTCGGAGCTCTCTGCCATGGTTGCCGCGGCCGGGAGACCTTCCCCGGGCTCCGCCGCTGCCCCGCTCCGGGNCCCCTCATGGCATTGCCGAGAGGAGAGGAGCCCCAGGAGGCAGACAGACGTCGTGAAAACCAGCTTTTAAAAGTAGAACCGCATTTTAACAGATTTTTTTTATTATTATTTTATTTATTTTTTTTTTATTTGACACTTGCCACAGGAATTCACAGGCACTGGAGCTGACAAGCTGCTACTGGGTGCCTGCTCCGTGAAACACCTCGATGTTGACAGCACAAGCCACCAGCTCAGCCACCAGCACGGCCCCTGGCATCAAGCTGGGAGAACTGAGCCCCAAAACCAGTCTCGGTGCAGGGGGAAAAGCATGTGTGGGGGGTACTTTCATATTTTCATTTTAAAATGCTGGAGGTAACTTGTGACTTGACCTCAAGTAAACACACCTCTGGAATTTCTTCCATTTCCTTGTCACTCATACTGCTCCCTGTGTTCTTTTGAGCACCTGGAGCACAGCAGAATCAAAGGGGAACCTGGGTTGGAAGGGATCTTCTTTGCTTGTTCTGATATAGCACATGGGAAGCTTAAACTCAGGGCTACATGTGTCTGTCTCTGTCTGTGTGTCCACCTGTCTGTACCCACATGCCTGTGCTTGTGTCCAAGTGTGCACTCACACTCCTTGCTGCTGGAAAATAAATCGTGCTGGACCCCTTTAGAGCAAACAGCATGTGAAGGGGAAGTCTGGCAAAGCTTTGCCCTGCTTTGCTTGCCCAGTGGCCCAGCTCCAGTTTCTCAGCCTGGCAACAACCCTGGAGGAGGGCCTGTTAAACTGGGGAGACCCTGGCAGGTGGGGGCCCATCTCACTCTGGGGCATTCACTGTGCTAATTAGCTCTGCAATAGCAAATTTTTTTTTTTTTCCAGAGCGTGCATCTCCATTTACATTTCTCTTTCCCTCTGCTTACCCAGCATCAGGTTTATGCCTCTTTGCTCAGTTGTTACACACGACAGACACGTCCCCCTCTCTTAAACCTTCTGGGATCCTGTCCCACCATGGCTCATCACAGCCCTGTGTGTCCCAGAGAGGCAGGTTTGGCCACTGCAGTTGTTTTCCTCCACATGCCTCTCCTCTGTGACCCGGCCCATAGTTGAAAAAAACTTTTTCTGCTTCTCACATTTCTAAATCCCCTCAGTGATGTGACCAGTAGCTTAAAAACCACCATCAAGCAGTGCAAAAGTGGGGAAAACACAGACCCTGCTGACGGCCCTCACCCCCCCTGCGTGCTTGAGGACCAAATCCCAGAGACATGATCCCTATTTTCCCTCCCGTCAACCCAAACTCATCCTTCCCATCAATTCCTGTTGTTAATAATCAGACCTTAACCAAAAATTTAACGGGCACAGTTGCCACCAAAAATAAAAGCAATCACAGCTCATTAAACAAAAAATGAAGCCTACTGTGCAACTTCCTAAACTAGGGCATACTCTAGCCCACTCTCGACTGACATACTGTTGTAGGTTGGGGCTAATAATAAGATTATGATCCTCTTCATTAGCAAGTATTTTGTAACACCAAAAAATCTCGTGAATGGATATGTCTGTCTTGGCAAAATGTGAGAATCCCAGCCTTTGATCTCAAACCTCCATTTAGCATCACTGCTTTAAAAAGACAGATTTATTTTAAGGCCCCTGTGCTTGTCTCCCATGGGAAAATGTTCCAGGGAGGGAGCACTTGCCTGGGAAGAGGTGCTGCTCAGTGGGGTTTGGCTTGTTTCAGCTGCTTCCCTGTGACTGAGGTGGGGGACCAGCTGTCCCCTCATCCTGGTACCCAACTGAGGGCCCAAAGGCTCCTTCCCTGGGATGTGAGTGGAGGGACAGAGGGAGGCTGTACCATGCTGGCCAGCAAACGGGCAGCCAAGGAGTGTTAGAAAGAGACTGCTAGGGCAAGAACAAATGTGTGTAATGAATACATTTGCTGGGTGCAAGAACAAACGTGTGTCATTAATAAATACATTTGTTGGGTGCTCATGGAGGCATCTTCACTCCAGGTGCTGTAAGAGCAGTGTGTGGTGAAGTGCAGTATCACCCCTGGGTGGTGTAGGTGAAGGATGGAGTTGAGGGCTTGTCCCCACCCTGTTGATGGGGCAGTGGTGGCCCTGGCAGGACTGGGCTTGGGCAGACACTCACGATTCCAGCCACAAGCTGATCAGCAGGGATGGGCACCCCACTGCCCATCCTCCGTGGGTTGGGTTGTGAGCGGTTCTGCTCGTGTGGGGAGGTGTGTGTGAGGGAACTGGTCCTTCAGGAGGGAGCTGCTTTACCCAAACCCTGGGAGAGAAACTGTGTGCAGCATTTCCTCCTCAATTCAAGGTGCAAATCACCCAAGTAATCCTCCAAACGTGTTTTTCTCGTGAAGGGAACAATTCCAGATTATGTATTTTTTTCCCCAACTTAGAGCATCGCTGCATCTTCTATTGTTCCACAGGCTGAGGAAGAGCAGCATGAAATTTCAAGGAGACAGAAAGAAAAAAAAACCTTCCCCTTACACTGTTTGCAGCTTACCCCCTCGAGTTAACCCCCATGTTCATGCTTTGCCTTTTGTGTGGGCACAGATCTGTTTTCCTTGGAGGGTGTGGGGAGTCCATCTTTTGCTGTTTGATTGATTAGGTGACAAGAGAAGAAAACAGGATTTTTTAGACAGATGCAAATCCATACAAACAGCCCAGCATTCAGCAGCTCCAGACGCTCTCTGCAGAGTGCAAAGACAAGTGCAACAGCCAGTGTTTGCAGGGGCTTAGGACAAAAAAAAAACGTGACTTGCCTTTCACTGGCTGAATTCTTCATTTGCAATAAAGATGACGATGATACCAGTGTCTGAGCTGAGGCTCCTCTCTAAATAACATGTGTGTGCTCAGCTGGATTAAGCCAACTTCTGAGACTGGAAATCATAATAACAGTCTTTTAGAGGACAGCCTTTCTGGTCGTCTAATACTATTATCCTCCAGGCTGAAAAGCATTCCAGAGTACTTGGAGTGCCACGATGAATGTGAGGTTGCTTAGCTGATAGTACTGGCTTGTCTCAAAGCAGCACATTTTCTCATTATTTTTCGGTTTAAAGAAAAAGTTTAGCAGGAGAAATGGAAATATTAAAAATGAGAAGGATTTGGTGATGCTGTGTGCCTTTCCATAAGTCTCTTGTGGTGATTTTTGCATTTTATCTTCATTTTCTTAGTGTCCCAAATAGTTACTTGAACAGAAATTTGTGAGAGCTGCTGAGACCAAGTGCCTGGTTCGCTGCTCCGTTTTTTCACAATTTTACACCACCATAACTTGGTGTTGATTCAGGCCCTACTTACTTGATGTGTCTTCAAAATAACCAAGGTCTTCTAGGGAAGAAAGTCCTGCAGAAAAAGAAAAACTTGGCTTATGGTATTTAACCAGTGAAATCCTGAAGATTTTTAGAAACTCTAAAAATTCTTGATGGCAGTGAGACTTGAAAGATGTAAACCCCACGTATATGTTGACACCGTGTCTCTTGTCTCTGGATGTTGTGGTGTCCCTGGGATGCCTGCTTTTCCTTCTCTCCCTCCATGCCTCATGCTCAGGGTGTCCAGACACTGCCCTCCCTTCTTTGCCCAGCAACACGTGAATTTTCAAACACTTAAATCACCTTTTTCCCCTGTTAGGCTGTGAAATTCTCCCTGAAAAGTCCAGTGATGCCCTTTGATTTGATGCTACTCTATGGAGAAGATGGGCATCCCTGTTTGCTCTGCTTGGGATGCACTCCCAGCAGGATGGCACCTCACAGCTGGGCTGCTCCTGATTGAGAGGATGGCCTGAAACACAGTTGGTGCAGGACCTCACTCAGCCCAAATTTTTCCTCTTTTTCTCCAATGGTCGAGTGAGGACATAGAGCCCATGTTGGTCTGCTCTTCCTCACCCCAGGACACTACAGGCTGATTTGTTTTTCCCGAGAGCTGAATCCCATTTGTCCATATGTCTTCATCTTATTCTTCTTAATTTAGCTAGCGGCTGTGCCTTCTGTTTTCCTTGAATTAGAGAAATAAAATAACTAGCTGTCATTACATGTTTTCATTTCTACCTTTAACAATGTGGTCTTTTTTGTAGCTATTCTGTGTAAATTGCTCATAGGCTACTTTTTTAACCTCCAACCACAGCTTTGTGCTTTCGAGGGAGTTATTATCTTAAACAGCTTGGTAGCATCAATCTGCTTATTTCCTAGAGGCTTTTTTACACTTTGATGAGAAATCTGCTAAGTTTCTTTTTCTTTTGTAGCAAAGGCCGAGCCTGGGTGGGTTTTTTTGGTTTTTTGGGTTTTTTTTCCTTAGCCAGGAGCACCCACGAATTAACTGTTTTTCTTTCTCAATCTATGCACTGTTCTTCTAATAATTTCACGACCCGACTTTAGAGAATAATTTCCAACGAGATTGTCCTGGAGGTGCCTGTGGCACCAGAATTTTTTTCACAAATACAATCTCTTGAAAAATTTATTTCACCACCCTTCTCATAACACGTTAAACTATTTTTTTTTTTTTATTCCCTCTGTGAGAATTTTGTGAGGGTTGATTTCAGCAAGTTTAATCTCTATTGACCTACACTCTGTTCTCTCATTTAGCCTCCTACATCAGGCTTTTTTTTTTTAAACAAATCTCTACTCAAAAAAAAACACCCCAAAACAACCAAAAAGTTTGTTCCCAAACCCCTCCATAGCATCAGAGTTAAGAAACTAAATCTGGGAGGATGAAAGAACCAATAAACCACCTCATGCAACCATGTCTTCTGCTAAATGTTAGTGCTCTGTCTGTTGACTTTAGGTCTCTTTACATCCCTTCTCTTGAGATTTCTAGTCCTCAGAAATGACCGTGGAGAGCACCACATGCCTGTTCTCCATTCCCCACTGAAGGCTGAGAGGCACATTCCTTCTGAGGAACTCTGTGCTTAGGGTGGGATAGGGTGGACAAAATGGGTAAGGTCTCATTGGAAAATTCAGACAGTGCCTGAACTGGAGACATTTGCCAGACAGCTCAACTGGAGGTGGGAGCAATGGACTGCTTGGATAAGTATTTTCCTGAGATAGGGTAGAGAGAGGCCAAAACCAGAACATCATATCTGGGAACTACCTGTCCTCCCTCCATGGCTTTCCTTATGAAATCAGGCTCTAGCAACAACAGTGATAACAATTTTGGCCTGGCTAAGTTCAAATCTCCTTGCCCAAAGATGTGATTTGATAAGCCTGAAGCAACAGGGTCCTCATGCAGACCTGGTGTGGACTGCTTAGGGGAGAAGATGCCTGAAAAACAGCACGAGAAAGAACGGGGACCTTTCATCTTGGACAGCCTAGAAGAGCAAGGGAGGAAAGGAGGAATGGGAACCCCTGAGCCTGGAGGCCAGGTGAGGTGGGAGAAGGGGTGGTGAGCTCCCAGGAAGAGTTGGCTGCCATGGGGCTCACAGCTGTGGCTGCCTCAGGGACCTGCAGCACAGTCCTGCTTCCCAGGGCTTTCACCACAGCACAATGAGCAGCTTCTTCCATGGTGTTCTCTAAAAAAAGGGTGAACTGTCAAATAATTTAAGCTCCACATGTTATAGCCCATCTGCTCTGGGGCCAGGCATTGCATGGGGGAAAGCTGAGGAGCTGGAAAATGCCACTTCAGGACATGGGACTAATTGGTGAGAGGGTGTTGGTGGCCTCTGTCCACCAGTTTGTCTTCCAGGGGATCCTACAAGTGGAGGGGCAAAGCCCAGTCCACAGCCAGGATATGGGGATGTTGGGGGAGCTGAGGATTGGCTTGGCCTTTCCTTGCTCCTCATTGGCAAGGATTTTTCTCCTTGCTAAAAGACCTTGGAGTTGCTGCCTGTAGCTGCTCACCTATCCCCACATGGTCTGGAAGAGAGAATAAGGATTTGTCTCTGGGCAGTTTTTGGACTATTTTGTGGGAAGAAGAAGAGTTAGCTTGCAGAGAGCTTCATAAATGAGCTCTAGTGTTACTGTGGGTGGAGAGAACTGCCTCTCAGCTGCTCTGCCTTCCTCTCTTTGAAGGTCTCCTCCCACTTGCACAGCCTCAGTGGCCCAGAGGAGGGGCTCAAGGTAGCTGATTTCCTTGCTTCTGTCCACAGAAAGTCAAACTTTCCTTGGCTGTGGCCACACGATTCTCTCCTTCTGCAAGGAGGTGTCTTTAGCTGCCCCAGAGCATCTCGGTGCAGTAAGGGAATTCCTCCCTTCCTGGCCAGGACCAGCAAGTGGCTCTGTGGGAATGATGTCCTCTGTGCAAGCTCAGCCTGATGAAAAGAGCTTTGTTCCCTCGCTGCCTGCACTTGTTGGCACTGAAAAAACCTGGGCCCCAGGTGTGTCAATAATGGTTTTAAAGACGGAGGTGACTGGTGTACACTGGTGTAGTCTCTGCTCTGTGGTTGAGATTCATCTGGGTGGTCCCTCACGTGTTGAATTAGTTAATGTGTGAATAGGTTGGAGCAAGTGTAAAGGCACTGAGCATTCTTCTTGCCTTCTGAGGATAACACATTTTAAAGATCAACTTGGGTTTGCCAGCAATGTGATTTGTTTCATTATTTAAAACCTGTCAGCATATTTTCCTCAGGGGATGGAAAATCCTCAGCAAAAGGATCCTTGCAGAAGAACAGAGATTTCCTTTGTACTCTGAAGGTCTGGGCTCCCACTCAGCCACCCCCACTGAATCCAGCGTGCTCTGTGGTGGAAACAAAGTACAAATACCCACCTTCCCAGCTCCAGAAGATGCCTCATGCCAGCCTCTTCTCCATACCTACCAGCCACCAGCACTAAAGGGCACTTTGTAGATCAGGTAGGGTAGATAACTGGTGTGGAGAAGGCTTTCTAAGACAGTTCTCAACCTCAGCTCTTGCCAAGCTTGTGCTTGGTTGTGTATATCTGCATGGTGCAAGGTGGGATAATGTTGAGATAACCAGAGAAGTACATCTGGGACTCTTTTTTTATGCCCAAGGAAGAGCTGTCTGGTTCAGGACTCTCACCTCCACGTGGCTGCACAGTGGACTGTGTGAGGAGGTGCAGAGAAGGTATGGGACCAAATGGCTCTGCTGCAGAATTGGATTGAGTGGATCTGGGGTGTCCTTGCTCTGCCTGAAAACAGTTTGTCCACTTTACTAAGCCTGCCATGACAAACTGCATGGCAAGGCTGACCCAACACCACTGAAATCCCAAGGGAGGGCACTTCTTCCTTTATCACTGCTGCTGCATGAATTTCCAGCTTGACAGCTCTGGCTCCTCCATGCCACCCATGAATCTGACTCAACACCTCCCCTTTAGAAGGGGAAAAGCTCTCAATAGTTCTTCAATTTGCAAGAAACCACCATGTTTCACATGAGTGGACGTGTGTGTGCTGGGCAGAGTGAGATGGCCGAGGCAGGACTTCTCTTCAGCATCCACATCGTATCAAAAAGGCATTACACAGCAAACGAGCTGTAACAGACACAAGATCCTCCCTTCACCTCCTTCCATTGCATCAAGAAATGAGTGCTAGCAGAGGTGCCAGCAGCTGCAGCACTTCTGGCTGTGGGACAGGTTGGAAATATTTTGGACTTGTTGTCAGAGAGCACTAGGTCTTTCCTGTCCTTGGTGTGGTTCGTGCTGGTTTGTCCCTGAGGAGCCTTCCTTCCCAAGGGATGGGCTGTGGGCTCTCTCCCAGCTCAGAGACTTACAGAGTAACAGGGACCCCGCTCCCCCTGGCTGGGGGACCACATCCCCTCCTGGATGGGCACATGCCACACAGGTTTTCCCATCACTGCTCAGTGCTGCAGGTGCTGATGTACCCTGGTACAGGAGCTGGCACCATGTTGCCTTCTCTGTGCTGGTGCTGAAGCACTTTTTTTTTTTTTTTTTTTTTGCAGGGACATAACTTAGATTTGCTCTGACATTGTAACGAGGGACCCCAGAGACTGATGCTCTTTACACTGGCAAAGGCTGACGTGCTTGTGGCATTTGAGCTGGGGCTCTGAAGATTCAAAATTGTTGTTGGTTGGGGTTTTTTTCTGTTTCTTTTTGTTTGTGTTTACCTATGAACCCCACATTTGAGCTTCAACTAGGGCATGGTGCTTGGTTTCCCCGAAGCCCACCCTTCAGACACTTTTACAGCTGAGTTGGCCAAGGTGCAAAAAAGGTCAAGAACCCCAAGTGAAATGCACTGAATGGGCAGCTCATTAAGGGCTGAACTCCAGCCCTGTGTTCCCAGCTCTAATCACCAGGCGAGACATGGGAGAGCCTCGTGGGGCTGATGCTGATGAAAGAAGAGTCAACAGCTTTATTTTGCAGCTTTATTAGCAAAACAAAGTAAAGCCAACGTGCCCAACTCTGTTATTGAACCAGTAACCTCTGTGTGCTTACATCCAGAGCTTCCCAGGCCTTTAACTAGGAGACTGGACAACAGAATAAGTTAGGTTTGAAATGGCTAAAGCAGAGGCAAGGCAGGAGGTAAGCCGTCTAATTGGAGAAGTTGCAGCAGGAATCTCACCCCAGGGGTCTGTCCCTTGGGATTAACAATTTGCTGACATCTGGGTTGCCTGGCACTGTTGTCTTGCCCTGGGTCCCACCAGGGCAAATGGCAGGGAGCCAGGGAATGAAAAAAAAGAACTAATAAAAAAGTACTCGAACTCGTACAACAGGGAAGATGAAGATTTTTCTCCTCTGGGAGAAAGAAACTGTCAGCTTCTACCCAGAGACATTCGGTTGTGACTTCTCTTGGCTTGCAGAATGACAGTAGGAAAGACTGGGGAGAGGGAAATTCAGTTTCTTTGGCTCCTGCTGGGGTTCTTCAGAGAGAGAGACCCCACACTGCCTTGTCCCATCCAGTTTTAAAGGTCCAGGGGTCTTACATCGACTGCTCAGGATGTCTCCTTTGTGGTGAACTCATGAGACATCACACCCTCTCCTGTTTTGGCTGTTTTGTCCATCTCTGCCTAGCATGCCAGGTGCTCAGGGGAGAGCTCCTGCTTCTGCCCACATCTTTTCCCATCTGAAGACAATACTGAGCCCTTGGCCACCACCAGGGATGGATGGATTCATTATCCCTAAATGAGGTGCCTGAACTAGTTAAGAGAAAGAGGCAGCAGCTAGGAGTCAGAGGAATCACTGTTTTGAGACACCTGTTCCTTTCCTTCTTCCTGTGAACGAGACACTGCTGGTTACTAATTCAGGTGCAGACCTTTGGGGGCCACCAGAGGGGTGAGATGCATCCCACTATCAGCCACTGTCAGGAATTTGCACTTGCCTATCCCTCTGGTAGTCCATCAAGAGCAAACCAAGTTAGCAGCTCCAGCTCCTGTTACCTTGCTTTCTCTACTTCCTGTGATCCCATTGGAGACATTTGCTGATGCAGATAAAAAACTGAACATGGACGAGAAAAAAAAAAAAAAAAAAAAAGGAAAAAAGCATCCAAATGTGCTAGTGTCAAGGGACCAAATTAGACACAATATCTGAGGACACCCTGGGAGGGACACCTGTCCCAGGTTAGCTGTTCCAGAGCAATGTGCAGAACCTCTCAGCCTCAGAGCCTGCTATAAATCTAACTGAGGTACTCAGCCTGTTTTGAAATCCACCCACAGCCTTACTTTTTATGAACTTGAGAAGAAAATGGCAAATTAATCCTTTTTTTAAAAGGATGAGTCGGTTTCTTGTCATTCTTTGCACAGCTCAGTATATGATAGTTCCTGCTGCATACGTACAGATTGTTTCTTTTCACAACTTCCCTTTCATCAGACTGCTAGGAAGGCCTGGAGGTTGTTAAAAAATGTGAAAGAAACTTGTTTCCCAATTAAGGTCAATCTCTTTTATCAGAGTCTTTGCATATAAACCTCACTCTCAGAAGGATTTCTATAAACTCCATCCCTGTCTCTGGCAAATTGGGAGATGCCCAAATCTCCGAAGGAGCGGCTGACTTCTTTCCTGGCTTGCAGAGTAAAGCAGGGATCTGATCTGTCATGATGACTGAGAACATGTCACAACAATCTGTTTGCGTTCTTCAGGAAAGAAAAACATCTTTCTCTCCCGGAGCTGTAAGCTAATTTGGAGATTTTGCAAGCTGACATGCAACCTGATTAAAATGACCTCAGGCCAACAATTCTTAGGCAACTCGACAATTAAAGTCTAGACCTATATCTGTAGACCAGGTTGGGCTTTTTTTTTTTTTTTTTTTTTTTTTAAATCTGTTAGGCAAGAGACTTCTGTGTTTTTATTTTCAAATCTACATATTTGGAATTTTTCTTTTACACTTTGCTTCTACTGTAGCAGAATGTGCTAAGGGGATCTATATTTTTTCACATTTTGAGCAGATGAAACTCGTACACAGAAGCTCCAGTTTCTTGCCTGCTGGAAAAATACACTGAATATCCGAGGAAATAATACATGAATAAACTGGAGGACTCTAAGAAATACCCAAGGCACTTTGTGGCCTACATAAAGCTGCCCTCGGAGGTAAAAATGTTGTGACCTCAATTTTCCAAAGTCAGTGGATATTTTTGTAATGACCACCGCACTACTCAAATCACTTTTTGGCTTTTTGCAATTAGTTAAGCAGTGGGATCAGCTTATTAATCCGCTGAGTTTTTGTGAACACAGCAATTTGTCAAGCAGCCAGCAAAGAAAAATAAGTGGCACCTTCTGGCAGGACATTTGTCAGACTGTGAGCAACCCCTGGATTTAATTCAGTGGTTTGGGAAGACTTTTTAATTTGTCTCTGAATCTTTTAATGCCCATTTCTGTAAAAAAAAAATAAAAAAAATCACTGCTGTGGCTGTCCATCCTGGGTCAACCCAGGAGAGATTTCTCTTCTCCTTTGCTGGTTTGGCCCAGCCTGGACCATCATCTGGTTTCTAGTCTGTCAGCTGCCTGAAGTGATTGACAGCTTGTGTTTTGCTAATGCTCTTCACAGTGTGATGAAATCCCCTAAAGGGCTTTATTTCTTAATTCAAATTATATACTTTTGAGTTATATACTGGAGTGACTTGCAGACTAATTTTTCAGCATCACCAAAACATCCTGAACAGCTACAGTTATTTGGCATCTGTTCCAGTCCACCAAGCCAGAATAGGAGCTCTCCTGGATACAAGGGTAAGATGGTGGCAGGGGATGTTGGTGTCTTTACACTGGGGACACACAGTGGGTCCTTGTGTGCTTGTCCCCAGCCAGGTGGCTCATTGTCTTGTGTTTCTTTATCTGCTCAGGGGAGTTTGAACCAATTGCATTACTCTGCTCTGGTGTTATCCTTGCAAGGATTCCCCTCTTGGTCTACTTCAAGAGGAATTGTCTCCTGGGCCTTTCTTTCTGCAGACAGAAAAGCAGAAATTTCCCAAGGAGGTGTGGGATATATCTCCTGGGGACACAAACCCTAGAGAAAGTCATATGTGGCTGCTTCCCAGCTCCCATCCAGGATAAGTATTCCTTCCTGCTCTCCTTGTGCCCCTGGGGAGTCTCTAGCCTGCCATACCATGCCCTGCCCTCCCAGCTTCTCATGAGACCTCATGTCCCAGTCTGGACCCTGAGTGGGAAACGATGGAGCCCACTCAGCTGGCATCCATTTGAGGGATAAATATCACCTCAGGTGAATTTTTAGTCAAGCAGGGAAGGACACAATCCCTGCTTCAGCTTGCCCCCAAGACTCCACTCATGCCCCAGCTGGGCCAGAAGACTTTAGAAATTAGAAACTGAACCGTGTTTTAAGTTGGTAGCTGATTTCATGGCTGAGTCTCCTATCTTGCACCAATGTCCAAGCTGGCAACCCCATGTAAATAAGGAGCTACAATAACTGCAGAGTTCCTGCATCTTGCAAGGCATCAAGACAACACTCAGGAGAAGGACTTGGGGGTGTTGGTTGCTGAGAAGCTCAGCATGAGCATGCAATGTGTGTTTGCAGCCCAGAAAGCCAACCATATCCTGAGCTGTATCAAAAGAAGCACGGCCAGAAGGTTAAGGGAGGTGATTCTCCCCCTCTACTCTGCTCTTGTGACCCCATCTGGAATTGTGCGTCCAGTTTGTGGGGTGTCTGTGTCCAGAGCCGCCAACGTAAGAGGGACCTGGAGCTGGAGTGAGTCCGGAAGAGAACCACGAAAACGATGAGAGAGGTGAGGCTCCTCTCCTGTGAAGACAGGCTGAGAGAGCTGGTGGTGTTCAGCCTGGAGGACATTATAGATGCTTTCCAGCACCTGCAGGGGACATCCAAGCTGGGGAGGGACCTTTTACAAGGGTGCGTAGTGACAGGGTGAGGGGGGGCAGTTTCAAATTGGAAGAGGGTAGGTTCAGACTAGACATAAGAAGAAATTCTTCACTATGAGGGCAGTGAGAGACGGCTTGCCCAGAGGAGCTATGGATGCCCCTTCCCTGGAAGCGTTCAAGGCCAGGTTGGATGGGGCTTTGAGCAACCTGACCCAGCCAGAGGTGTCCCTGCCCATGGCAGGGGGGTTGGAGCTCGGTGATCTTTAAGACCCCTTTAAGACCCCAAACCATTCTGTGATTCCAGCACAACCCCCTCCACCCTCACGGTGCAGCTTGCTGGAGCCCCCTGGGTGCTGCTTCCACTCACTACTGCTGCACCTCAGCTCCAGCCCCCCTCTCACCCCGGTGTGGCCGTGGGCCCGCAGCAGGGCCCGGGCTACTGCACTCCCGCCCCCCCCGCCATGGCG
>JAAWXA010000003.1:189293-201348 GCA_038090715.1 Florisuga fusca
CCCGCCATGGCGGCGGCCGGGGCTGCAGCAGGCCCTGGCGCCCAGGCCTTGAGGGGATTCCGCCGGCATCGGGACTCTCCGGGGGCTTTGCCTTCCTCCAAGAGCCCCATCCAGCCCCGTTGTCCAGCAGGGAAATGCTGGAGTGTTGATTTTAAAGAAAACAAGCTCCAAGTGGAAGGAGCCCTTCATAAAGAATCCCCTCGGCCCCCGGTGGGTAGGGTCGGGGTAAGCGCTCCGGCCGCACGGAAGCGCTTTGGAGTATTCGATGGGCTTTGGATTATTCGATGCGTTTTGGATTACTCGATGCGTTTTGGGTTATTCGATGCGCTTTGGGTTATTCGATGCGCTTTGATTAATTTGTGCGTGAGCGCCTAATGACAGTGCGGGCTGCCAGGGAGCGGCTTCGCTGCAGAGCTGGCACCAGCTGCACCGCTACCGGAGCGGGCAGATTCCTTCACTATCTCATTTATCATCATTGCTTCCAGTCCAATTCTGTTCACGCCTTCTATTTTTTGATTGTCTTGGATTAAACATTACCAGAGGAAATAATACTAATAGCCTTTCACGGCGAAAAAAAAAAAACCCAAACCAACCAACTTCTGAGGCATTTGTTATGGAAAGGATTATAATAAATTAAATGCTTAAACTAGCACTGTGCAAGCATTTTTGTCTTGGATCAAAATGTTTGCGCTGGCTGTTTAAACATTTAATTTATTATAATGAGAAATATCATTGTAAAAATAAGCATGTTAATTAAACTTGAGTTTTGCAAATGTGAGTCATCCCATGTGGACACAGTATAATGAATATAGACAGGTAGAGTCTGCATGCCCTTTTTTTTCTCATTAAGAAAATGAACATTTACATCTTTAAACCCTGCAGCTATTAGTTATTTTTAATGAACTGTGTTGCCATTTCAAAGTTAAGCTCTTACATGATGCAATCAGATACTGCTAGGTCAGGGAAGAACTTTGCTAATTAAGTTGCAGAGAAGTTCTTCGCCACAGATAATTGATTAAAGTTGTTACATGGATAATCAGTTTACGCAGTTAAATAAATAAAAATAAATAACTCCTAAGAAAACCCGGGTCACATCGGGGTGGTAAAACAAAGCAGAGCCTTGGCCATCCCGGGGCTCCGAGCAGCCATGGATTTTGAAGCGGCAGACACAACCCTCTTTGTTATGGTGTGACGGAGGTGCAAGGGACTGTGGGGACCTTTACAAATAAAATTTGGACAGTGATAGTTTGCTGCTAGTGGGTGCGAGAATGGATGGAGGCAGGATGCTCTTTCCCTTTCAAATGAAGTGGTTGGAAGCAATCTTTCCGCCTTCCCACACCACCAGTGCACCCAGCTGGTCTTGTCCTGGGATTCATCCTGTACGCCACTTTGTGTGCTGATAACTGAACAAAAAGGGTTTGGATTGACTCCCAGCTCTCTCGCAGGTGTGTTGTGTGGCCTTGAACATCTTCCTCCACCTGCTGGGTGTTCATAAAGTGCTCTGAGCTGCAGCCCTGCAAATGGCAGAAATAGTGCTATTCTGTTTTAATTAACATCCTGCCAAGCGCTCTGTTCTGAGGTATCTCAGATCTCTCATTATCCTGCATTCCTCAAACAGGCAAAGGTCACAGCAGGCTGCCAGCCCTGGCTGAAACCCATTTTTGAAGTGGTCTAGCCCACAAGAGAGGGAGGAGGAACATCTTTAGTACGGCAAAGCAATTAATCTCTGTGGAGGGAGGAGACCTTGGTGAAATATTATCTGTGAGCTGCACCAGAAAGCTGGGGATGGGACACCCCTGTTGAGGGGTCACATGCCTAAGGCACCTCTGTCCCCAACGCAGAGATTCAGGCAGTAGCAAATTTTGTAGGCAAAAGCACAATTTTAAGATCTTGATCTGTGGAGGTGCCTTTTTGTTCTGTTCTCTAGTTAGTTGTCCAGTAAACCTGCTTTCAGTGTCTGCTGCAGGATTTTTGGAAGGTCAGGATTCTTGAATTTCTTCCAAATCCAGTGGACATGTTTTGAATGAAAAGAAAGGATTAATTAAGCTTGAGGATACTCCGTACATAAACGAAACTGGTTATTTTACTGGGGATTGTCCTCCAAAACCCATTGTGTGTTTGCAACCTCTAGATAGCTATGCCCCATTTCATGTGGGTCCCTCTCTTCTGTGCCCTAAACTCTCTGCTTTTTTTTGTCTTTCTCTCACTGTGAGTGGGAAGAAGAAGAGTTTTCTAGGTGAAGGGAGGAGAAGCTGTTGCCCTTTCTTCTCCTTGTGTCTCTCTGATGGATTTTTACAGAGTTGCCCATCATCATGGCCTCTGCTGACCTCCCACAAGACTCCCCTCTTGCAGGAGCAGATTAAAGCTGATTTAAGCCATTTTCCCTTAACCATAAGGCATATTTCTATGCAGAGCATGAGTCTGTGGGGAAAGAGAGGTCTTGCCAGCAGGGCCCTTTTGGGCTGGTCATTGTTTGGTGAGCTTCCTCATCCCAAGGGAATGGAGCACATGGTTGGGATTACATTTGCAGACCAGGACCAAGGCTCATCACCCTGGCACCCTGTACCTGGGTGGTAGGTGGGTGAACTAGATGATCTCTGGGGGTTGGACTAGATGATCTCTGAGGTCCCTTCCAACCCGGCTAATTCTATGATTCTATGATTCTATGAAGTATTCCAGGAGCTGAGCTGTGAAGGTGGGCAGGGGCTGCCTGGCAGAGAGTTGCAAGGACTGGAAGGTCGCTATTAGGTTCCCCCCGAAGCCTTCTTTTCTCCAGGCCGAACACCCCAGCTTGCTCAGCCTGTCTCCCTTGTCTTGCATGAGGGGCTGGTAGGACTTCATTATTCAAAAAGTACCATCAGGGCACAGCAGGAGATGATGGACAAGCAGGGTTCACCTGCTGCAAGCTAAAATGAGCACTTATGCATGTGAACCCCTCCCCGGATGGTAAAGCCCACTCAAAAATGATTAATAATCACCAACTGAATGAACCCACAAGCTTCTCACAGCCAGGCTAAGTCGCTGCTTTTCTCAGATTGTGGCCATCTGCTCCCTTTCCAATTCAGTTCCCAGGATTCTAACCCACCCCAGGCACTGTGGTCTGGGGGGAATCTACTGAAGCCAGCCCTTCTCCTGATCCCTGAATCCCCCCCTGCCTGTGGTGGTGTCCATGGGCACGGGTGCAAAGCCATGTTTTCCATCCACCAGGAAGGATGGACAAGTGGTGGGATCCTTATCACTACTTAAAGAGAGGGAAAACTGACTCAATGCATCTTCTCCAATGCATCCTCTGAAAACCTTGGCATATATGGTGGAAAGTAACACTTAACTTTTCCTCAGTTACCAGTCCACATTCTTCAGCCTAAATTTGGGCGTAGTGAGGGCTCACTGGGGAGTGAGCTGGCAGTATCACCAGTGATGCCAAACCTTCAACACACCCAAAGGTTTTTAATTTGCCTGGAAACCTCCTGTGGTTTTACATCATATGTAGGGTAAAGTACTTTTGGTGACAGTGCACCCACCCGAATTTCTGTATACACGTGTGTGTCTATGTGCTTTGTCTGCTGTCATGTACAATGGCAATGTCATTGGTGGGGAGGCTAGAGAGTGATTTTGCTGAGCAAATGCAGGTGCCTACTCAGAGATGAGCCTGACAGCTCCCTAAAGCCCCCTGACAAGCCCTCCTTGTCTGCCACAGGAGCGTAGACACCTACTCTGCATACAGACACCCACTGGCCACAAAAGGCATTTCTTTCTCAATCATCAGCTAAACCCCACCTTGAAGCCTTCACATCTCTCTGCCTTCAAGGCCTGGTCCAGACAGCAGTTCTGAGCAGGTCTTCCATGTGTAGAGATCATAGGAATAAACACCCATTCCAGAGGTCACAGCCACATCCACTTGCAAGCATGAGTACTCCTACCCACTTTACTAGGAGTCCTGCACCCAGAGCATGCACTGCAGAAACCAGGATTAGTCAAAAATGGTGTTTGACTCCATCACATAACATTAAACAAAAACCATCCCTTGAAGGCGTTGGAGCGGCACTAGAAAGAAAAGCAGGTCAGTGGTAATATGACTTTATTTTTTTGGCTCAAATGTTGCAGAAGGCATCTCTGGGATCTTGTTTCTTTGGTGAGTGGAGTGTGTTAACCTTAACCAGCAGCAAGATCCTCACCCAGACACTCAGTCACTCTCCCTCCTCTACAGGGCAGTGGGGAGAAAATCAGATAAAAAACCTCATGGGTCAAGAAAAATATAGAGTTCATTTACTAATTACTGTCACAGGCAAAACAGACTTGACTTTGGGAAAATGAATTGAATTTATTAACAATTAAAACAGATTTGGGTAATTGCCCTGAGTTCTCCTGGGTGGCAGTTGTAACCCCACAGTCCCAGAACATCTTTGGGGCATTAAGGAGAAAAGGCATTTGATGGATTGGCTGCTGTAGCATCACTGCTGTGTGTCCTGTGCATTGCTGCTACATCTTCATGGCTGTGGAGGTGCTGTGGAGGAAAAGAGGCTGTGGGAATTACCCAGCTCTGTGTTTGTGCTGTTTTAGTTCACTCCCTTGATACCAAAGCAATTGGACACCAGCACCTGGTTGTGAGTCTGCTGGTCTCCAAGGGCCTGGCTTGATGCTAATGATGCTACTAGGTATCTTCACCTTCCGCTAAACTATTTCAGTTGAGGCTACCTTGTTTTGCCACCCTGTCAGTACACTCAGATCAGATGGTCTTATGGCAATTGCTAACAGCAAACTATCTGGCAGTATTTGAAAGCACATGGGGTGAGGTTCATTTCACTAGGTGCTGGATGGCCACAGAGCAAACATCTGAAGCCAGGCTGGATGCAGGGGAGGATGGGGAACCTCTCAGTGCAGACCTGGTTTAGATGGCTCATTCCAATGGAGATAATTAATGTCCTGAAAGTGCCTATTTCTTCCCCCTGTTTGTGAAAGGAGCCAAAAAGGTGCTTTGCTCCATCATAGCTGACTGCCAGAGACTTCTGCAGAAGCAGCTCAAGCTCAGTGTTAGGTCTTTTGTAAGACCCAGCTGCTGTAACCACTTTGGACCATGGAAATAATGCTGGCTGAGTGAAAGAGTGCTGTCTCCAGTCTCAGGTACCTGCTCCCCCTCCTCACTTCTGCTCCCTGAGCTGTGGAAAGGCTGGGAGGAAAGGGCAGCTCCCCATGATGGAGAGGTTGTGTGGATGCACAGTCTCTTCCCCCATACATCATGCTTGGTAGAGCTCAGTGGCAGCCTTCATAGAGGGCTGATGCCACATGATGCTTGGTAAATAAATGGAATTTAATTGGTAGGTCTGCATTAATTTCTGGAGTATGCTAGCAAAAGTCTCAGTTATGTTGATGAAAAATGAAAGAAAATAACTGGGATATACACAGAGAAATAACGTCAATGGAGTGAATGTTTGCTTCAAGGGGCCCTGCTCCAGAGCTAAACTTCGGGCTCTCCTTTTCACTCATCTGTACTTTGGATGGTGTCTGCTGTTATCTGATGTAGCTTGGGGATTTCTCTTACCTAATTTTGGGTATCTGAAGGTTAAATCGGTCTGATCTGTTTTCCTTGCCTTACAAGTGAAAAGGAGATCAAAACTTCAGCGAGTGACCTCAGCTGTCCTCATTGTTTGTCTCTAAGAAAAGATGAGAAGCTCTCAGAAGAGGTCCATATATCTCCACTAACCAGAGAGTCCCTGCACACTGCCTGGCTCAGATTTAAATGCTGAGTCAATGAATCCTAGAATTTACTGGCAAAAAGTAGGACCCCTGACAGATCCCAAGGAGAATGTAAATACTTGCTGCTGAAAGGGAACAGGTGGCATTATTCCCCCTCCATTTCTCAGCTGCCTCATGTTGGGGTGGCTTAAACTCCTGGTTAAGCAGTGATGAGCATCAGCCCACAGAAGCACACAGGTCCTGTTGCAGGGCACAAATTCAGCACCTCAACCCAAGGTGATGCAGTTCCCTCCCACCATCCTCCCCCGGGAGAGCCTAGGGACCTGCTGTGGAGGTCTTGCAGCATGTATCCTAGGCTTTAAAATGAGATGACAAAGAACCAGCTTATCAGATTGCCCTCCTTTTTTGACAGAGAGCCTTCCCCCTCCTGCCCCTGCATTCAGAGTTATGGCTAATCACTTCTCATGTGGCCTTGCTGCTCTGCATCACTAATGATCAGCCAGCAGGGAGGTTCCCAGCCTTCCTTCTCAGCACCTGTCCTTCAGCCCCACACTCAGCCCTACATTTAACCAACACAACCCACTTATTTCACTAGGTGCATCAGGATGTTTTACTGCCAGGTTTGAATGAATCACCATAGACACTCAATTGCTTTCCTGGCCATAAAAGATGCTGCTTCCCAGTCAAGTTTTGCATCAGTCTGATTTCAATTCCCTTCAAGTACACACACTACAGCACAGCCTCTAAAGCTCCCTACCCACCACAAATCTTCACATGGAGACTTTTGTGAAGCCCCTGTTAAAACTCAGCCCAGGTGTGCATGAAAACTTGGTCAGGCTCTGTCATTCTGGCTACATGGTATTGAGAAAGCTGGAAGATGGGGATAAAGGGGATTTTTGCTGGTTAAAGGAAACACCAGTGGGATGCTGTTTTTTGTTTACATTTTGAGACACGAAGTCTAATTTGGCCTTGTTTATGTCTATGACAGCTTTATATTTTCTTTGTAAGTCATCTTCTATATGTGTGTACCATTGTAATAAGTCACATTGTTGAAGTATAAGTGAAAAAAACCCCAAAGCTTTTTCCTCTCTTTGTCCTGATTCTTGATTTGTACAAAATGCAAAACTATATGAGATGCAGTTCTCCCTTTTGGAAAAGTTCAATCCAATATTAAAACTCCAGTGTAAGTGTTATCTCTGTTATAAAACCAGAAATGCTCACGCTTAGTTTGTTTCATTCAATGCTTTTCTATGCCTGATTTCAGCAGAAGGATTTGAAATCTGCTTTTAACTTGAAACCTTGAGGTGAGGGAATTTCAATGCTCTGTGATTTTTTTTTTCAGGCCTTTGTCATTTCCAGGAGGCAAAATATGTAGCACAGACAGTCTCGACATAATCAACAGCTATTATTTCTCCCTTTTATGCACAAAAATGTACCTATCCTTTCTCTTGGTGAATAAATATACCTACAAAATATTCAAGTTACTGTCCTCTGTAAGGCTGCCTTAACAAGGGATAAGCACAAAAGCACATTCTTGTGCATCTTGACTCGAATCAACATCTCCGCCAGATCAGAAAGCAAAGTGCTCAAGTACCTGCTGATGTGAAGATACTTGCACAGCACAAGCACTTTGGACGTAATTTCATTTGCTTCACTAAAATAACACTGCTTCCTATCAGTGAAGGATGAAGCTAGAAGGGCTCAGACCAGATAATGAGAAGCAAAGTCCAGCTCTGTCACACTGTTCTCCCTCCCACCCTGCAACCTGTCATTAAAATCTCCAGAGCTAAACCTCCAGTGAGGTGATGAAGGATGGTGGAGAATAAAAGTAGCATCATTCAGGCTCCTGCCCACTGCATTCCTATGCACAAAATACTTTTGCTGACCTGGAAAGACCGCTATGCTCCCAAGGATGAAATCCATAAACAGATCCATCCAACACATCACAAAACCTTTATTAGTGTTTATCAGTGACACAGATTACAGGAACCAAAGGCAATTAAATAACATTTAAGTTGACCACAGACTCAAGAAATACAAGTCACATTTGGCAAGGCTAACTTCTCAGTACACTGGGTTGCTTAGGTTATTATTACATCGTGAAAGAGGAATTTCCCTTACAAGGTTTTACATATTCAGGATATTATTAATAATTATTACTGTGTCTTTCAGACAGCTCCTTTGGCAAGAATTACCATTTTTTATGCTTTTATTATATAAAAATATAACCAATTTTCATTATGTACAAACATTACATTACACAATGTACAGGTTAAAAACACTACAAAAAAATGGCAGGCCATGGGTGAACAAAAAGCAAAACAAACAAACAAAAAACCCAATGTAGAAAACATGAAAAAAACTTAAATACTGCACATTTCATAAAAATTACATTAACTACAAACAATTTTCTTTTTGTTTGCAAATATCAAACAGTACTGACGTGATTGGAAATCTTTCCCAACAACTTCATTTTTTAAGGCACATCTTGCATATTTACATGAACAACACCCGGTCTGGTCAATAACTTAAAGGCTCTCAGGAGCGACCTAGTTGTGTGCGTGCAGGGACGTGTGTACTCGGGCAGGGAGGGTTTTGAGCTACACCTTCTCAGCTGTTTCAGTCTGGGGACCCAGATATCTAGTCGAGGGGGCTGGGTAGAGGGGCACCCCAATCTCTTGAAGGTCGGGGAGCCGGGCAGGGCGTGGTGGGGAGAGAAGCGTGATCGTCCGGTCAAAGTCCCTGTGCAGCACTTTCTCGTAGACGCTCTGAAGCCCCACTGTTTTGGGCAGCTGGGCTTGATAAAAGTTGTCCCTGCGGAGGGGGTCCCTGGGCAAGGACGTGCTCTTGCAGAAGGTGGAGAGGGGTGCAGAAGGATGGGGAGAGGGGTGAGGGTTGGCTCGGCCGCAGGAGGGGCTCCAGCAGCGGTCAGAGTGGCCCAGGATCTTGCACTCAGCTGTACATGCCCACAGACCTAAAGGGGGGGAGAGAAGGAAAAACCTGTCGTTACTGCAGGAATAAATCCACATCATTTGTAATCCTCAGAGTGACCAGCCCTAGGATGATTCAGTGCACTGACAGTGGGAGTCGAGTCCCTAGCAAAAGCCGTGCTAGGGAAGGTTATGTGGTTTTGCTAGGGAGACTCCCTGCAGTCCCAACTTTATGGGAAGCTTTCTGGGGAGGAAGGAAAACCCGTTGCTACAGGACTTCCAGCATCTGCTAATTTGTGCTGGGTGCTCAGTGTGGAAAGGAACCAGCATCTAACAGCCTGCTATGAAGAGACGGCAGTCTGAGTCACACAGCATCAGGTTTCTCCCTCCAGCTGCCCTGCCTAATCACTGTGCCCCGGGGATGGGTCCCTCTGCCCACCTCCCCGTCCACCCATCTGTCTGTCTGGAGGTGCCAGCCAGGAGCCGGGGCTTAGTCCTTACCATTCTGCATGTGCGTGATGAGATCTTTTTTCAGAGCATCCCCGCTGATATCTGAGTCGCTGTCATTAAAATCGCTGTCGCCTTTGCCGCTGTCTTTGCCACTGAACTTCTCTGCCTCACGGCCGGAGATGGTGTTGAACGAGTGCCCCTTCCAAATGGCCACGGGGGGAGCAGGTTCCTTGCTGTAGCTCGGCGCAGCAGCAGCGAAACCCTGCTGAGGTGGAGGGATCAAAGGAGAGGTGAGAGGGGAAGCAGCAAAGGGTAAATTGACACCCAGAACTGCATCTCTGCTGTTTGCATCCTCTGAGACAATTCCACCCCCCCCCCACCTCCCTGCACCGGGATCTTACCTCCCCACTTGGTCCTCTGAGCTTCTTCTGACCCTCATAGAGGCAAGCGCTGTCGCTGCCGCTCTCGGCAGTGGAGATCTCTTCAGCAGCAGGAGAAGGGTCAGGGCTGGTGAAAGAGGTTTTGCTGGGGAAGGCTCGGACCTCAAATACATTTCCCCTCTGGCTGCCCTCCTCCTGCCGGCCCTTCTCCAGGTGGGAGATGTCTATCTGCTCCTTCAAGGAAGCGTTGTTTTTCATCTCATTCCCCTTCTTGCGCCTGTTGCAGGTGGTGGCGATGGTGATGATAGCCACCAGGAGGAGGGTGCAGCTGCCTGCCAGGACGATGATCACTATCAAAGGGATGTCCCACTGCAAAGCTTTTCCTTCCCAGGAGCTGGGCTTGGCTATCTCCTGGATACTGGAGGGAGCAGTGGCAGTCACCAGAAAGTTGACTGTGGCAGTTGTGGCCAGGGGGGGTCTGCCATTGTCTGTTACAGTGAGGATGACCTTGAACAGCTGACCCAGCTCTTCAGAGAGGTCACCCCTCAGCACAATGTCCCCAGTACTTGGGTTGATGGTGAAGAGATCCTGCTGAGGCTCTTCTAGGAAGGCAAAGGTGAGCTCGGCATTGGCCCCATCATCTGCATCTCGGGCTTTGATCTGGGCCACCAGGGAGTCGCGGGAGGTCTTGCTGGACACACCAATTTCCACCGTCCCATTGGTGAGCACTGGGTGGATGATGACAGGAGGGTTGTCATTCTGGTCCACCATCCTCACTTTGACAAGGGTGCTGCTGGAGAGCTGTGGGGAACCTCCATCAGTAGCCTGGATCCTCAGGTCCAGCTGCTTGAGGATCTCATAGTTGAACGTCCTGAGGGCATAAATGGCCCCGGTGGCGGGGTCCACTGAGACGTAGGTGGAGATAGGAGCCCCCATGACCTGTGTCTCCAGAAGACGGTAGGTGACCTTACCATTGTGGCCAAGATCGGGGTCACGGGCCACCACGGTGGTGATGTAGGCACCTGGGGGATTGTTCTCAGGCACAGCCACCTCATAGAGGGGTTTGGCGAAGAGCGGTGCATTGTCATTCTCATCGCTGACTCGGACTGTGTACTGACGGACGGTCTTGAAGGGCGGTGAGCCCAGGTCCTCGGCCACTACGGTGAGGTTATACTCAGGGATGCGCTCACGGTCCAGCGCCGCTGTGGTGACGATCATGTAGCTGTCCTCATAGGCACGCTGTAGGGTGAAGTGGTCGTGGCCGCGGAGGCTGCAGCGCACCTGCCCGTTGGTTCCCGAGTCACGGTCTGTGGCACTGACGAGGGCCACGAAGCTCTCGGTGGCCGCTGCCTCACTGACATAGGCCACGCCGGCGGCGCTGGCAGCACCACGGAGCGCGCTGATGCTGATGCGCGGCGCGTTGTCGTTGACGTCAGTGAGGCGCACGATGACGGTGCAGGTGGCGGTGCGAGGGCTGGCACCGCGGTCCTGGGCACGCACGTCCAGCTCGTAGGTGCGGGTGCGCTCGTAGTCCACGGCAGCCTCCAGCGTCAGGCGTCCCGAGCGGGGGTCAAGGCGGAAGAGCCGCCGCGCCTCAGTGGGAACCTGGCTGCCAAAGGCGTAGACCACCTCACCATTGGGGCCTTCATCGGGGTCGGCAGCATCCAGGTCGAGCAGCAGGGAGCCGGGTGGCGCGTCCTCAGGCAGCTCCACCGTGACTGAGCCTTGGGCGAAGGCCGGGCTGTTGTCATTGGCATCGAGGACGCGGACGTGCACGGTGGCCGTGCCCGAGCGTGCTGGGCTACCACCATCTTTGGCCACTAGCTCCAGCGTGTAGGAGGGCTGGCGCTCGCGGTCCAGCTCCTGGAGCAGCACCAGGTCAGCACAGCGTGCCCCATCCGCCCGCGTCTGTGCCTCCACGCCGAAGTGGCTGTTGAGGGAGACCTGGAAGCTCTGGATGGAGTTGGAGCCCACGTCCTCGTCCACGGCCACCTCCAGTGGGAGGCGGGTGCCAGGTGCGGCACTCTCTGACACCTCCAGTGCCATCTGGGCACGGGGGAAGCGTGGCGCGTTGTCATTGATGTCACGCACCTCCAGCTCCACGTGCACCAGGCGGTACCGCTCCCGCCAGCAGCTCACCACGTCGAAGGCCAGGACACACTGGGGAGCCTGCCCGCACAGCCGCTCCCGGTCCAGCCCCGCTTCCCCGATGCTCAGCTGCCCGTCCTCCTCCCGCACCTTCACCAGCGAGCTGTTGCTGAACTGCCTCATCAGGCGGAAGCTCATCTCCCCGGGCGCCTTCACCGGCATCTCATCGGCCAGCGTACCGATCACCGTGCCCGGCGCCCCCTCCTCGTCTGTGCGGTACCTCACCGTCTTGCAGCGGGACAGGGCCAGCAGCCAGGCGACCGCCAGCAGCCGCAGGGGGTTCATGGCACTTGCGCGGGGCTCAGCCCGACGGGACGGTCCGGGGTGGTGATGATAATGGTGATGATAATGATGATGATGCTCGGTCCGCGGTGATGATGCCTGGCACCAGGGGGCTGGTGGGGATGGTTATGTGCGCTACCGTGGGGTGGCGGTGCATCATCATCATTATCA
>JAAWXA010000003.1:201368-497292 GCA_038090715.1 Florisuga fusca
GTGCGGGGGGGCTGCAGGGGGGGTTTGAGTGGGGGATTGGTGGCATTCAGCTGCGAGCCCGCAGTGGTGTGTCACTCGCGTGAGAGCCTGTGATCAGCGTCGTAAGTCGCCTTTCAGGAGGTGTCCCCGCATGCTTTAGTATGCATGTCACCGCCCGGGTTTCTTAAGCCTGGGGCACTTGCAGGCGAGGAAAAAAAAAAAAAAAAAAAAAAAAAAAAAAAAAAAAAAAAAAAAAAAAAAAAAGAAAAAGAAAAAAGAAAAAAAAAACCCTCTTCCAAATAGGATTTAGCATAAGCTTGAGGAGATTTGGAAAGGTTTCAAAGATCAGTCTGTATCAAAGGCTTATGAAGCCCTCGTTAGCTGTAGAAATATAATAGCATGGCAGGCTATCCCATTCGAGGAACCAATGTCTGTATTATTTCACTATGACAGGCCAAAGGGAGAGAAAGTTGAACAGTTTCCACAGAGGAATTGGACTAAGTTGAATATAATGAGCAAACGCCACATGTATCCATTATGTCCCCCTATTCATTCCCAATCACTGCCATAACTCTTTGACTAAACGATGATGAGCGCTGAATTACACACAATGCCCTCCTCATATTAAAATACATTTAAGACCTATCCCTCCTGGTGCCCTGTTACGCCTATTCACAGGATTTTCTTTTTGTCCTAATAGGGCCTCTCTGGGAAGCAACACCAGTCTCGTTCCAGAAGAACAAAATAACAGCATGAGGCTGAAACCTGGCACGAACCGGGGGGAATGAAACCATCTGCCCCGCAAGGCACCGAGGCCCCGCACCGAGCCCAGTGCAGCCCCCTGGCCCCGCCGTGCCTGGGCGGACACGGGGAGGGGAACACTGGCCCCGGCCTGCAGGGAGGGCATCCAACGGGGAGTGAACCTAGGGTGCTGAGGGGTATCCAGCTCTCCAAGAATCTGCATGCCCTTCCTTCCCTTTTTCCTTCGTCCTTTCCTCCTTCCCCTCCCTTCTCCTTCTTTTCCTCCTTTCTCTCCTTCCTTCCTTTCTCTGCTTCCTTCCTTCCTTCCTTCCTNNNGGGTCGGGCTGCGCGCCTGGGAACGGGGCCGCCGGTGGGGAGCGGGTAGCGGGCAGCGGAGAGGCTCCTCGTCTGTAACAGGATTATCTTTGCCATTTCAAGTTCCATACAGCATGTAATTTATTTTTAATTAGGATTAGATCGAGCAGTGAAGGGGACCAGACCTTTCCCCCACCCACCACCTCCCTCCTCCCCACGAAGGCACGGCTATTCCAGGAGGAGCTCTTATTCTTTATTAAAAAAAAAATCAATCAATCGATAAACCAGGACCCGTGTTCACTTCCCACACATATTTGCAAGAGAAAAGGGTGCAAAGGGCTGTATTTTCAATGCGTGCTCAAGCATCCACATGAGAAGAGGCTTGGAAATCTTTTTCCCATCCACCCGGTTCCAGTCTCAAAAATGCTTTTGATCCAAACCCCTTCTTAAGAGGGTCCCATCGGAGTCTTGCTCTTCTTGCCATTTTTTTTTTTTTTTTTTTTTTTCTTTTTTTTTTTTTTTTTAGAATTTAGAAAATGCACTTTCTGTCTGCCTGAGTTATTCTTTTTTCCACAGTCATGACTTTGAGTTTAGAAAAAAATAAAATACTATCAGGTGCTCCGCTGGAGCAAAGCCTTCTCCCCGACAATTTGGATCGAGTCCATTACAGGAACATTCTGAAAGGCTAGGGAAGAATCCCGTTTTACAGCTCAGAAATAAACATACGGATCAGCTGCATTAAAGGCACTTCTTTGAAATATTGTGGTTAAACAGCCCAGATTGGTTGATCGCTCCATGCGGGGACATATGTTCTTGCAAACTGTGCGTATTGTTACTAATGGGGATTCTCACACCACAGCCTTTCCTTTGAATCTGAGGCGCTGGTGGTTTCTCTGAGCTCTTGCAAGGTTGTTTTAATAATTTACCAGCTCTCTTGTACTTAGTGTTGTTGTGGAACTTCTTAAGAAGGTGTTTCACACTGTCCGGAGGCCGGATCTCTGTTGTCAAGCTGTCCTGTACCTCTTAAACACAGAAATCTCAGCTGCTCTGAGGGAGATGGGTGTCAGGCAAAGAAAAAAGGAAGAGTCCCCCAACCACCCCTGTGAACCTGAATCCCCGGGGTGATGTGTGACCCCCAAGAAGTGAAAGCACACCGAGACCAACAGCCTGATGCCATCAACAACCAAGTCAGTGATGGACAGAAAATCAATCCAAGTTCTCTTTTGTACCTTCAGATTTACTTTTTCCTCTGATTCTGGTCCAGCTCTTAGAAATTAAGTTTGTGGGTGCTCTTCCACTCTCCTCAGATAGTTACTGCCTTTCAGAGGGTGGCAAAACCCCAGGATCTCCTCCTCCTCTTCCCATCACTGGTCCAGCTGAGCACAGGTGCTTATGCCCCTCGTCCTTTTCACCATCACCTACAGCACAATGAGCGTGCGTGCGTATGTCCCATGGTGTTGGTGTTCCCTGTGCAATGGGGTAAGGCTTTCCTCCTCACAGCAGGTACCTGGGATTCTCTCCAATAGTGTCTATTGATGGAGGTAAGCTGGGAAATGTTAGATTTTAGGACTGCAAGAGAAGGTGAGACTCCATTACCTCAGGACCACCTATACTGTGGGGGAGGATGTGCAGCTTAACCAATGGGGTGATGCAACCAAGCTTGGTTTTAAGAAGTGGTGGCTGTGTTATATGTGTTTCCCTTTTCCCAGGAGATCTTAGGTACACCAAACTCTGGCTACTGAAAGTCCCTCTCTTTCCTTGGCCCCAGTTCCTCTCAGCACATGACTATGTGACACCAGGCTATGTGGCCATGGGCTCCAGCTGGTCCTGCCCACCCATGTACTTAGAGGGGATGGCCAGCTTCTCTCCAGCTGGGAAGCTGGGATGCAATGGGTCCCCCCCACCCCTCATCTCCAAGCCTGCAGAAGGATGGCACGACCTCCCTCCCTGGAAAGCCATCTCCACGCTCAGCCCTTGCCTCTTCCCTCTTAGGCATCCCGGAGGGCTTGGCTCGGCAGGCTTGGAGTGATCTACAAAAACAAAGGCATTCCTTCTGCTTCATGGCCTAAACAATCCCCCCCTGTTTAATCATTTCTGCCACAACCAAGGAAGTGTGGGTTAACCTGTCAAGCTCCACAAGCCTGGGATGACCAAAAACCCTGGAAAACAAAAGAGTGGAACGAAGCGGCAAAGGGTTTTGTTGCTCTGTGACTGTTTGTGTTGGAGGCTGGCACGCAGCATTGTGCTTCTGTCTCTGGCCATGCAGGCTATAGAAGACAGAGGCTGTGATCCTTCCCGTGAGCTGTGGGTTGCTAACTGGGGTTATAAATCATCCTGATTATTTGTTATATTTGCTTCAAATGCTTCCCTTCCTCTATCTCCCCCTCATGAAACGTGGACTAGAAAAAAAACAAAACAAACCCAAAAAAGTTTGTTTTACAGAAGAAAGTAGTTGCATGCCTGTACCCCCCACCTGGCAAGCAGTTTTGATTCCACAGGGAATTTATTTTTTAATTGGATTAATTTCTAGCCTCTCCTGGAGTAGCAGCTGGGGTCTTTGATTCAGGAGGTTAAAACAAAGGGGCATGAAACAAAAGACCAGTTCTTTGCATTCCCCATGTGGTCCTCGCGTGTGTGCTGCCCGGAGGTATCCCTGGAGCAGCGCATTCCTAAGGGTCCCTCCATGTGGCCCTGAACATGGTCTACTGCAAGCTTTTTGGGGTGCTCCCAAGTCTGTCTTGTCATGCCTGCTAGGTTGCTTGATGTGAGTTTTCCCCTCCTATATCCACAATCCAGCTTGTGGTCCCACATAACCTTACCCCTTGGTGCCCCTTCCCTCTTCTGCCTTTGCTTTTCCAGCTCTTTTTACACTCTACCTTTTCTGCTCCAGAAGAGATGAGACTTTTCAGCTGTCAAACCATGAGGCAGGTGCTCAGGTGAGGTTCTTAGCTCTCTCATTTGGAGCAAGGTAATTAGGCTCAGCCTCAGTAAGTTCTGGGGTATCGAGGTGCTCAAATGCTATGGGAGTTGGATATATTTTAGCCTGGATGAGGGCTTGAGGCTCTCAGCCTCATTGCTTCGCATCAACAAAGCAGTTCTGTACCTCACTGTGGTGTTGTGAAGACAAATGCACTGCACACTGCAGGTACATTGGATAGATGGTATCCCAGGCTCTGCTGTTTGCCTACCATGAGGACTGTTGGGGGATCAGAGGTGCCCTTAAAACAAAAACCTTGATTATGCAGGTCCTTTCTGCCTGTATTGCCTCAATGCCTTTAGTGTAGTTAACAGGGTCTGAGGTAGACCTTGAGAAGAAATGCCCACCTTCTCCATTGCTTGGGGGTCTGGTCAGATCACTGGCATGTTAAAGAGGGAAGCTGCACAGCTTCTCTCCATGGGTGTTGTGAACTTGTGCTCCTCCTCCATGGCTGCTTCTGTACACCTGACTGGGATGTCTTTCACACCACTTTGAAGGTGTCCAGGTTAGTATATTTGGCTTTCCTCCAGCAGCTCCTTGTTTCCTCCTGGGCCTCATTCACACTCTCCTCCTTGAAGGACTGTTTGGGATTTTAGACTCTTACAGATGATGAATGGGCAGAAGAAATCCACCTCTCAGCTACCAGCAAGATGTACAGTCCTCTGTGAATACTTAGGTGTGGTAGTTGTGATGGGCTTCACTGATTTCTCTGAGAGGCATCTCCCTTCCTATCTGGTGTGGAAGGTCCCTTTCTGAATGTTTTTCTGCTGCCCCTTGGCACCCAGTACCACCCACCCCCAAAAGCAAGCCTGCCCATGTCACTCCTTGGGCTCTGTCTCCTCTCTGAAGTTTCTGAAGTCCTTCCCAGTAAGATCCAATCCTGACATAAGCACAAGGGTAGTTACATACCTTCCACCATATTGTTACTATGCCAATAAAAACATCCTCCCCATTCTTCTGCTGTCTCTGTACTTCAGTCTTCCCCCATGCATGTGACTTCATGGCCCCCTCCCCTGGTGATACATCCAGGGGACAGGAGGGGACACTGGGAAGTGATCCTTGTTGGTATCCTGGAAAGGGGGAAGTTGCATTAGCACGATGCCATGCTCGAGGTAATTAACTCAGTGTCACAGAAGCTTTAATGACCTTAGGCACAGCACCACAGCTTCTGATTCCCAGGCTGGGTGGGCTTTTGCAGGTTGGTGTCCTGGTCTGCTCCTGTTTGTTTCCTGGAAGATTACTGTGAAGCGTGGCACGGGGAAAAAATGTGGTGGAGAGGCAGAGACTCAGCCTTGTGCTATGAGTCCCTTCCTCTATCTTACCTCTCTTTCTTCCCCCTCTGCTCCCTCTTCGTTCTCCATTTTAATCATGCCTTGGCTTGCAAAGTCAGCGCTTCCCATCTGTGAAGGACTAAGTCTCTTTTTCTCCCAAACTTCCAGGCTGCAAGCAAGAATGTGCCTCATGTCACTCCCCCTGAGGGGGCTGTGAGAGCAGGGGAAGGGCCCAGACTCAGGCATCAGCCACGCTTGGCCACCTACCAGGGCAGGAACCTTTCTCACTCCTGCAGCATCTCTGAGCATCCTCCCTCAACCAGTTCCCTCCAGGAACCAGGGAGCCTGCCCATCCTGGGGTCTTATTTTGGTGTGGTGGTGAGGCCCCAGGACTGAAGGCAGCAGGGGGAGGGGGAAGGAGTGGTGGTGAGTTCAGTGAGGATGCTTGCCCTCATCTTGCTTTTGGGATCATCTCCCTTTTCTATCTGCAGGTGGGGCTCAGAGTTAAAGCTCCACCTCTGTCTCCACCTTTAGCGTGCTGGGTTTTTTACAAGGACTGATTTTAATTTTGGTGACTGTCAGAGTGAGATGGAGCCAGCTCTGGGCAGAGCAAGGCAGGGAAATGGCACACATCAGTAAGAAGGAGGATGGGAGCAAACACATCTTGCTACAAGAAATTTGGAAAGGCTTTAGATATTCATACTGAGCTCATGAGAAGTAAACTTTTCAGAAGCTTTGGGACTAATCTGGCTCTTAAACCATTAGGCTCTCAAGTGTTTCACCTAGGACTTTTGCTTTAAGATTTTCTACTACCACATTTTGCTGCATTTCATGAATTTGGGGTGTTGCTCAGGATTAGATCAGACTGCTCTATGAGGCCATGGGAAGATTTTTCCATTCAGATTTTTTTTTTTTTTTTTTGTCTGAAGCTGCCATTCTTCAACCTCTGCAGGACTGTGACCTCCAGAGCTTCAAAAGGTTCCTGTACACACCTCTTGCCTTTCATGCATGACAGACATTTGCTCCTTCTCCACAGAGGCTTTGCTGAAGGGGTCTAGCTGAGGAGGCAAAACACTGGCTCTGGCTGACGTGACTGGGACCAGAGCTGGTGGTAGAGTGGAAAGGAGCAGAGCTGTTTCCCATGGCTGAGGAATGCATCTGCACCACAGCCCAGAGCAATGTGTGTTTGCCTGTCTTTAGGAAACAGCCAGTCAGTCCTCACATCCCACCCTTTCCTCCTCTTATCTGTAAATATGGACCACAGCAGGATGAGGAGGTGACCTGGAAACCACTGCAGTTTCTACATCTATAACACTGAATAACATGCTCCATCCTCTGGCTCTGCTTAGTTCACTTCTGCAGCTGTAGCCTGTGGCCCTTTCCAGTTTTGGGGGAATCACCCATTTGTCTTTTCGAGTTTAACTGCCTGGCCCATTCCCTTATTCAATTCACTTTAAAAAATAAGGTGCACAAATTTACATGCCACTTGGTGTCTGTGCTTTTTGCATTGGGAATACAGGAAAAAACCAAAACTCATCTGGTCTCAAAGTCTGCAGAATTCTGTTCTGAAAAGTTAAATAAATTGTTGTTGCTTTTGAAGTGCTGAAATAAATGTGTGGAATGATCTTGCAAAAAAAAGCTTGAGGCTTGAGAATAGGTGCTAAAGAAATACATCAAATTAGACCAAAAAAGGTGCATAAAAATTTATGTTTTCCCCCAGAATAAGGGCTGACGGCTCAAGCAACTTTTCTGTTTGCTGCTGTACTTAACATCAAATTCATGTTTCTGCCTAAAATAATTTGCATCTCTGCAGTGAGCAGATCTGAAAGCTTTGTTTTTCTGGAGAGGCATGCTCTGGTGGGGGAGAGGGGGAGAATGATGCAATTGGGCATGGTTTGGAAGCAAAGGGTCACAGATGCCCTTGCAGAAGGTAGGACTGAAAACCAAGCATTTGGGGATGCTCCTGGAGCACCCTGAACACTTAGAACTGTAGAGGCTTGAATTTGCCTTAGCAGCATCATGTATGTATATGTGTGTGTTGTATATTATAATGAATATGATAATTATAGGAGATAATTTATAATATATGTGTATTATATATGAGTGCCTCCTCAGTAGGCTAAAACAATGCCACAAGAGTCTAAAGAAATGTGAGATCTAATTACTGTAGCTCTGTAAGTGAAGTAATGAGGAGCCTGAGAGTGTGACTGATAAGCAATTAGATACTAGCCTAATGAGCAAGCTGTCTGGAGTCCATCAAAAGAATAAGAGAGGCTCGTGCAAGATGACCCTGGCTTGGCAAGGAAGAAGATACACCCTATCAACACAGTTGCTCACTAATGGCTGGAGACTGCCTGCTCAGCTGAGGGATAAAGTCCTTAACTAGTTAAAAAACATGTGGCATACCCATTGGAGATATGGATAGAAAAAACATATAAAATATAAGGAATGAATTGCAAGTATGTGTAGGTGAGCTGCAGCTTGGATTGAAGGTGCTGGATTAGTGTCTCCCCGGGTTTGCTGTGCCATCTTACCTTAGGAAAAGCAGCCAGGGTGAGAAATCAGCCTTGGGCTGGTCATGCAGGTGGAAAAATGAGTCTGGTCTTGGCAGAAGAGGGCTGGGAAGAGGCAAGAGAGAGCTGGACAAGAGGAGCACCAGTGCTGGGGAAAGGCACTCAGGGCTCTCTGTGTCCTACAGGGAGTCCTGTAACAACAATACTTACAGCATAGAAGACTGTCTCCAGGAGCTTATGCTTCAGAAAATATGAACTGTTTTTAACTGAATTTTTCCATGCTGGGTGTCTGCTTCAGGCTGTTGGTTCTTCCTAAGAGAAAGTTTCAGCTGAAGCAGTTCAGCTATATTCAGAACAGGCTAGGATAAATTTATGCCAGGCATTTCTTTTTTTTTTATGGTTGTTTTGCCTGTGGGATAAATATCCAGACTCTCCCATTTTTATTTGCTGGTTTGTTTGCTTATTTATCTATTTATTTTAAACCATGGAGTTTTCATGGTTTCATTTGAGGACTTGAAATTTTGCAAGGAGCTGCCCTGCTAAAGCAAGACACTTGTGCCATTTTTATGAGCATCCAACCAACCTGGACCATACCTCTGAAACACTGCAGCCTGCAGGTGTTAAGTAGAGATTAAACAGGTGAATCCTGGCAAGTTCTACCTGCAGTGAGTACATCATGACCTTAGTTGGGATTGGCTTTCACTTTCAGGCAATCCCAAGGTCTGAAAGTGGTCTGCATCTCAGGCAGGTGAAGAAAAAAAATGCTGAGTTTGAATGAAACAGGGATGCAAGTTTGGAGAGAAAAGAAGATAGAAGAGCCTGTTCCAATTATAGAATCACAAAATGGGTTGGGCTGGAAGGTCATCTTGGTCCAACCCTACTGCCATGGGCAGGGACACCTCCCACCAGACCAGGTTGCTCAAAGCCCCATCAAATTTGGCCTTGAACACTTCCAGGGATGGTGCATCCACAACTTCCCTGGGCAACCTCTGCCAGTGTTTCTCACCATCCTCACAGGAAAGAATTTCTTCCTAATGTCTAATCTAAATCTATTCTCTTCTGGCTTAAAACTCTTGCCCTATCACTCCATGCCCTTGTAAAAAGTACCCCCAGCTTTCCTATAGGCCCCCTCAGGTACTGTAAGGCCACTGTAAAATCTCCCTGGAACCTTCTCTTCTCCAGGCTGAACAGCCCCCAACTCTCCCCACCTCTCTTCATAGTACCTTGTATCCCAGCATGCCACAAACTTGGATTGCTACTCCAAGTATTTATGAGACAAAGCCAGCTATTTGTCAGTTATTAGGAAGCAGCCATCAAAACCTATTAATAAAATACACCTTACTCCCTTGGTCTCAAGAAAAGCCAGCTATGAGAATCCAATGCTGGTTTTGGCCCTGTGCCTTCTCAAACAGGGCATGGCCTGTGCAGTGGCCTGCAGCCTTGGGGAGGTGATGAAGTTATGCTTTTCCAGCACCTGATCCTTAAAACCTAGGGAGATACGCAAAGAACATGATGGAGTTTGCAGTGGAACACACTGCAAAGTGAGGAGAAAGCAAGCCTCGAGTGTTTCAGATTAGGTGTGCAAAATTAGTGGGTGTTAATCTACTAACCTGCATCGCCTTGTGCCTCTGCTCACCAGCTGTAGTGTGGTGTTAATGATATACCCACCTCCCACAGGTTCATTATGGGAATAAGGTAATTAACACCTGTGAATCACTCCAACATAAGGGTGGGGAAGACCAAATAAAAATCGATGAGAAAATTATTGCTTCCATCCCCAGAAGCACTTCAGTAGTGTGAGGAAACTGTGGCTTGGAGCAAGGACCCAGAACACACCACTGGAGGGAAGGAGGGCTCCCGGGTCTATGGAGTGGGGCAGGAGTCTGGGGGAGAAATTGCAATTCACTGTGCAACTAAGGATTGTATCACTGCATGGCTGGGACAGCAAAGACCACCTTAGGCCACATATTTCCTAGGTAAAGGGCCTGACTTTGCAGTCTTCCTTCCAGTGCTGTTCTCTTGGGTGCCATAGTCATTGAAATATATCAGCCTGTGGAGGGAAAGCCCTTTCCTCTGTGCCCTGTAATCACACAAGCTGCCTGTGGCATGATGGGGCTTTAGATCAGTGATTGCTCATTAAGCAACAAACTTTGGCTGCCCAGGTGGTGACTTTTTTTATTCGCTGTCCTCCAGGTAGGCAGTGACCTTCTTGGCTTCCTTTTCCCCACAGCTGTAAACCTCCATTCCTTTGTTGAGAAAGGATCACATGAGACTCCCTCATTTTGCTGCCTCAGGAATGTGGTATTTTAGAATAAATAGCACCGAGGCAGTATAGAGGGTCTGCAACCTTTTGAGGAGGAAAATGGGCTTCCAAAGTGGTCAAAGCCTGAAGGCCTGAGCCTTGAGGTTATTAGGAATTCGTTTTGGGCAGCCAAAAATGATGCTCAGGCACAGTTTGTTTAGGTGTGCCTCATGAGATGAAGATCTATGTTACACTGCCATAGCATGGCCTCTCTGCGTGTTCTTGGGTGAGGCATCTCCATGTCTTACAGCTGAAATAATACTCCACAGGGGGCAGTCTATGGTTAGGTACCTTAGAAATGCTGCAGTGAAATAAAAAAAAAAAAATCAAAGCTACTGATTTAATTTTTCTAAAGCCCTTCCAGGTACCTGAAGTCTCCCTGAAGTCATTATTGATGGGAATTTCATCCAGAACAACCCTTCTGGAGAGGAAGCAGACAGGGAACAGGAGCTCTGGGGTTTCAACCTGTTGGTGAAGCTGAAGGTCTACCCCTGTGTGTTGTCAGGGCCATAAGCAGCATGGCAGACATGAGTGGCAGGGATGAAGGCAGGTAGGACAGTCTGGATAGGGGGAACATCTTGGAGAGATGGTGGGGTGGGGAAGCTTGGGGTGAATGAACAAAAGCAGGAGAGGGAAACAAGGTGGGGGGACTGAGTGGTGAAAAGAGTTGGTGGGAGGATTTGAAATGGAAAGGATCAGGGGAAAAAGTGGATAAACCCTAATGGGACGAAAGAGGGTTTTGACACGAAAACCTGGGTATCATAGAATCATAGAATGGTTTGGGTTGGAAGGGACCTTAAAGATCATCTAGTTCCAACCCCCTGCATTCACAAGGACACCTCCCACCAGACCAGGTTGCTAAAAGCCCCATCCAACCTGGCCTTGAACACTTCCAGGGAGGGGGCAGCCACAACTTCCCTGGGCAAACTGTGCCAGTGTCTCACCACCCTCACAGGAAAGAATTTCTTCCTAATGTCTAACCTGAATCTCCCCTCTTCAAGTTTAAAACCATTTCCCCTTGTCCTTTCACTACACACCCATGTAAAATGTCAGATTAGGAATCTTAGGGGGTTTGAGGTAGCCAGGGAGGCTGAGGTCTTGGTGAGAAGGTGATGGGGGTGATGTAGTGGGAATCCTGGAGTGGAGGATGTTGGGGGATGTTTTAGAGTAGTTGGGGAATTTCAGCTCTGAGATATTTCAAGAGGCCTGGGACAACAGGAATTGGGTATATGAACTCTGTGGAAAGCTGAGAGATCTGGAATGGGAAGGGCTGAGGGAAAGGGCCTTTGCTTTTAGGGCACTGTAAGGCCTGAGTTTCTGGAAGAGGAGGGAGTTTTGTGTTGGCCACCAATAGGCATTGCAATGTCCTGGGATGCAGGCAAGGTTCTGGTTTGGGGACTGCTCCCAGAAGGCTATTGTATGCCTTTTTGCTCTCAAAATTATGACAATTATGCTGGGAGCTTCATCCATGCATGCTTCATGCAGCTGGACTCTTACATTTGTTGTATCACCTGCATAAATCAGTTCCCATTCAGTGGGGATCAGACCAGTGTGGATGTGTCCATGTTTGGAGTGAGTCACTGGGAGATCCTATTAAAGTAACAAGTTCTCACCTTCTTTCTCTGTATCCTTTCTGTCATTTATTTCACTTTTCTTACCACCTGTGGTTGAGACAGGGGACTCCTGTCTTCCCAGTTCCTCCATGGTGTTTCTAGCTTGCTCTCGGGAAGCAATCCTGAAAAAAGCCATGGTTACTCTCACAGGCAAACGTGCTGCAGTGCAATGCATTTAATGGAGAGCTCTCTTATGCTACATGATGTGTTTTTTAGGACATCAGGAATGGTTGGTGGATGGCTCTCAAAAGCATTTAGAGCTGCAAACAGGCAAGCTCAAACTGTGCGTGGCACATTGGCTGCCATCCTGTGTTGAAGCAGAATGTCCAACCTAATGATGTTGGTAATGTAAGCTGTCCACTTCAATTTACAGTGTTCCACCCAAAAATCCCTCTTTAATCATAAGCAGATAGGAAATTAGTTATTACAGACTGCCACAGGTGTACATGGTGCTTTATGAACATTTGAACAGACAGATTGCTGCCCTGAAGAACTTACAATTGGATCTAGACAAATACAATAAGAATGAAAAAAACTGTTGGGGTTGAAACTTTGAGCAGACAAATAAATGCCTGTATACAATTGCATCAGTCACAGTACATGGAAATATTATCTTCTTTTGATTCAAGTGTTCAGCTGTGTCACATCTACAGCTGAAGCTGACAGACTGTTAGTTCCTTAGGTAGAAAATGCCTATATTTTAGTGCTTGTTATGTCACAAATTATTAAACCAATTTAAATGTAAAAATCAACTGAAAGGACAAACTTATGTTTAAGGATGACCTGCAGCATCTAAAATGAAGACACTGACCAAACAAGTAGAAGCAAGGTCAGATTTTGTTTAGTTCAGATAATTTATGCCCAAGTTGTAATATTGATTTAATTTATGTTGCATTTAGTGCTTTGCTTCCTATGAAATTTGACTGTGCAACAGTGTGATGTGAGTAATAGTTTCAGACAGGATTTCTATAGATGATGCTTGTAGCTAATATACACAGAGCTTTTAGTGGTCTTTCTTGTGGAAGGAAGAAGAGGAGAAGGAAGGAAGGAAGAAGGGAAAGAAAAAGGCCATGTAGAATTGCATCCTTTATATCAGGACTTCTTTTCTGTGTGTGTTTTTCCTGAAAAAAGTAAGCAGATGTATTTTGGAAATTTTAGACAGGAGCAGTCCTGGAGTAACTCTGTTCTATGCCTTTTTTTCTAGGCTTTTTATTTCCTTTTTTTTTTTTTTTTTTTTCTCTCTTCTCCATCAGTGAAGAATTCCAGCTCTCGTGCTACAAATCAGCTGGAAAAGATCCTGCTCGTGTGCTGTGAAAAAGTGCTGCCGAAACATGCCCTGCACAGCAACGGGAATGGTCCTTAAAGGCAGTACATAGATTTATGGAGTATGACAGCAGAAATAAGATGCCTTGGCTACCTTTTATGAGGAGTCATTAAAAAAAAGCATCCTTATTTATCAAATCTGAGACAATAGTCATATAAGGGGATTCTCAGATTCAAGGTGAATCAAAGGAAAATTGTGTCCAGGAGGACAGAGCTGCTCAGGCAGTACCACCACGGCGTGGCCACATGACATACCCAGCGGCAGGCACAGGGCTGTGAGTGCAGCTGCCCTCAGACTCTGCCAAGGAGCCAGATGATGCTGGAAGAATATCTTTCACAGCTCTGGATCTGGATATTCTTGGCTTGTTCTCCTGGCTGCAAGAGCTGGAACTCATTGCTGGGCAGATAAACAGAGAGACTAATAAAGGAGATGAGTTGATAGTTTGAGCAAATCGGAGATGAGCTGCTCAGCAGAGAAGTGTGGCGATCCCTATGGAAAATCACCTGATGGTTGACACTTGATCCAGGATGAAGTAGCATGGATAGCTCTTGGAATAAAATTCTCTTCTCCCCGCAAGCAGTCCCTCTCCTCAAATGATTACATCCTGTGCATAACTACAAAAATATAAAAAAACTCCCTTTCAGATACAGATTTTTTTTTTCTAATTCCCATAATTGGCAAGAGGGTGTACATGGTGAAAAAAAAGGGAGAAAGCTTTGATTTTTTTTTTTTTTTCCAAGCTGAAAACGTGCAAGCCCTGTGTGGGTTAGGTCCTTTAGATATTTAAAAAGATTGAAACAACTTCAAAGGAGACGTTCTGTTCTACCAGGTTCAGTATATTTTAATATTAGTGAGCTTTTTTTTTTTTTTTTTTTTTTTTTTTTTTAAGAAAAGAGATCTGTTCTCTTGAGGAAATAAAACATTCTGAAAGATTTTATCCAGAATGGTTTTTCATTGTTTTTAAAGAGACAACACAGTATTTCAAGCGTGCTGAAGCTGGTAAATGTCCTAATTTCTGCTTATCAGTGTTGGCTGCTCTTTGTTATCAGTTTGGTAGATGCTGGTTATGTAAATCAAAATTTTCTGTCAACAGACTGATGGCTTTTTGAAATGAGAAGGGAGAAACATTTGGCAATAATGTTTTACTTACCTGCTACGAATGCCAGCATGCTGGCTGGTGGTTGAGCAGGGTGCAGAGTGCCAGCTGTTTAGTTCAGAGACATGAGGGACTTCTTCTAAGGGTCTGCTCAATCCCCTGCATGTGGCTCAGAACATGATGGATTACCAGAAGATAGAGCTATTCTCTCTCCAATGTAGGTGTCTATTTGAGCTCCCTGTCCTGCCCTGCCCTGCCTGGTGGGCCAAGGGCATTTCTCATGAGAATCGTACTTTAAATACGAATTAGAAATATATGCTGGAAAAAAGGGAAGGAGAAAATTTAACAGAAGGATGACGAAAAATCTTTGCAGGAGGGTGACTGGGAAAGCTTGAGGTTTAAAGGCACTTAAACATTAGGTGGGGAGTGAGAAATTGTGCGATGTGACTGGGGATGGGAGTAGGCAAGGCACTACAGTGGTTCATAGCCAAGGAGATGCAAGGTATGGGCCCTGCAGCCCCACAGCTTGTGGTCCTCATCAGACTCTTTCTCCAGGTCCACTGGCAAGAGCTGGTGCAGGTGGTAAAGTTCTTCTCCAAACCCTGAGGGACATGGTACCAATGGGGATATGGGACTTTACAGACTGGTATTGGAGGCATTTGCTGTGAGATGTTTGGCCCTGGGTACAGATCATTCTGTCTGTTTTGGCAGGAAGGAGAAAGGTAGAAGCCATGTCTTCATCTCCTGTTGTCAGCCCTGGCTCCTGCATCAAAGCCTCTGTGTGGGGTTCATAGCCAGCTGGTTTAACATCTGGGCAAGGAGTCTGCAGAGAAGCATCTGCCTCTGCCTTCTTTCCTCTCTTCATTGTAATACAGATAAAGAAAACAAGGAAAGGCTGTTCTTCCCCTTGTGAGCCCTGTGGAGATACAGCTCCCAGCTTCTGAATATTCTAATTGTTTTAGATTAAACTCCTGTCCTGTGTGCCTTTGGAGGTATCCAGATAAGAAATGAGGGAGACTGTGTGATGCTTGAGCAGGGCTGGTTTTCCCCTTGAAGGACATTCACCTACCCACCATCTTCACCTGATTCAGACTCCTTATATCCTAGCTGGGATGCTTCAGCCTGGGAGAAAGCCTTTGAGAAAGGCTCCTTGCTGGAACCAGAATGGGAACCAGAATCATGAGGCAGAGGGCTGCTCCACGGGGTTTCCTCTGTCCATCCCAGTCAGAAGGATAGGGAGGAGGCTCTGTTTAGTGAAGATGCTCCAAGGTACAGCTATCCAGAGGATGTGGGATAGTGGATGGGGTGACTGCTCTCTTACTGGGTGACCTCCCTCAGCTCAGAGAAGGCATTTGCTTTCTGGGATCAACAGAGCCAGAGGACAGAACATTCTATCTTGTTAGATCCTGTCATCAGTAACCGTGGTCAAACAAGTGATTTCATGTGCAATGTAGTAGTCTGTCCTCAATTATCCAGACTCCTGTAGCTGAAATAAAATCACATTCCCGATGTCTGTTAATCACACTGAAAATTCCCCCTGCCCTTTTAATGACCCCTTGCCCTTCAGATCACTGTCAGGGGCATTTTCTTTTTCACTACTGCAGCGATTTTAGACTACAATGGTCCAGACTGAAGGTTTGATGAGGCAAAGTAAAGAAGGTAAAAAATGGCAGTCTGCATCTTACAATATCTGCATGAGAAGTTTTAATGGTGCAAAGCAATGAGCAGAGTACATATGCTCGATAAAAGAGATGCTAGACATGTTTCCCTAAATAGATCATTTGCTAATTCAGCTCAGTGCAGGCTCTCTTCTTGCTGTGGGTGTCCAGTGTGTAATTCCCCTGCTAAAGAACTTTCTGGGGATGCTACAGATTGGCCCAGAACTGTGATCAGGGACTTTAGCTTTCCTTATGAACATCCAAAAGAGGAAGGACCTTAAAAAAATGCACTGTCTCTAGGTGACTGCAGGTAGCCCTAAGCAATAGTTTTCATTGAAAGGGGTTTGAACAGTTCCATTCAAATAATGGATCAATGCAGCAACTGAGACTTAATATTTCACATGGCAAACCTGTCTATTTTTGATGCTTCTTAGCTGAGGCATCTAGGTAGTACCAAATTTACCTCACTCTTTGCTGGGTACCAGGTTATCCCACAGAAAGGTGCATTGGTAATTCTGGTGATGCAGGCACTGAGTTAGCTGCACAGAAATTTATGACTCATTCTGTTCTGGAAGTGGTCTGATATATAAAATATGTAAAATGATTTAAAAAGTCAGATAAATAACAAAGTGTGTGCTCTCATTATTCATCCTCATGTTTAATTTAACAACATCCTTCATTTTTGTAATGAATGTGACGCTGTTACAGTTTTCAGCCCAGGGCACTGCAGTGCACCAAAACCAGAGGCAAGTTCTCAAATCCACGTGCTTGGCTGCCTATCTTCACTTGCCCAGCCAGAGCTCTCAAACCTGGCTGTTACCTTGGCTTCTCAGCAGAAAGTCTGTGGTGTGGAGGGCTTACCAGACCTGTGAGATAGGAATGGGTGCTGAAGGACTCCAAAGTGTCTGGAATTCTCCCAGTTCTGAAGCCCTGGAGGGTCCACCTCCTGGCTCTAGTGAGGAGCATCCCTCACCTCATGGTAGGGCCTTTCTAAACATTAATTTAATTTTTTCTTAAAGAAGGGAACAAAGCTTGTTCTTTTGCTGCAAGAGACATCTGGGATGCAATGAAAGGTCTGTCTTTTGCAAGGTGACCTTCTGGGATTGGGCAGTTATCTAAGCTCTTAAAGACCCTTGTTCTCAGTTTTGCTGGAGAGGGTTTGAACCTGCAGGTCACAAAAGACAAAACCACCAGGTGATGGAATTGTTAAGTGGGGAGAGACCCTGTGTAGGAAAAGAATACCTCATCCATGACTCCAGAGATGAGGGATGGAAGAGGGAACAGGAATGTAAGAGGCAAGGTAATTGTGTGAACCTCTATAAAAGCCTCTTCAGGCTGTTGAAGTGAAGATGGGTACCCTCAGCCTCTTGTTTTCCATATCCTTTTCAACAGTAAGACACCCCAGGGTGTGTTTTGTGAGGATTTGAACTCCGTTACTGTGAGGTGAGCTCTGAGAATACGTCTTGGAGAGGGCTGTGCAGGCAACCTAGTTTTTTTGTATATTTTGTTTCTGCATCTTGACATTCTACTAGGCTTAACTCTCTGCCTGGAGCAGATCTAGGCTTGCCAGGAAGCAGAACTCCCAATTTTTAGATTGTTTTCTAATGTTTTTAACTGAAAAAAGAATGCCTACTCTGTTTAGGTATTTCTAGGGCTAAACTGACTTTGAATGGGGGTGTGTGTGTGTGTTCAGTTTTGCTGAAATCCCAAATACCCAAAACCCTAAGAAAATTACCACTGCATTTTTGTCCTTCTCTGGCCCCTGTGTAAGTCCTGCCAGTACAGCAGAGAGACTCAGGAAACACAATTCTCTTGCAAACTCACACGAGCTATAACACCAGGCTTCATAAGGTTTAAGGTATCTACAACAGATTCTGTCAAACACTGCTCCTGGTGTCTCACTTTAAAAAGTGCAGCTAAGGGTAAGCAAGCTTGTTGTAAAAATAGAATAAATTTTTAGAGAGTTGAGGCCAGCATCTTAAAATCCTCTTGTGTTTGTTGTCTGACCAAGCTGCTACAGGCAAAAGTATAAGTGGATGAGGACACCAAGAGACTAAACCAGTAAGGTGCTCAGACTGGGAAGTGAGTTGCCCCAGCAACCAGATAGCAGCATGGTGACCATTCATTCCAGCCATACCAGCTTCCCTATCTATATATAACTGTTTTTTGTGGTTTTTTTTTTTTTTTTTTTCATCTGGAGAAGCAGAGGTGGAAATATTTATTTTCTGTTGTGGCTGTATTCAGTTGAAGTATTTTCTGTTAACACAGCTATAGACCATATGCCTTCGTCAGCATCACTGAAGCATCACTCTGAACATCCCCTTTGTTACTGGGCAGCCTTTGTAGCACCATGCCAGAAGCATTTGGCTCAGAGTAGCTCTGGAGCCTTGATCTGTTTGTGGTGGGTTTGTCTTGCTGCAATGTACAACTGGCAGGCAAGCAGTTAAGGTGCTATATTGGAACTGGAATCCCCAATTCCTAAAATGAGAATTTTAGGGGTGACCAAAAGACCACAAGATTTTTTTTTTTTTTCAGTTAAAATGAAAGACTTTAGGAAATGGAGAATAGGAGAATAGTGTTTTGAGGTTGGGGTGGTTTTTGTGGGTTTTGTGGGGGTCTCTTTTGGGCCATGAGAAAGTAATTTTTCAACTGTTAGGAGAGAAGTGAACTTGCATGTTTAAATGACCTGCTAAGGATTTAGTGTGCCTGTTGGCCATTGCCAGTAAAATAGAAAAAGAAAAAAGATTTGCAGAGGTAGAGAACAAGATCTTAATAGTGGGTAATGGAGCTGGAAGTTTGGATAGCAGGCTGTTGAGATGCATTAACCCCATTTATTATAGGGAGATTCATCAGGAGAGAAGCCTAAATGGGCAAACCTGGGAGAATATATTAAAATAAATCATTGAAAAGATAACTTCTGACTTACTGTGTCCACAGACTTAGTGTTTCTTGGAACAGAACAAAAAAAAATTATTTTTCTAAAACGTGCTCACAGCAGAGGGCTATGTGTGTATGTGTTATGATTCCAAATTTGGTTGGTTTGTTTCTTTTTCTTTTTCTCTTTTTCTTTTCTTTTTTAATTTTTTTTCCCCAGCCTTTGAATTAATTAGGTACCATGTTGAATTCTAAGTGCAATAATTAAGCAAATTAATGCTGCAGTGAAGTTATTAATGAGGCAAAATATGCTAATATGCTTTCAATAAAGAACTCCCTTTTTCTCTCTTACCAAGAAACTGGAAAAGCTCTTTTATTTCAGGCCAGACACCTTATCTGGAGTTCTTAGAGAGACAGTTTGCAATTGCATGATGGTGAATAAATGTTTGAGGCAGGGGTTAATATCTGCATATTGGACACATACAAAACCTTGCAGAAATGTTGTGGTGACAATGAAGTTATTAGTCTGGTTCCTAGCAGTGTCAATAATGAGGGAAGGAAGGTGTTTTGTGACCTGTGCTTCCATTATGGGAGAGGATAATACCTATGAAAGGATTGCTATTTTTATGATGATATTTTTATATTCAATTTATATAAACTGGTGAAGGCAATTATTACCATTATTGTCTATTGAGTGTGTCAATTGCCATTATGTTTCCAAATTGTAAAGAGCTATTCTGCATTGCAACATGTTGGCAATTATTTAGTGGCTTGGAAATGTGTGCATGTAACGATAATAATAACTGATAACTGGTTTCTGTAAACTTTGCACAAGCATTTGGAGTTGGGCACATAATCCATAAAGCCATTTAAAACATGCTGGAAAAATGACAATAAAGACTGTTCCTTGAAATGCTAAGAGTATCCATCTGTGAAGGAAATCAGCCATGTGATAACTTAGAGATCCTTTCTCTGGCTCTGCCTAACAACCACTTCTTTTAATCCCTGACAATCAAATGGACATTACAGTTTCCCAAATGGCTGATTTGTTTATAGGCAACTTCTATGACTTTCAGGTATTGCTTCTCTGTGAAATCCTTTCAGTCTCTTCTCACTCCCTCCTTACCTATTGCTTGCTGTACCTTTCTGCTTCTTGCTCTTTGTTTCAGTTTGGTCAGATTTCCAAATGCTGAAGGGTTTCTAACAGATTCAAAGAGGCCCTTGAGCCAAGCCAGGCAGCTGTGTTCATTACTTTCTTGCTTTTGTGTTTCTTCCTTTTTTAAAAAATAATTTTATAATTTTATTTTTATGTTCAGCACGATACATGCCTTGGAGATTTTCTTACGAATTACATGAATAGATGCATTCTTGCTACCTCTCAGGATTTCACTTCCTTCCTTCAAACCTTCAGGATATTTTCCTTCTGATTTGCTGACATGTCCTTTGTTCTTCATATCTGGTGTTAGCAGGTCCCTTCTTGGTACCCAGCTAACCTCTTGTACATATTTTATTTATTTTGCAGTCCAAAGAAATGATTGAGGTAACATTATCTACTCTCTCTCCTCTTTCCATGCTACTTCCCTGGAAACGCTAATTTTAGAGCATTAAAGTGGTGAGAAATATCTCTGAATTTTCTCCCTGCAGGCATTTTGACCACTTTACTGGATGGTAGTTGAGATTCTCTCTTAAAAAAAAAAAAAAAAAATTGTTAGGAGTTTGCTGCTGCTTTGATCTGTAATTGTGGCATCTACTTCGCTTTTCCATGATACAAGAATGAGAGTTCATCCATGTATTTACATCCTTATGGGCTGGGATCTGTACCAGGTGGTCTTTGGATGTCAGCACTCTAGATTTTTGCATCGTGTGGGGTGCTGCATTCCTGTCATTACAGCACCACTCACCAGTGTCCAGCTGGACTCAGTTACCAGTCCTGCCTGTGTCGTGTTGTGATTCTGTGTGGTTAGAGAGGACGTTTTGTGTGGAGCTGGATGCCTATCTGTGGGAAAAGGAATGAGCCCTGATGTCTTATTTGTCCCAAGGGCACTGTCCCTGGGGCAATGCTCTTTCAGGCTGTCAGATAGGTGTGGGGGGAACCATGGAGTCTTTTAGCACCCTGCTAAGGTGGGCAGCAAAGAGCATGTAATTCCTGGAGGAAGAGAGAGGATTGGGCATGACTTTGAGATATGGGCTGGGGAGAAGGGAGTGCTGGCTACAAGACTTCCTGGAAAAGGGTTTTATATTCAACAGCTGTCTCATAAATACAGAAGTCCTGGAAAGCAGATTAGTTAGGAAGCTCTTTAGCAGTGGTCCCTGATACTGGGACTATGCACACCACATACAGAGCAAGGATGATGGCTACAACTTCTGGACTGAAGAAGAGGATAGCATGGGTTATCTAAGTAAATTGTGTTTCAGTGGGGTTTTTAGAATATGACAATGTTGTTGTTGGAACCTGTGCTAGAGGACATGGAATGGGAAGGTGTAAAAAAGCTGGGGGACTCTCTGGTGACATCCGGCAGATAAATCAGAAGGGGCCAGGACACTTCTTCCTTATGGTCTGAGTCTGAAAATACTATTTACTTCTTCCTTATGGTCTGAGTCTGAAAATACTATTTGTGCCTTTGTCTGGCCTTGTGGCTTGAATGAGAAGACAGGCAGGAAAAGGTCTGGTGGAGGTTACCAAAGCATGCAGCTTCTCCAATAGCAGGGAATGATGTAATTCCTAAAAGCATGTAGAAAAGAGGTCGCTCTCCAAAGAGATTCACTACAAGAAGAGTGCCCAGCTACAGCATTTAGTGTTAGTTTCAGTCCGGTCGTACCCCAGTCAAAATTGAAGTGCTACTGTTTGCTTGTGTTCCCAAGTGTTTAGGAGTTTTTGGCTGGATCTGCTCCTTGCTGTGCTCGCACTGCACAACTGCAGAGCAAAAAGGTCACCTCTGCATTAAAGAGTTCACACTGTATGGAGCCAAAGTTTGCACATATCACTCTCTTTCCCCTGAAGACTGTCCTCTTGGTCTGATATCAAAGACTGAAGGTCTTTCAATTCAGAGGCCCAGAGGTTTTGTTATAAAGTAAATAGTGCCAGTGCCTAAAGAGGATCTAAATGACTTAGGAGGAAATATGCCAAGAATGACTGCAGCCCTTTGTATATTAGTTTGCTTTTCTGTATGATTTCCTTTGATCCAAAATGTGTTGCTGCTTCATTTATTGTGGAGTTTCTCACATGATTTCCTTAGTCAACAGCAGAACTCCATCAGGAATTCATTAGACAGTGTTTGCACAGATGTAAAGCTCTGCCTAAGTGACCCTATTATTATTTATATTGGGCCTGATCCTGCAAACCCTTAGCCATATAAATATTTCCCAAGAAGGTAGTCAAATAACGAATGCAGCAGTGAATTTAAATTTGCCAAGACAGGAGTCATAATTTTACATGTAAAATTTTTGATTGGTGCATACAAATTTTCTTATTAATCTTAACTTTTATTTAAGCATAGCATTCATGGGGTCATTATTTGAAACTATTTGGCTGACAGTGCAAAGAGAGCAGAGATATGTTATACAACTAAGGTAAGTAAAGAAGGAAAAAAAGCTGATTCTTTTGTCTGCAGAGAGCAGAGCTGAAGACATTTGGAGGTGTTGGAGTTATATCATATCCTCTCAGATGAAATGGAGTTAGTGGCTCTTCATCTCAGTGCCTGGTGAAACAGGGAAGTTGCAGTGAAGGTTAAAGCTGGTTGTTTTCAGCATTGATCTCTGAGCCATTGGTTGGATGAGGTGACCCCAGAGGTCCCTTCCAGGATAAGCCCATGATTCTATGGGTATTTATTGCTAAATCAAGGTTGAAAATTACATTAGCTGGTTCCTTGGCTTGAAAAAAAAAAATTTGCCACTGTTACATTTACCTGTGTGTGTGTGTGTGTAAAAAGGGGCATACTCTTCCTACTGCAACTAAGGAATGTTTTGGCTCTGTGTACATGAGCCAGCATGAAACTAACGATGGATAAAATTTACTCCACAGTATGTACCAAATCTTTGCTTGATGCAAAGGCTTTCCAGTGAAGTGGTATGGTATGACAACCCTACTAGGGTATGGTTCTTTCCAACAGTATCCTGGCTTGCACTAAAAGAAGCATGGACCACAAGCTGAGGGAGATGATTCTGCCCCTCTACTCCACTCTTGTGAGACTGCACCTGGAGTACTGTGTCCAGTTCTGGAGCCCCCAGCATGGACATGGAGTGGTTGGAGTGATTCCAGAGGAAGGCCACGGAGATGATCAGAGGGCTGGAGCACCTCTCCTATGAAGACAGGCTGAAAGAGTTGGGGTTGTTCAGCCTGGTGAGCAGAAGGCTCTAGGAAGACCTTGTAGTGGCCTTCCAGTGCCTGAAGGGAGCCTACAGGAAAGCTGGGGAGGGAAAGCTGTTAGAAAGGCATGTTGTGATAGGAAAAGGGGTAATGGTTTTAAGCTGGAAGAAGGTAAATTTTTGTTAGACATCAGGAAGAAATTCTTTACTGTGGGGTTGGTGAGGTACTTGAACACATTGCCCAGGGAGGTTGTGGATGCTCCTATCCCTGGAAGTGTTCAAGGTAAGGTTGCACTGGGGCTTCGATCAACCCAGCCTAGTAAAAAGTGTCCCTGCCCATGGCAGTGAGGCTGGGACAAGATGATCTTTAAGGTCCCTTCCAACCCAACCCATTCTATGATTCTACAGTTCTATGATTCTGTGATTCCATGACAGGGACACTATTTCTGTTCTTTGGAACAGACATTTCATCTTCATACAATATTTGGTTTGAGGCAGGTGGCATAGCAGATTTACAATGCTGTTTCTTTGCCACACTGAGCTGAAAGCTTTGTTGAGAACTGGAGAATGACCATGTTGGAGGAGAGAAGCTAATGTGCAATAGTTATGATAGAAAAAGTCTCACTAGGGCTATAGAGGGGACAGGTTTTCGTATGTCTTCATAAAACCACTTGAAAATGGTCCTCTCAAATCTCAGTTCCTGTAAACCCATATTCCTCACATAAATGTTACGGGGGGGAGGGGGGGGAGAGAAAAAGTAATCTGTCAGTCTGCAGATACAGAGTAGCACAGAGAAGAAGTGAAGCATTAAGTCTTAGAAATGCACATCTTGCTGAGGAACCCCTGGGAAGCTTGGCCTGTATATCAGTGCTGAGTACAGTTGGCACAGGAATCCATACCAGTGTCAGTCTACCATTCCAGTTACCACGTGTCTTTTGCCCATCTGGAGCACAGTATGGCTGCACTTATGGTGACTGAAGGACCCCTGAACAGATCTAAATATATGCACTGAAGGTTCCTGCTTAGACAGCTGTTTGCCTCCCACTGTCAGGATCCTTCATGCTGCTGATTGATGTCGTGCTGGCAATGAGAAAGCCTTGCACTGATGAAGCTGCAGTGTATGTGGACTGTGGCTGGCAGTGCCATCTTTAATATCTTTATTTCATATGCCACTAGTGGGTGCAGGCTAGTGCTTTTATTTTAACTCAGGCTGGTCTGCATTGGACCTACTGCATTTGCCTCATTGCCTGTCTTGTTGCTTGTCTCCAGCACAGTTCAGGGCACCTTAGGAAGAGGATCTGTTTGTGTTCCAACTGGATGAGACACAGACTTCAATTTTTGTGTGCTCCTTTGCATCTAGGCAATAAATCTTGTAATAGCTTAACTTTTCAGATGAATGCTGCCTCAGGCAAGGACTGTGTGGCCTAGAAAGCAGGAGGTTTAATATTTTATAAAATTTCCAAATGCTGTTTTGCTGCTACCTCTTCTTGGGCGGATGGAAGCCACAGTGGTTTGATAGCTGCATCTGATCATGGACCATCTCAGTTAACTGACATTACACAGGAGTCAAACACTGGGGAAAAATGGTTTGAGTGGAAACATTTGAGGAAATCCCAATCCACTTGGGGGATAAGCAAAATTAAATAATAATAAAAAAAGACTATGGTCTGTGGGTAAGTAGCTTGAGGGAAACTGGTCACTTGACTCTCCTAGTAGCAGGGCTGGAGTGTGTTTTGAGCTGGACAAACAGTTCATGTAAAGACAGACATGAGACAAAACAGTGAAAACAACAGCCTGGGTCTGTACTTTTGATTTTTTTTCTTGGCTGGGGATGGGGCATTCCTGCAGCCACTTTATTTAGGTCTCTTAGGCACCACCTTGCAGCAAGCCGTAGGAGAGAAGTTGGCTCTTTTGTACTGGAGTAGTACCTTGCATCCCCCAAAAGAGGAATAATTCACTTGTGGGGAGGTTGGACGGAACTGTGTGATAGTGACGCTTGACAGATTCATCAGTGAGATTCATTGAGACTGACTTAGGGGTACTTTTGGATGTTGAAGTAGTTGAAGCCATTTTGTCATCCCCTACTGTCTCTCTGGTCTCAGGATAGAGCTTTGTGTAAGCCAAATGAAAAACAAACCATGCAGAATGAAAGGACTCCAAGATGCTCCATGAAGAGTCTTGAGACCTTTGCAATTTGCTTCTTTCCAGGCATGGCATGCCCCTTTTTGAGGTGAAAAGGGCTTGGGATTGCTGCTCTTGGTATCTTACTCAATGTATTCCCAGTGGTGCAATGCATAAAAAAACTGTCCCATGACATAGCCCAATGATTGTACCTTGGCTATTGGTTGAAACAACTGGTGGTAGGACTTGGGCCAGCAGAGCTCTCATGTGTGGTCACTCCAGGGAATTCCACGGAGTTGAGTGAAAGAAAGGGAAGAATCATAGAATTAAATCCCATAATAGTTTGGGTTGGATGGGACCTTTCAAGGTCATCTAGTCCAACTCCCCTGCAGTAAACTGGGACATGTTCAAATAGGCCAGGTTGCTTAAAGCCCCATCCAAGACGACCTTGAATGTCTCCAGGGATGAGGCATCTATTACCTCTCTGGGAAACCTGTTCCAGTGTTTCACCACCCTCACTGTAAGAAAAAATAATCTTCCTTGTATCTATTCTAAATCTACCCTCCTTTAGCTTAGTAGTGGGTTGTGCCTTATGCTTTGTCCCTTGTGTGGCACACCACAGGATGTGGTTGAAGCACCCCCCCCCCCCCCCCCCCCCCCCCCCCCCCCCCCCCCCCCCCCCCCCCCCCNCCCCCCCCCAGTTCATCCCTTCAAAATTACCAAAACCAGCCAGGAAAGCTGATAGGGTTCACTTAAGTGCTTTAAATGAATCACAGGATTAAATGGCTAGCAGAATTGGGTTTGCACAGTCTCTCTGGAGACTGGAAGAAATTGGTTTGAGTCAGGAGCTCACATTGCCATTTGCATGGCCTGCTTGGGATCTCTCATTTACACATAAGCTGTGGTCAGGGAGGAATCCAGTGGTGCAGAACCTGAATGCATTTCATCCCTATGGGGTTTTTTTTTTGCTTGAAACAATTGCTGTTATCACCACATTTTGAACCACAGCCATGTGATGGTGGGCTGAAAGGAAAAGAATTGCTTCTTGGAACTTGGCATCTCCAAGTGGTATTACTTACCAGATGAGAAGACAGGAGATGTGACAATTTGTATAGATTTTCCTCACAAATTTGCCAGCTGGGGAAGAGATAAATGATAGCTCTTGAACATGCTTCACTTATTCATCCTTCACAATTGAACGGGCTAAAATTTGGAAATGTGTTGGGGGAGGAGAAATAGAACTAAAATCTTTGAAATAGGTTGGGGATAGGCACCTTTGGAAGATGCTTTGCCATCTGCATGGGTGCCAGATGAGGTGTGAACATGAGGCTGAGCAAGCAGTTCAAAGTACTAGGGCTTCAAAGACCCTTTTTTGCAAATACTTCCTTCCAATTGCTGTTCCTGTTTTGTATTTTTATGCTGGTGCAGCTGCTCAGCTTGGTTCAGCATTTCTGCATGTCATTCCTGCCCCTTCATTCCTGCACAGGTCCCTCACTCCCAGATAACATTCACCTCTTGCAACAGAGTCCTCAGGGTACCACTGCTATAGGACATGAGACTCCACAGTGCTTGCTGCCTGCATGCAGATAGTAGTAGCAGTGGGCTGCAAAAAATATTGGAGAGAAATCCTGACTTTTAACAATGCAAGAAATAGTCAACCTGGACTCTGTCTGTCTCTCTCTCTTCCCTGCCCCCTCCTTTTCCCTCCCTGCTTCTTTCTTGGGGACTTTGTCTTCTGTCTAGAGCTGTGCTTGGCATGTTGATGCAGGTCCAGTGTGTGAATAAACAGCCTGGGTCTGGGTCTGCATTTAAGGGGGATTTCTTTAGAGCCATCTGCCATCTAAAAAATTAAATCAGGGAAAGGTCATTGGGATAAACCGATTTGCTAAACAAAATGGTTAACAACTCATGAATAAAACTTAAAAAAAAAAAAAAGAAAAAGAATATCTGAGGGGAGGGGAAAACTTTGTAACTAGAAACAAACCCACCCTGTCAAGCCCACAGCCTGCCTGCACTGAGCTCTACCCATCCCTTTCCAGTTCATTTCTACCCTTTTTCGGGAACTGACCGCTCCCACTCCTTCTCTCAGCCCCCTCACTCCCTATCCTACCTCCTGACCCCCCCTCCCGAGTCCACCATGTCCTTGCATATGCTTTGTGAGAGGAGGGCTGGAGCTTCCTAATGACTGCAATGGTAGTGTCCAGGGGCCTTTGTGCCTCTTCTTAGCAACTCCTTCAGCAGTAGCAAGTAGTAACCAAGTCACTTTTGTCCCTTTCTTGCTTCAGTGATGCCTCCTCTTCCTCCTCCCTTTTGCTGGATTCCCTGCAGGTCACACACAGGAGCAGTGAGCCTGCCCCTGTACAGACAAGCGAGAAACACAGCCCTTACACGGGCACAAAAAGCAGCAAAATCCATCTCCTTCCCCTCCCCCATTTCAGCTCTAAAGAATAATGGGGATTACAGGGGGAGCTGGCTGTTGAAACGTGGCATGCTGGCCATGCTGGCTACAGTCACCAAGCTGCTTATCTGGACTAACCCTGATGAGTGAGCAAGATATCTGAGATGGAGAAAAGGAGGAGAGGGAAGCTCTCCTTCCCCTGCCTCACTTTTGTTCCCAGCAATATATTATCTGTATTCCCTAGTGCAACCTTAACACAGAACCAAACAGGAGATGGTTTGGGTGTTTGCTTACCCCTCTGCAGGGCCTTGCCCTGAGCACCAGTTCTCAGGGGTCTCCTAGTGGAAGAAATAGTCAAGAAAGCTGCAGTCTGCATGACCTGCTGGAGGCTATGGGGCTCCTCTTGGAGATGTCTGAAGGGAGCCCCTGAAGACCTGAATAAAGCTCATGCAGAGAGCACCGTGAGACTGCTGAAAAGGAAAACACCGCAGGCTTTGAGGGCGGGTGCCACACTGCCCACAGAGCCTTGCTCCAGATCCTCACCTTGTCCTGCCATGTAAGCCATCAGGATGGTGATAACATCCCACGTTGCCTCCACCTTAGGACTGCAGGAATGACAGCAGCTGCCCCTAACTTTAAAAAAAAAGCAGCTTAAAACATCCCACGCCACAGGGGTGCAGGCCTGCATTTTTACCAGAGGTGAAAAGCAAAGGGGCTGTGTTTGCTTTTCTTCCACAGTATTTTCTTTATCACACACAATGCTGGAAGATCCCCCTCGTGCTCTGATGCTTGAAAAGTGTCATGGTTTAGGCCCAGATGGTATCAAACACCTCTCTGCTCACTCAGACCCACCCCCACCATGGGAGAGGGAGGAGAAAATCCACCCAAAGGCTCCTTAGTCAGAACAAGGGTGGGGAGGTTTGCATTCCCCAGTTATGATAACGGGCAAAAACCAGACAGATTCAACTTGGGAAAGAAGAAAGAAAATAATTTAACCTACCAGGAGAATGAGAAAACATGGGCAGATCTTAATAATTTCCCCCCTCTTCTCCCCAGTCCCGGGTCGCTTTGCTGCCGCCTCCCCCTCAGGGCACAGGGAGGGAGCAGGGGGGGTTCAGGGTCAGTTCCCCACACGGTGTTTCTGCCGCTCCTTCCTCCTCTGGAGGAAGACTCCTCACATTCTTCCCCTGCTCCAACGCGGGGTCCCTCTAATGGCAGAGAGTCCTTCAGGAACCCCTCCGCCATGAGTCCCTCCCACAGGTGCAGTCCCTCAGGCACAGACTGCTCCAGCCCGGGCTGCACACAGGTCACTGCGGGAACAGTCACCTCCTCCCTCATGGGGTCCTCCATGGCTGCAGATCCACATCTGACCCTCTCCATGATCCTGCACAGGCTGTGCCTCCACACCTACCCAACTGTGACACTTCCCAGCAGCAGCTTTGTGTCTGCCCACCCTGATCCTTCAGAGGATGCAAATCCACCTCTGCCCCACCAAGGTCCTTCAAAGACTGCTCCACCTCCTCCTCCATCTGTTGGAGGAGGACAGCTGCCATGTCACCACGGGCTGCAGGGAAATCTCTGTTTGGGCACCTTCTCCCCCTCCTTCCTCACTGACATTGGTGTCTTTGCTCTGGCATTGCTCTCCCACCTCATCTCTTCTGCTCTGCAGGTCTAATTGGAAAGGGGGGAGTTTCCAGCAGATTCTGACAGGACCAACCCCTGTGTGCGCCTCACTTCCAAAACACCACTGCACTAACCCAGGACAAAGGGGAAACTAAAATGCTGTTTTGTCTGGTTAGTGAGATTTAGTCTGTGTTTGGACAAAAAACTAAATGTTTTGGGATGGGAGCTCTGGAGTCAACTCTTTGCTTAAACACCACTCCATGGTGGTTGCTCCTGGTAAGCAGCTATAAGGGATCATTGCTCCCCAAACTTTGTGGGGACAAAACAGTGTGCCTATTGAGGCTGTGGGAAGGTGGTATGAGAACCTTGCAGTACAGAAATGAGAAGCTGAGATGAAGCCAAATGGGGCTATGGTGTGCAATCAGGTCCAGATTCCACTTGAATCAAGCTCCTGTGGTCCAGCTGTGGACTTGTGGGTCACAAAACATCAGTTTGGGGTGGAAAGTGCTGCCTTGCTGAGGGAAATCTATGTGGGTCTATTATGTAAGCTCTTCAAAAGCTACTCTTTTCTTGGTATGTTGTAAGTAAAAGAACATTAACGTAATTTCCCATTTATTTATCTGAAGTCCCTTGACATGAATTGAAAGACATCCATTCATCTATTTCTTTTATAGTGGCTTTTACCGTGTGCTCTTTTCTCTTCCTTTTCTCAATTTTATCTGGTTTTAGAGTGGTTAAAAAGAACAATATTAGGGGAAAATGGAAGTCCTTTGCTGAAAAGAATGAATTAATATTGTTATAACTATTGCTACAGCAGTGTTCAACTATTCTGTTGTTCTTGAAACTGAAAGCAACAAACTGCCAGAGCAACTGAGGATGGTTTCCCTAACCATGCAACTTACTTTATTATCAAACTCAAGTGGGCATAAAGGCATTTTCCATGCTTATGTTTAATATTCCGGTGCAAATGAAGTTGGCCTACATTGCTGATATGCACCTATATCAAACTCATACTTCACTTCATGAATTGTTTATAGAATTCACACTATGAATTTTGCATAAAATAGTTGCAGAAGAATTATGCTTGGACTTACAGTTGTTTTTCCATGAGTAAGGTAGTGAGTACTTAATGTTTAATTGATTAACAAGCAAGTCTGTCCAATTTATTTCCTTTCTAAAATGCACAGTGTAAAGACAAGAAATATGGCCAAAATGCCATCAGGAGAAAAATTCTCAGGAAGCTTGAGCTATTGGAACATTTATTAGGAAGAACTTCAAAACAGGTGATAGAGTAAAAAGTTTTCTCTGTATTAATTATTCCTATTATTTTGTTTTCCTCTAAGTCTTCCTACAAAAGAACATGTAGTTGCTGACTGAAGCTTCCATGTCCAGGAGATTTTTCATGTGGTTTTGGGTAGTAGAATGGGCATTTGATATGTTGCTTACATGCCTTGATCTTTGACGGCCATTAACACAATTTAATTTTTGGGCTTCCTTGCTTATGTTTAGAGTATTAACCCTGAAATATCATTCTTCTCCAGGGAGATGATTGTTCCTGACTTGATCTATTTAGAGTTGGAAAGAATCAAGGAGCCCTACAGGGCTGAGGCAAAGCACTCGAGATAAGTGTTTTCTCCCCATGTATTACTTATTTATTAAAGCTGCTGAAGCATAACTAAAAGGGAGAAAAAAGACCAAAGAAATACAGAATACAATGGCCTTCAGATTTTAATGGGAGATATAGCTAGAAGCAATTTCTAAATTATTAAATAAATCGATTTTATTCTTGCAGTCACCCTCCAAGGTGTATTTGTCAGCCTTATTATATTTGTCTTCAATGCTATTCAAAACCACTTAACAGAGTGTTTTTCCTATCCACAATTCTTCAGCTCTTCTAATTAAACGTGCGATTTACATTATTGGTTCATCAGTCTTTCATTTTCTTTCATTTTTCAGCCTTCATATTTTTTTCCCCCCAGTCAGGTCTCCCCATGTCTGGTTTGTAGGCCCAAAGACAGGTAGGCATCAAGCTGACAAACCTGGAGGTAGCCCTGTTTCTGTTTAACATGCAAGACCTGTTGGCTACAAAAGAGTTTTAAGATAATGTGTGCAGCATAGTGATGTTTTTTTCTCTTCACAGATGACAACGGGGCACAAAGTGTTAAACAGTGTATTTGTGGCAGCAGGGATGCAGATAAAAGGTTATTGCACAAAGAAAAATACTTAAAAAAATAATAATATTTATCATTTAAGTGATTCTGCTCTCTCTCACTCCCTCTCTGTGCAGACGCACACTACACAAAATCCATTTGCTCAGCTTTTCCCATGAGTAATCCAACCACAGTGGTTTGGAGCAAAAATCTGAAGAAGCAATTCAAAAAATTCCGGTATTGAAAGTTATTATTAAATGCCCATCGATAAACCAAATGTGCTGGCATGCTGAGAGTGGGAGAGGAAAGTAGTAAAGTATTTATTTCCTAAAGAACAACTTTACAGTCTCCAGCAATTAAAAATGTATAAAGGCAGTGCATTTCTTCCATCCCCCATAATTGTCAATAGCGCCTGTGCCTGTGCTCAGTGCACTGAAGTGTGGAAGGAAATTGGGAGCAATTTTTGCTGCTCCCTTTGTAGAGAAGTGGGAAGATGATCTGCTGAGGATGAACACTTCAGAGCCATGGCATGGTGTGTAGTTTTCCTTCCACCAGCATCTCTGCTTGAGTACAGGTTGGGAGAGGCTTATGAAGAGCTGAGTGTTCAGGCCTCAGAGATGAGGTACTTCATGGCACGTGCATAGAGGTTGTGCTTTTAAACAGGATCTCTTTCTCTGTGCAAAAACATTGCTAGCATTCTGCTGCTTTCTGTGTGGATTTACCACAGTGAAAAAGAGCACAATGGTACTTAAAATAGATGACTACCTCTCTAGCAAAATACATGCCTGCTGTGTAGTGTTCTTCCAGCTGACTTTTTGCTCATTGTTTTTGCCAGGATATGTAATTTTTATTATTACACATTGTACCCATAAATAATATGCAACTTGAGAAAGAATGAAAACATTCCTCAGCTCAATTAAAAACCAGGTTATCTCAAGGCTAGAGCTGTTGCCAAGTACATAATGGCTGTTTCACTTTACTGCCACAATCACTTTACTGCCAGAGCCAGGCTCATTACTTTGGGCTAGCGTTCATCTCAGGGCTTTTCTCTGAGCAATGCAGAAGCTGGGTAGCTGCCTCATCTCAGGAACTGCTCTGGGAGACACTGTGCCTCTCTCACACACCTTCCCTCTTTATCTTTGCTACAAGGGACAGCAATTTACTGTTAAGCCATGGGCAGCAAATTACGGCAAGCCTCACTGTGCTGAGCAAGGTGTTTGGGAGAAGAGCCCTTTCCCAACTTCTCTTTATTCTCTCCCTGCAGCCCCCTGCTCTGTGAGCTGACAGATGGGCCCATGCCCACTGGTTTTCATCTTGTTGGATGCTCAGCATGATGAGCCTGGGCAGGTCTCAAGCTGGGAGTTCCACTTCTCTTCTATGATCCCTGGGTTTAAGTGGCTGCTGAATCCTCTGTTGTGTGGCTATTGGGTGGAATGGCCACAGGAACAGGCCCACACCACTCAGTGATGTAAGATCTAAAACTTTTTTTTACATAGCAGGGTGGGTTTAGTGGGTGAATAATGAATTTTTTTCCAAGATTTCCATTCTATCATATGCAGATGCATGACACATAAATCAAAACCCCAGTCCAGGCTTGTCCAGCATCATGGATCCTGGGTGTGAATACTTGCTCTGACAGAGGGATAGGTTGGGTCCATGATGGCAGCTTGGCCCCTGCACAAGGTGGTTCCACCTTGGGCAGTAGCTGCTTCTCTGTGTTAGCCATCCTCCTACGTATGTGCTGCTGCCCCCAGGATGATGCTGTTTTAACTATTTATTACTTTCTAAATCAGACTGTTGGAGTCAGCTGCCAATGACTTTGTTAATTGTGCAGCCCCAGGCCAATCTCTTTGACTTACTCCTTACTAGGGCCAATTAGCAGTTGCCAGAGTGGTTTCTGTTTCCTGCTGGCCCGCCGACCCAAATGCAAGTTCAGTGACTGTTACATAACAAAGTTCACCTCCTGCTTTGTTTGCTCATAATGAATCAATGCAGTCACTTAGAGCTGGGCAGATGCAGGCAGGATCATCCCCGTGGCCTTCTCAATAGAGATGTCATCCATGTTATTGAAAGAGATGTCCAGAACCCAGCCTCGTCCATGCCTATCTGTGATGTGAATCTCATCCTTTCTGTGACTTCTCCTGGAAAATTCTTTGAAGTTAACTTGAAAGCAGACACCAGACAAGCTCCATCTGCCCTCTGCATGAGCACATGGGAGTGCAACCACTTGTCCATGAGATTTGAGGGCACGTCACACACAGTGCTCAGAGAGATTGCAACAGAGAAGCTGACGGTTCTCCTGTTCCCATGTAAGTCTGTGCAGGGGTAAGGAGATAAATTAAGATCAGGCAGTGTTATGGAGCAGAAGAGGGAAAAATCTCTGTTTTCACTGTCTTCTTAGAGTCCCGTAATAATCCTGTGTCCCTGTTCAGAGGTGAAATGGCTGGTGAAGTTGACAGTGAACACATTGACCAGTCTCACTTTTCAGTGGGGCACTCCAGCTGAAATCCAAGACAGCTATGTGGGGTTGTTGCAGAGACAAGCATGCCTTGTGCAGCTAAGACTCTGTGAAGAAACTCTGAAGCCTGGTTGGTAGGCTGAACGGTTGGTAGGCTGTTTTTTTAACCTTGTTCTGTTTTTAAGCTTATTTAAATTATGCCAATGCAAAGGCCTTTGTGGGCCAATTAGTCAAACATTGCTGTTGATTTTAATCATGGAAATTATACAAGGCTGAAGCTTTTCTCCTTTGGTTTTCTCATCTGCACTCCACTGAGGAGAGTGATTGCATTGCTTATGTTTTTGATATCAGTGCCAGAGCTGAAAATAATCTAACCCATCTGGGTGCTGCTAGCAGGGTAGCAGTAGCAGCAAAAACGCTGCCCAGGGTTTGCATGACCCCCACTGTAATACAACAGACCCCGGATTTGCTTCCACTCTTATTTACCAGCCAGCTGGGGGGAGAAAGGAGGCACGGTCTGGGAAGGAGGCAGCTGGCAAACGTGCCCCTTTTTCCCAGAATATGGGGAAAAAAAGGGTAAAGATGGGACTGAGGAAGAGAGCTGATCTAGAGCAACATGGCTTTTGCCTGGCAGTGTGGTAATAAGGGATGATTTGTTGAGGTTTTCAAGTGGTTGGGAACCTGGCTTGATTTCAACAACTGCTTTGACAGAGCCAGCCCGAAGAGCCCCATTGCAGTCATGCCTCTGGACTGCAGCCTCTGCATGTTAGCAATTAGCTTTAAGGATGTACAGCATTGTTTCACCAGACCTTTCCCAACTGGAGCAACAAAGTGGCCACCTGCAATGTAGGATACATCCTGTTCCTTCAGGGCTGCAGTGCTGAGAACAAGTCCCCAGAGGTTTACTTCACCTTATTGCTTCATGTGTTTGTTTGTGTAGGCAACGTTAAAATCTTTGCAGGTGCCTTTGAAAGTAATTCACAGTGAGTGCTGTAGTGGTTCACTAAGTATTCCTGATGCTAAATTCTTTACAGGGAATAATTTGAACACGATGATATCCTTATCCACTTTCAAAGGCAAAATTGGAGAGTTTTTAATGATAGCCATTGTCTATGCATTTTATGCATTTTGGCTGAGGTTTTCAAAGCATGTAGGTAATGAGGACATCCAATTCCCATTAATTTTAGAAGCACCTTAAAAGGCTTTATAAATCTCAGCCTTTATGCTCTAGCCAAGAAGTAGGAAAGATTGATTTCCATACTGAGAAAATTTTTAGCAAAGTACTGATAACGTACTATAATAATTTTCCTGATAGCTCACAGAAAAATTAACCTCATTATCTGCACCATGTATGAATTTCTCTTCTTAGTGGCTTACCTTGCATATCAAGGTAGTTGAAGGTTATGATTGATAGTGTGGTCAATGTTACATTAAGACTGAAGCTGCTGAGTACTTATCTTTCCTTCTGCCTTTCTTCTGGTCTCATGAAGTTGCTTAGATTTCTTTTACGCATCAGTGTCACTCGGAATGGACTAAAATTTGTCTAGGAAACAGCTTTCTATTCCTAGGGCTTCCATTTATATTTTTTTTTTTTTTTTTTTTTGGTGAGATTGTTTTCAGTTCAGATCAGTTCAGCTTTGATTACTTTTGACCATTCTTTTAATGGTATTTTTTTCTTCCCCTCTATTTTTCTTTGCTCTCCTTTTGATCGAGTGGAATTTGTGCTTTCTTTTGTAAATCTGTGATCCTTAAGCAGACTGGAGACTTTGTATAAATTTCTGTGAGCTACAGGCTTATAGATAAGCTAATATATTTCAGCCCTTGGATTGCTCGCAAGCTGTTTTCCAACAGGTTTTACTTCAGGTTCATAATTTTGAATTTGAGCTGCTTTGGTGGTATGTAAGAGGTAAAATGATGTCTTTACTAAAGCCAATGGGAGAGGGAGACAATGCTCTAAATTTGCATGCATGTGTTTGTGTATAATGTGTGAATTTGTCGTTAATTCAGAAATTGCATGCTATAAATTGCAATTGATATATTTCTCTGTATCTGCAAAAACATGCAGATATGGGTATCTGTCAATGCAGCTCTCCCCACTGCTGTATCTCAGCACCCGTGGCTTCATTCCACAGAACTCCCAGTTCTTTTAATCTTTCATCCCCAGTCTCATGGGGGCAAACAGAGGCCCATGTGGTGCCATCTGGATGGCGTGACACTTACGTGCAATGTATAATTTGGAAGGTGGGTAGCTTAAACACACATCTCTTGACATATGATGGCTATGTCTAAGCCATGGGACCTGATAGTTCCTCCTGACTTTGGGGTATGGTTAAACTGCATAGCATTGTAGCATTAAGGAGGGCAACCAGGCTGGTGAAGGGACTCGAGCACAGATCCTATGAGGAGAGGCTGAGGGAGCTGGGGCTGTTCAGCCTGGAGAAGAGGAGGCTCAGGGGGGACCTCATCACTCTCTACAACTACCTGAAAGGAGGGTGTATCCAGGTGGGGGTTGGTCTCTTCTCCCAGGCACCTCTCAGCAAGACAAGAGGACACGTTTTTAAGTTGTGCCAGGGGAAGTTTAGGTTGGACATTAGAAAGAATTTCTTTACCGAGAGGGTGATCAGGCATTGGAATGGGCTGCCCAGGGAAGTGGTGGATTCTCCATCCCTGGAGACATTTAAAAAGAGACTGGATGTGGCACTCAGTGCCATGGTCTGGTAACCGCAGCGGTAGTGGATCAAGGGTTGGACTTGATGATCTCTGAGGTCCCTTCCAACCCAGCCAATTCTATGATTCTATGATTGTCATGCCTGCTGATGTGGGCTGGAGAATGGATGTGGGGCAGCCCCCCTTCTGTGTCCTGATTTCTGTGTAACTGTAGCTCCTCCCTGCCTCCTGCACCCACCCCTTCACTGACCAGAACCCTTCTGAATGGGCCTTGATGTAGAAAGAGCTCTCACAGGTAATGTATGTAATGTATTAACCCTGACACCACTCAGCTGGGTGGGCTCCAGCTGACCCACCTTTAGTGCAATGCGTGTGCGGAGTCTCTGAGCTCCCATTATTGACAGATGAAGGCAGAATAGCTTTCCAGGCTCCAATGACTGAATCGTGACAGGGAATAATATCTGATGATAAAAGGAACCACAATGGCTAGCCATGGCACATGCACTTTGCTCATACCTATGTCACAGAATACCTCACGGAAGGGAAAACTATATGTGTCCCTGAAGACTCTGTTATGCTCATTGCTGACTAAATGCATTGAATGACTGTCCTTACAGCTTGGGAGACAAGCTGTATAAACTCAGTAGTTTTAGATGGAGAGGGTTTACTGGGATATGTGATATAGTACTGTGAACAAACTTGCACTGAAAGCAGAGCCATGCACCCAGCTCCTTCTGTGGAAGTTGGCATGGGAATGAAGATGTGAATGATGTGGCTCAGGTCAGTCCCTTATTATGTGGCTTGCTGAAAAATGTATTGGTTTCTTACAGGCAAAGCTATTCCCATGAATGCACAACACTAAATTCATCCTTGTTATATTCCCAGTGAATCAGTGAGTTACTCTTGGGCTAAATTTGGTCCAGAATTTTTATGGGTATCAGAAATATATAAAGCCATAATTATTAAATGCTTCCTTTTTTCAGAGCTGCAATGTGTAACTGTCATGTAGGTTGCTGTAGTTTATGCCTTTAGTTATATTGCCAAGGTTCTTAATGTTTAATAAAATCCTTTCATAACCCTTTGTCATTAATACATAACTTGAAAAGAGCTGGGACAACAGTCATGGAATCTAAATGAAGCTGTAAGTTAGGCACTTGTAGTCTCCCTCATTATCTGTCTCTCCAAGTAGGCCAGAGCTAAAACAAACAGACTTGCTGGGATGTATTAATAGGATATATGAGAAGGAAACAAACAATTGTATTTAGGGTAATTTTGTTGATTTTGTTTATTTTTCTGAAAAAAAACCCTGAAAACAATTTCTTGATAGACAAAATGTTCATTGGAGTGTTTTTTTTCCTTTTCTTTTTTTGTAAAGTTACCCCATATGCTTAATAAAGTCCTTTTATTGAGTAATTATGGCATTTTGTTCATTATGCATTGCACCTTGTCACATCTGATGAAGGAAACAGCAAACTCTTTCTCTGCCCTTGAAAACCAAAAATGTAAATAGTGGCATTATTCCCAAGGGAAGAGCTGTGTTAATTGTGGAGCACTGCGTTAGAAATCCTGGATATTGTGTGTCCTCATTGTTTAGTTAGAGCGGGGTGGCTGCTGTGGGATTTAAACCATATGTCACTTGAATTCCAAAATTGGTCCTTTGAGTCAGCTGTGCTCTATCATTCCGTATTGATCACAGATAATATGCTTTGCAAATTAGGGGTGGTTACAGTGCCTTTGTCCATAATAGATGTTGTCATTCATGTAGAATAGCCTGAAAGTGAAGAACATTTTAAATGGGGTTAAAGCTTCTATAGTCATCATTAATGAATTTTCTAATGCTGTCTGGATTCCATAATCATTTGAAGATCAATAGCTATTACAGTATAGTGTAAACAAACAGAAAATCCTTTAGCAATGGAGGGATTGCTCTGAAACATTTTACTTCTTGCCTACAACAGCACATCAGTTACTGTAAGGGCAAAACTGAATAATCAAGTGTATAAAAAAATAGTCCAAATGAGATAGGGATTAGTGAAAGTCAGGCTATTGCTGAAAGAAGACAGTCTTAGTACCTTTTGTAAGGGAAATGAACAAATTTTGCTGCAGTAACAGAATCCAATTTAGGTATTGCTGTGGTACACAGGGATACGTATGAGCCGGGTGTTTGAAAACACTGAAATAACAAGATGATTTTCTTGTCTCACACCAATACTTAGAATGTGAGAGCACGTAGATGCTCCACTGGGGTGGGACCTGCATTGCCACAGGCACTGGAGAAATACAGAGCAAAAGGCAGTTCTTGTCCCTGAAGGGCACGGCCTGAAATATAAAGCATAAGAATAAGAAACAAACAAGGAGTTGAAGGGATGAGGGGAAGAGGGGCTGGTGTTGAGCTTCTCTCAGCATATTTTAGCATAGTCTGCCTAGCTGTGAATCTTTCATCCAGCTGGTGATAGCAGCCTCCCCTTAAGTCCATCACTGAGTTGTGGCATTGTAAGTATTCACTGTTAGAGAATGGCTGAATGTTGAATGCAGATGCCAACACAACAAAATCCACTACAACAGACCCTGAGAAAGTGCATGTTTTTTGTACAGTCCATGATACTTTGTCACATATGAAATTTCTTTAATGCTTATTAGCTTGACTGCGATAACAAACTTTGAGAGAGTGTCCTTATTTGTAAGGAGCTGTGTATTTTTTCGTGTTGTTGTATATCATTTAATGCAGTCCTCCTTAGCAGATAAGAGGAGAGCTCAGACCTAAGAATTTCACAGTGCTTTGCAGCACTGAGCCTGCAGAAGCCTAATGGTGCTCCTGTACAGCACCTGTACAGGGCTGTGACAGTGTGGTTGCACAGAGTGGAACTGCCTAAGACTAAAATGTGTTCCACACTGTACTTGCTGGCCCTCAGGGAATGTCACCTGGAATACCTGTCATGCTGCAGTAATGGTTCCATCACAGGTCCTTACCAACAGTCACCATTCAATCTGACTGTTCAAAGAACCCACTTCACTGGTAACAAAAAAAAAATTAAAAAAAAATTATCTCACCTGGTGAACTGGTGAAAGAGCATAAGATTTTCTGTCTGCCCCGATGCAATGGGCAAACTGTATTTTCCAGTATGCTTTACATATGTTAAAAGAGAAGCAAGAGGTGATCAAGCACCTGGAGTAACACATCCTGGTTACTATCTCATGGTGGGTTGACTTTTTAATAGGACCTGTGGTATGACACAGGGGAATCCTCATGGGAGACAAGCCTTGTCTGTGGTACAGTTTCTCAAGCACCTGCACAGTACAAATCTAAATGTGAATTTGTGCTTTGGATTTTCATGCACCTACAAGTCCCCTTTTAGTTTCTTGGGAGTCTACTAAGAGTTGACCTCACTCAGCAGTCTTTCCTTCTGTAATAACATTAATATCTCTACCACCTATTTTCATGGAATTTCCAGGACTGCTTTTCCTCTCTGACACTGGAAGCAGCTTGTAGAGGTGCCATGTGGGATTAACAAACAACGATTGCATCTCCATAAGAAGCTCGGAAGGAGCAGAGGAACAGGCTACATCCAGACTTCCATCTCGAAGAAGTCCGTAACACACCACAACTGAAATACAACACTGCATGTCACTCAGATGAATACGAGGGTGCATTACCCAAAAAAGCAAGTGCTACTTATCTCTGGCTTCGTTTTCTCTTAGATTTCTCCCCAGGGATGTTTCTCCTGGTGGTCCAGGAGGAGTACTCGGATGATATGGGCAGCTGACACTATGGCCACCAGGACTGCCTCTGTGCAGATTTGGACAGGGTGGTGTGGCACAAAGCGTGCAAGTACAGAGCCCTTGCTCATGGTCCTGGCAGTCGACCTGTGTGGCTCACAACAAAAGAAATGGGAATGAATTCAGGGAAGCACTGGCATGGGCAAGGTCATGTGGATTGCTTTCAGAAGAGAGCTTTCAGAAGCACATAAAGCAGCTGAGAAATGAGGGTGAGATGAAAAGAAAAGTAGTTAAGACACCTTAGTAGAGCTTAAATGGATTTGAAGCAGGTAAGCCCTTAAAACCAACATCAAAACCACTATGCATATCTGAATAACTTAGTGTCTAAGAAGCCACAGGGCATATGGTTTTTACCCAGGAAGTTTTCATGGTTACTTGACCTTGCACTGTTGTGCACAATCCAGGCATGTAGTCAGCTTGGCTGTTCTGAGCCTTCATCCATCAAGGTGCTTCTCATTTACCAGCACCCGTATGCTCAGAGGAGCCCAGTCAGTCAGGACCATTTACTGGGGAGACTTCTCTGTCCTGTCTGTGAAGCTGAGATCCTCTCTGCTGTACCAGTCATGTCGCTACTTCCATTTCTGTGACAAGGCACTGAAGAGCATTTGGCTTAATCTCTCCTGAGCTGACAGTTTGCTATTTGTGGCGTTTTCTCAGATTATGTACTTGGTGTAGCTGACAGTGGCTTGTGATTTGCAGCAAGTGGAATGCAAGAGAATGACACACATCCCTGGCAGTCTGGTAACACATCCACAGTGGGCTATTCCTAGACCCCTGAAACGTCAAGCCTGTGAGAGCAAGTGACCTGGAGTGGCTGCCTGTGTGGGTGCCTTCAGCTGGACACTGTTGTCCCAGGGTTTACTATCCAGCTTCTTGAACTGTTTCTTCATTTTTGTCTGAGTGCAGATTTACACGGCTGAACCCAAAGGGATGATCTTTGTTCAAGTCTGAATTTTCTTTTTCTGTGCATCAGAAATAGATTTGCTGAAATTGCCTTGGTCTAAAACTTGGCAGAGAGAGGGAAAAAGGGCCACTTCATTGTGTTATTTTCTGCTATTTTTGATTCCTGATATCTTTCTGGAGCCTTCAAATTTTGTTCAACTGGCATGTCTCCTGGGAAAATTTCCCTGTCAGTCTAAGTTGTTTTGCTTTTGATGCAAGCTCTTGAGGCTAATTGCTGCATAGTTGTACCCTCCATGATCCACATCTCTGGGCTGTGGACTGATCTCATGTGGGTGCAGTTCCACCATTGCTGGACGCTGAAGGTAGCCAGTTTGTCCTGGCTGGGCTTATTCTCTCAGACATAGCACTGGGAGAACAAGGCTGTGTTGTTTCCCAGCCCAGTGGGGCTTGGGAAGTATTTTCGCCTGTTTTTTGCACAGCCCAGGCTATGCTTGTATCCTGCAGATGGTTCAGACCCATGTGCACTGGGTGTCCATGCCCTGGGAATGCCAGCAGCATGTGTTTGGCTCTGCATGGAGCTAAGCCCCATAGAAAATGGGTCAACCCAGTTCTGCTATGAAGTTAAGACAGAACCCAGGGAATGAGCACTGGCTTTGAGGCCAAGTGGCCCAGCCTGGCTTCAGTCCATAGACCTCTTCTCTCCAAATCAAAGTAGCCTCATGCAAACTGCCTATTTAGAATAAAAATCACAGGTCTGTACTAATCTCTTAAGGGTCCCCAGGCATTGTGTGGGAGACAGATAATTGTTATGGGCCAAAATCTTAACTGGGAGTGTGTTCAGCATTAACCAGTACAGACAACTGTGGATCAGGGCTCAAGCTCTTGCCCTGGCCTTGCTTTATTTTTCTGTATGGTCTGCTGGGACCAGGGGGGCTCCTGAAAAGTGCCTGGATTTATTTGTACTCTTCAGATGTGAACTCACACTTGGCAGTGCTTTGCAATGGGGTGGGCTTGCTCTGCCTGCATTTTGGGTGGACACCATTTCATTCTGCTTCTACTGAGAGCTGAAAGCAACCCTTGTGATCACATTAGTGTGCTGCCTTGACTGAATAAAATATTCTAATTTCAAGAGTTTATTACTTTCAGCCCAGCACTGAGTAAAGGTGTTTTCAAAGCTTCATTTTTGGCCATAAGTGAACTTGTTAAGCTATATCTGATACCTGGGGTCAAAGTGCCACGGGAAGTACATACTGTATTTCTCCTAGTGAACCAGTTTGCTGGGATGCTGAAGCCCATCTGCACTTTGGGGAAGGGTGTCATGGTTTGAGCCAGGACAGAACCAGTTTTCTTTTCAGTAATTTCACTTTTCAGCTAAGTCACTTCTAAGTGTGTGTGCTTTCTGGATTTAACAGCACATTTTTCAGCCAGTGTTTGCTTCTAAGACTGATAATGCTTGATGTTTATAGTTATCACTGACTGGAGAATAGTATGCAGGACCAAGGTCATTTGTGCACTGGAAATAAAAGGAAGGGTGAGGGGTCACACCTGTGACCCTCCTGTGGAGAGGAGGAGCAGACCAGACAGGTGACCAAAATTAAGTATTCCCTTTCATACATGTTATCCTCAGTATAAATCTGAGGAATCATGAGGGTCAAGCTCATTTTATCCGTGGATGGCATCCTGGGAGGACTCCATCTATTCTTCTGCCTTTCATCCCAAACTGCATTCCTGCATCCAGCTCCCATCTGCCACTGACTCTTGGAGCACAGCCTGGGATTTCCCAGTGCTGCTCTGCAGCCTTGGTTGTGATGTGATATTGGTGGGGGGAGAATGATATTGGTTTTGTAAATGTTTCTATATATTTGTATATATACAAATACTATATATTCTTTTATTTTTAATCATTATTTTTTTCACTAAAGCTGTGTAGTTTAGTTTTCAACCCTTAAGTCTCCCCTTTATTCCCTTTTCTTTCCTTTTCTGGGAAGGGACAGGGGTTAATAGAGAGCATCTGTCAGTTATTTAATCGTCTGCCCAGAGTTAAACCTTGACACACAGGAACTTTGCATGGGTCAGGGTGGAAGCAATCTAGGTCTGGGTCTGTGTCAGGTCTTGGTTTCCCAGGGAATCTCAAGGGATGTCTCCAGGCTTTCTTCCTGCATCTGTATTTTCCAGGCTTTTTTCTTGGCCTCTGGTATTTTAAATTCTCATTATTCAGAAAACAGAGAATGAACTAGGTATGTTTATATGACAATATATAAAAGTCACATGATTCTCATGCAGGATCTGAATGACATGTGAACAGGACTGAACCATTCAAGAGAGAAGTTTCCGGGGAAGTGTAGTTGGATACACTTATTTTTGGTAGCTTTTATATTGAGCATGATTCAGGATGATGCCAGATGACCCTAGGACCCCAAATTAATACATGTTACTGTGCAACATGACTTTACTTTTCATGCCTATTTTCTAGGAATTGTTTAAAAACTGTATTTTACACTGCTTTTAGTTGCAGTCTTTAAAAACTAAAGGAGTGTGAGGCAAAGCTACAGGAATCAAACTGTGTCTGTACTGTGGGTTTGGGCTTGGCTGGAATGGCAGCGTGTGGAACCAGGACTACATTAATATCTACTGGATGTAAACATGCACACTGGTCACATGCCACTCTGAACTTGCATTTGTTTGGGAATGCAAATCTTGTTTAAAATGGAATATTCTGGTTTTAGGAAAACGGGTTTCTGCATCACAAGGAAATAAAATAAAAGACAAAATTCTTCAAAAGAGATTTTAAAAAAAAGGGGAAAGAAAAGGGTATCCTTTAATTTCTGGGATGTGAAGATACAACTTCCTTCAGAAGTGAGTGGATGAGGGAAGTTGTAGTTACTGTGCTGCTGAGTGTAATTAGTTTCCAGATTATATCACTTTTGATAATTAGATCTACATGAAGCCTCCAGTCAAAGACTTCACAAGCATTTCTCTTATGGCAGACTGGATATGTAATAGTTGGAGTGATAGATCTACCGGATTGATCTAGGCTAGTAGATACTTTGAGAAACACCTTCATCTTCCTTTTAAGCTGGCAGATGGTTTAAGTCCAGGCTGGACCGCCTGCTGTTGTTTTCAGTGAAGGAGTGTTACCTTTTTGGATTCATGAAAGGCTCTCAATCAAAGCTAAAATGGCAGGCCAGTGCAGTGAATCAATAAAATCTCTACTTTCATCTGGAGTGTCAGATAGTAATTCTTCTCGTGTCACTGCCTGGTTAAACAGTCATACTCCTGCTAAAAGCCCTACAAGACATAATAGATTCATGTGGCGTTAGTCTATTGTACTGCATTTACCCAGAAAAAGGGAGAGAGGTTACTGTTTCACTAAAACAAACCAGACACTGATGCATTGTGTATCAAAATGTATTCACCCATTTTGCTCTGCCTCATTAGAGCAGGGGGAGCTTGTTTTATATACCACTTGTGGAGCAGTGTTAAGACATCTGACGTATTCATTGCAAATCCTAGCTTAACGATGACTTAGACATCAAATCCCAAATTATTTTACATGCTGAGTTTCTGGTTTCCCATCACAGCACATATCCGTGTGATTTCTGTTTAATAAACTACAATAAAGATGTACAAACTAGATGTATTAGAACATTTTCCACAAGGGTTTAGAATAAATCAGTTGGCCCAGTGGTGCAGTTATCCAACTGTACAATTTCTCATTGCAGGAAATTAACTTGGTGCATCTGATACGATGTGTTAAATTTCTTTGTATGTCATGTTTTAGTAGCAAATGTCCATGGGAAAAAGAGGTTTCATTCAAAATGAATCGGAAAGTTCTGAAATGTTAAATATCAAGGCTCAGAGCATGAAAGAAGGAGTGGTTGCTTTGTGCCCTGCATCTGGAAGCTGAAGGTTCTAAACCAACCTTATTCCACAGCCCTTGGAGACTCCCCAGTTGGATGTATCAGCCATGGATGCTTTTCCCCTTTTTACTCCTGAAGACTGACCTTGTATGAAAGAACAGCATTGGAACAGGATGCACAGGGAGGTGGTGGAGCCGCCATCCCTGGAGGTATTAAAAAAATGGGTAGATGTGGTGTTCTGGGAGATGATTTGGTGGTTAAGGTGGTGTAGGACTGATGGTTGGACTTGATGATCTTGAAGGTCCTTTCCAACCATAATGATTCCATGATTCCTACTGGATTAGGAAAATGTGTGTAAGACATCTGGGCTGAAACTCTGTTTGGAGCCATCTCATGAAATATTTCTGGGCCAGAAGTTAGATCTAAAGTTAGATCTAACGGCAAAACAGATGGTGTTTTAGACGTAGAAGGTTCATATTCCAAACCATTTTTACCTTCCTTGTGGACATGACCTGCTCAAGCATTGGAAGTTTTGCTCCCTAGTACTCACATGGTGCTCACCCATCTGCTCTACCTACCTACCTACCAACCTTCATGCATGTTACTCATGGAAGTCATTGATTATTTTGAAGAACCTTTTTGTTCTGTATTTTGGAGAGATTCAGATTACCCCTGCTAGTACACTTAGCAGTACAGCTTGCTAACATTCTAATTCAGAGGTGATGTGCAGGATTTTTATATTTAATGAGACCCACATACCACATTATCTCACCATCTGGGTAGATCCGGGAATGGCTGTAGAAAGTTCCCGTTAGTCATATTAACATCCATCATACCTTCATCTCATAGTGAGGATGCAACCAGGGAGGTGTTTCTTCCACTGTGGAGGTTATTTTCCTTTGAAAATCCACTCAGTTTTGCATCTTGGACAAACTTAAATATCCCTCTCTTCTACTAGGTCAGGTATGACCCTGGCTACTAAAGAAGGGCAGACTGCAAAATATCAAGGGTCCCCTCCTCCACCTCTCTGAAGAAAACCTCAGCAGATGTAGACAAGATTTTAATAGCTACAAAAAGAGAAATGCATGACAACCTCATTAAGGGAACTATAATAGGCTGTCAGAATATCTCCAAGAGGACAATATATCAATGTCTAGTTTGTTGCAGCATTGCTAACTATGGTACTTTGCCCCTCTCATAATCTTTCATTCATTTTCTATTGGTCTGATTTCCAATAATACTTCACCACCACATGCATCCACTCTCCCTTTCAGCTGCCTCACAATTGCTGACATAACTCTTTAAGTACAGAAGAATCAGGGATGGTAAGTGACAGTAATAAAAAAGCAGTTAGTGGTCCACCCCACTGCTAGCTCTGATACGGTACATTACAAGGGTTTTCATTTTCTTCCCCTTTCTACCATCCTGAGGACCATTTTGTCCCATCCCAACATCTGCAGGAGGTCAAGGTCCAAAGAACCCAGGGATTTTAGACCATCTGCCACCAAAAAAAAAAAAAAAAAAAAGAAGTCCTTAAATGTTGCTCTAAAGAGCAATTTAAAGTTATTTATCATTGTATGGCAAACCAATCATTACCCTTTGCCCACCCATAGTATTTCCTGTACATATTTCCTGTATTATTAAAATAGATTTAAACTACTGCAGCTGGAGTTCCTCCCCTCCCCCCCCTTCCCTTTCACCTTCCCTGACCCTTTGGGAAAATGAAATGGGGTCAAGTGATTTTGCTCCTTTTCTTTCATAGTGAAGCCAGCGCCCCTGTTCTGCTGGAGATCCAGCATTCCTCTGACCTAGGAGCTGCCCCTAAGAGTTGTGAGCCATCTCACATGGGGCTGCAACAGCTGATGAAATTTGTGAAGCTGGGCTGGAAACATAAGCAGAAACTCATACCAGAGACCCTGTAAGATTCCTTCCTGCATATTTAAAGATTTTTTTTCTCCACTTGCCTAGGAAACACCAGTCCCAGTCAAAAGGCAAGAAACCAACAGTGGAATTTTAGGCTTTTCTGTTTGTGCATCAGTAAGCAGATCTTTTGCTGAACCTCATTCTACACATCTTAAGCAGCAGTAATTGCAATAATCTGTCTTGTAAGCACTGTACCAATTCAAGGAAATTGTAAACTTATTATTGTGGCTAACAACTGAGGTATGAATGTTTCATCACAGCATGGAGCAATTTTGAAAACAAGAAGACCTCCAAGGGGTATTTTAATAGTTAATCATAAAATGGCTTGGGTTGGAAGGGACCTTAAAGATCATATAGTTCCAACCCTCCTGCATGGTCAGGGACACCTCCCATTAGACCAGGTTGCTCAAGGCCCCATCCAACCTTGCCCTGAACACTTCCAGGGAGGTGGCAGCCACAGCTTCCTTGGGAAACTTGTTCCAGTGTCTCACGACCCTCAAATTAAAGAATTTCTTCCTAATGTCTAACCTAAATCTCCCCTCTTGGAGTGTTAAACCATTTCCCTTTGTCCTCTCACTACACACCCATGAAAAAAGACCCACCCCAGCTTTCCTGTAGGCCTCCTTCAGGTGTTGGAAGGTTGCTATAAGGTCACCTTGGAGTCTCCTCTTCTCAGGCTGAACAACCCCAACTTCCTCAGCCTGTCTTCACAGGGGAGGTGCTCCAGCCCTCTGATCATTTTAGTGTCTTTCCCCTAGACATGTTCCAGGAACTCTGTCAAAATTCCAGGAGCTCTGTGTTAAAATCAGTATGAAGTAGACCTGTAATAATTATAGTGGCAAAGGGTACAGCTCTGCTCCAGCTGGAGTTGATGAGAACCCTCCATCCAATGTCCATAGGGTCAGGGTCATACCCTTTGTGAAAACACACCTAGCTCCTGCCTGAGTTCTGTAGTGTTACTGGCATGTGTCCAGTTTTAACCTGGAATTCAGGTCAGCCAATTTAAACCAGATGATTAGATGGCCCAACACTCAGGTGGATGCTGCACTCCCTCGCCTGCTCCAGAAACACTTCCTACACCAATGTCCCCACCCCTCACTGGCTGTGACAGCTCTGGGCACATATCTTAACTCTGCTGCCCAGTAATCCCAGTGACCAGACACAGCCTGACCTCCTTTTGAGATCTCCAGTGTTGTTTTTGGAGAAGTTTCTTCTCTTAGGAAAGCTCAGATGTTTGTGAGCATATGTGCACAGCTCCCCAGAAAGCTACTCTAACACTTGTGTCCCCATGGACTCGATGATCTTCAGAGGTTCCTTCCAGCCCCTGACATTCTGTGGTTCTGTGGAGGCAAAGGACACTGGGCTGTGTTTGTCCAGGAGGCAGAATGGAGGAATGGTACCATGAAAGCTTTGTTTTACCTTAAGACTGAAGATGTCTCTGGGCACATGGCAAGGAGGAGAAGCTGAGAAAGGCCAGGCAGGAGGAAAGATAAGTGGCAATTGTGAGAACAGAGGAGTCTAACAGAGAATTTAGCACCGTCTGCATGCTGTTTGACACAATTTATCTTCTCCTTCTTTATATTCTCCTTCTCCTTCTTTATATTCTCCTTGGTGCAAGCACAGAGTTGAAGAACATTGGTCCAGAGTGGGGACACACCAAGGCATGGGATCAGTCAGGGACACAGTGTCTTACACAGGGACTTCAGAGTCATCCTGGGAAATGAGGGACACTTGGAAAAATGACTTTTTGATCAACACACAAGAAAGGAGCTTTACTGAGGCTGAAGAAAGAGGAAGGAGAAACCAAACTGAGGCCTGCCACCTCTTTTCAGTTCAGCTGGAATAAAAAAATCCCAAGAAAACTAAAATTAATCCTGTCTGTATTCTCAGACCCCTTCCTTCTTTGTTTGGCCTTTCTTAAGAGAGTGGCTAGATGTGTAATGATGAGGTAAGGAAGCTGAAAGATACCTGTTTTATAGATAAATCATGTCGCTTCTGTCGTAAAATAAAGCCAGAAGGAGCAGAATGAGCAACCTTAAGTCACTACAAAGAACTAGCTTTCAAGTAAGGCGGGCAAAAAAGAATTTCTAGTCATAAATCTCCATGAATAACAATCAAGAAGTGCCTTACACTAAGACTGATGTTTCAACATTCATCCATTGCCTATGAAAAACGTAAAATAATGTTGGCCAGCAACCCAGTAAATGGACATTTATATTCTGTGAGTTGTGAAACAGCCCAAAAGGTAAACAGGTAAATATCTGATGCTTTGTTTTTTCTTGTCTAAGCCTCAAATTTGCATGTTGCAAAGTTTGTAGATGGTGCTTATTACAAAATGATAAGCACTTCAGCCTTCTAGCACCTAGGTTTCTCTGCCCAGATGTGTGGTCCCAGCCCATGCTGCCACTCAGGCAGAGCACTCAGCACTGAGGGCTTTCAGGCAGCCCTGCTCTGGTCTGTTTTTCACTACAATGCATATGGCTGCAGCAGGAGATGCTGAAGCTCCATAAATGCAGGAGAACTGTCTCTGTCACCAGAGACAGCCCACTGACAGAGATGGCATCCAAGCCTCTGCTAAGAGAGAAGTGGCAGAAGCATTGAATGCTGGCATCTGGAGAAGCAGTTTCTGGGATGGACCTGGGTGGAGGGATAGTGATTGTGGGATGGAAGAGAAGGAACGGTGCAAAGTTGCCCCTGTGGTCTCAGAGTTCTCAAAGAGCAAGGCTGGTCACCCACATAGCAGAAGTTACTGTCCCACAAAGCAGCAAACATGCCAGGGAGGGACTTGACACAGATCAATGCATTCTCTTCTGGCAGAACTCAAGCTGAGGTCAGAAGCTCTGATAAAGATCACATGTGCCTTTTCTAGTGAAACAGCAATTTCAGCCCGTCTGCATCAGCAGAAATACTTCTGCCCTCTGAGGAAGGAGTGAAAGCACAATATTTCCAGTGGTATGCCTAAGGGAAGACAGGTTTGGGATTCCAGCCATCCTATTAACAAGAAATTGGCATCCTTCCCTGCGCTTTCTTTCTCCTTCCCTGTGCAGATGACTTTGCCCTTCCCCTCGTCTTTCTGCACCTTCACTTCCCTTCTAGTGATCCTTTTACCTCAGAAAATCCTGCCCATGTTATGGATTATCTCCAACTCATTTACTTATATGTCATATAACATACAATATGCTCAGGCAACAACTTGCTGTTGCCAAATGATGAAGTTTCTTTTGCTCCTGTGTTCTCTTGCTTGACTCCCTTGTGCCTCTCTTGTTTGCTAGACCCTCCCTGTAGCCATTTTAAATCACTGAAATTATTGAAATCTCTGCATTTCTTTTGGATTTGTTTTCTGCCATGTTCATGAATTAGTTCAGCTTGTGCAGGGACCCTTTAATTGACAAGCCCATTGAATAAACAGAGACCTTTTATAAAAGCCTGAGCAGTCACGTTGACTGGCCCAGCTTTCTAAAAAATTATTTTTGGAACAAAATGACTGCAAAAACTCATTTGCCATTCTTAGCTGAAGCAATCTCTGTTCTGGTGCTGGTGCTACAGGAGATGCTTAATGCAGTGACTTCCCAGGCCTTGGCACTGAGGGCAGACAGTTGTATCTCACACTGTTTGCAGGGATGACAAAATTAAAAGGATCATCAGAGATGACTGTTCCTTTTAGAGGCATCGATGCACACCTGGACACATGATGGCTTGGTAAATGGCTGATAAAAGGTGTTATGAAATAAAATGGAGATGAGTGTTTTCATCTCAGGCACCTGGCAGAAATAATGTGTGTGATGTGGGGAATAAACAGCAGCCCATCAAACCATGTGCAGAAGAGGTGTCTGTGAGCTGTCGACAAAAGAACCAACAGTTAGGCTTGAACAGAGTAAAAGAAATTGGGATGAAAAGTTCGACATCTACCCAGTCAAAAAAATCTGTCCAACTGTTCAGGAAAGGATTCCTCTCTACAGTGTGCATGCACACAGGCAAATCTAGCAGCCCTCCTTCTGCAGTGTGTGAGCATGAAAAGATCTTAGATGTTAGGACTGTTTGTTTTGTTCTGCTTTTTTCCCAACCTAAATGACAATCTACCTTCTTTCCTTTTGGGCAGTTCAGTATCCATGATTCCTTCATGTGCTCTTCTAGTGCAAAAGAAGGTGGATGATAATGTCTTTGAGGTCAAAACCAGAGATGTACCTCTGGGGTGAGACTGTGTTTTGTTGCTTCCCAGAAGGTACAAGCAGGTGGGACAGTCTGAGGAGGCTGCTCTGCTTGAAATAGGGCTCTTTGCATCATCTGTGGGTCTCTGTGAGGAACAAGATCTTCAAAAATCCATAAATATGGTTTTTAGCCTTATCCTGCCCTGTGTTGTTTGCCCCATTTTTCCAAATGAGACACAACACAACCTCTTATTTTTAGATAAGTTAAATATTGTATTTTAAAAATATGTTTCATTCTGTTTGATCTGTCATTTTAAAAAAGAAACTCAGCTTTTCAAATTCAGGAACATTTTGTTCTGTTTTTAAGTTCAGTGTTTTGCTAATAGGGTTTGAAACGGCACACCAAAGAGAGATCCATAGACCTTGAGAGGAGATTCTTTGTGTGAAAATATTGATTTTACTTGACACACCTGCAGTAAGTGAACAAAATTGTTCCAGTTATATAGAAATAATCTCTATTGAAATCGGTCTTCTAGCTGAAATGGAACGATTACTAATCTAAAATAGAATACCTTCCATTTCCTTTATTGGTTTTGCTGATCAGCTGCATTCCTTTATTTTGTTTTTTTGCAGCTCTGATGCTCCTATAGATAGACTCAGGCCTCCTTCACTTGACATGGCATAAAGAGTGTTAAATATTTTCAATTTAAAGACTGTCAGGATTAGGGACATCAGTGGTTAATATGAGTATTTATTTCTCTTCACTAAACACACAGTGTGATAAAGAAACCTATTTTCTTCAGATACTAATTAAACAGGTACATAATTAAACATCTTAAATAATGAAATAGATGGTCCGTAAAAGCCTAAAAATATCTGTCCATGAATTAGTCATTCAACCTGTATTAATAAATAAGTTCTGGATGTCAGCTCACAAAGATTTCCTTTCTGTAATTTGGCCACTGATACCATGTGCATTGCAAACACATCAGACTCCCCGTCCAGACACTGCCCACTTGCATTTGTTTGTGCTCCTGGATCACTGCACCTTGCAGAGCTGCAGGGGTTTCTGTACATATTGAGTCTGATCTGATTCTTGTATGGACATTCTTAGCACATGGACTTAACAGAAGCTGCACACCACCATATATATATATATATATATATATACAGCAGAGACAAGGAGTGAAATGGTACATAGTGAGGCAGAGGACAGTGTTTGATAGGAAGGTTTTGGGAGAGGAAGGTTTGTGACATTGTCTCACACATCTGGGATTACACATGCAACATCTGTAAAATTTCATTTCCACCTACCTGGAAGAATGACTGACTGGTGTCATGACAAGGGCTTTGTTCAGAGGGGTGGGGTGGCTGTGTCTGTAGAGGATGTGTATCAGTCTGTGCAGAAAACCTTTGAGTGCTGACCTACCTTGATGTCAGGAGGGTCAGAATTTCATCTCCAAAGCCATCTCAGAAATCATGGTTCTTGCCCTTCATAGATGTATTATGTTCTTGGGAAGCTAATCCCCTTTGCCCCTTCCCTCACCTTTGCAGAGTGATGGCTTTATATATAACCCACCCAAATGTACAGCTGTGAGAACTCACTACCTGATATTCCTACAAGGCCAGATTTTATGCTCCAAAAGAATGTCAGTGGTTATTCTTAGACAGGTTTCCTAAGGAAATTAGAATCCTGTGACTGCACTGTATGTGTTTGTGTAACTGCTGTACTGCCTTTAATAACTACTGAAATGTCCATTTTAAGCAAATTTGGTGCATCAGCAGAGGCTTTAGGACATTGTGGTCTTATAACTTCTGTGAAAACAGGAAGGGAAGTAGAGGGAAAAGAAGCAGATTAGTGCTGCCACCAAAGGGAAACCTACAGTGAAAGCACAGCCAAGTAGAAGGCACTATAAAAACCAGTGAGGAAACAGACCATGGCCACTGGAAAAGCTGTGAACAAAACTCACAATTTAAAAAAAAAAAAACGCTCCCACAAACTCCATAAGCACTCTTGCACAAAAAGGTATTTGTTTAATTTGGTTAACTCAGGTGACAGGGAAAGGGCAAATTGCTATTGGAATTAAAAAACAACCTCATTTCTCCACTGGCCTTTTGCCCTTTTCTAAAGCCTTGCTCAAACTAAATCTTTGTGAAGGTTCTGAAATATTTAGTTACTGCCTTTCCTTTTCTTCAGATTTTTTTCTTGTGTATTTCTGGACTGTGGCCAGAATAGGAAACAGATTGCTGAATACAGCAAAAAAAAGCTGTTCTCAAGGTACTTCCATGCCATCTGAAAGCTAGAAGTGCTGTAAATCTTGAGCTAACCTACTCTTGAAACTTGCTGATGCTGCATTTCCCTGGTCTGTGCTACCAGGTATAGCTGCTTACTCTTCTTGTATTTTCAGGTCTCACCTTACCAGGGATGGTCTGCAGGTACCAAGGTAATGTGGCTGTTCTGCATGGTACCAGACAACTCTTGACAGCATTCAACGCTGATACTTTGCATTGCACAGTCCTAATATCATCCAGTCCTAATATCATCCAGGCTTTCTGCTACATGTTCTGTGCTCTTCTGTTGCCTCCACGAATTTTATCCCTGTATGTCTTTTGTAGAGTTGAAGTGGCATTTGCCTGCATGGTCTCACAAATTCAGCTTTGAGGAGAGGAGAGAGACTTTTCCTCCTGCTCCTCTGCATCCCATCTCAGACCAAGAAGTTGCAGACCAGTGCAGGACTACATCTGTGTTAGGGGCACATTTGGAAGAGGGTTTTATAATAATGTCATAAAGAGGCCTGAGAGATTCTGCAATGGTAATTTGTGCTGCAAACTCTGTCACTGTATCCTAGAGATGGGTTTTGACTTCCATCATCCATCATACAGCAGGATCAGGTAAGATGAGGTAGAAAGATTTGTTCAGCTTTTAATGCTTCCCTCAAGCTCTCCTAATCTTATGCCTCATAGTTTTACTACATTGCAGTACTTGGTGCTTTCATATTCCTTTTTTATCATTGTTATGAAACTTCCAAATAATACTGCTGAAAGGCTTCTATTTACTTATTCCTTCTGTTTGCTTGGTACATCTATGTCTTACTTTTTTTTTTTTTAATATATTTTTTTAAATATTTTTTTAAAGATACAGGCTATGCCTTTGCTACTTTATGTCCATCCTCAGAATAACATATCCTCAATGAGTGGAAGGATCTCAAGGAACTGCTGTAACACAGATAATGAACAATGGTTTAATAAAAACTCCTTCACAATTTCTAGTTGGCCTGCAACATCATATCAGTAAAGGTAGTTTCGATAAGTCTCAGAAAGTCATAGTTTCATCATACCCAAAAAGGACATGTTTTTCATTATTAACATAAATTGGATTATCGATTTCTGTTTATCTGAGACTACTAAAACCACTAACTAAGGAAAGGCATGAATGATTTTGCATATAGTTAATGAAAAATAGTGAATCATTAGAGGGTGCAAATTGATTCCAACCATGCTTGCTAGGAAAAATTTTTGTTCTTTTGTTCTGTATTTTATTCTTCTAGACAGTCAGCCTCATAAGAGGCAGTCTGTGTAGTGTTTACTTGCCCAGATAAGCTTGTGTTCACACAACAGCTCCTTTGATTTGCTGGACAACAGCCTAGAGAATTAAGTCCTGCCACTTCTGCTGAGCTCTTAGCAGATGTATAAATGACAATAAACATAAACAAGGTATGTACCATTCAGGTCTACACTGTGTGTTCATCTGGAGCGCCACTTGATGCGTCTCGGTTGATACCAGGGCAGCATGTGCGCAAGAATGACTGCTCAGCTACAGGAGAATGGCTCCAGAAGGAAGGGTAAAAAGTGACACAAAACTATAAAGAGGCATTTTCCCTCTTTGATTGTGTCGGAGGCACAAAACATTTATTACCCGTGGTGGCTGGCAAAGAGAGAAAGAAAAGAAAGGGCTGTTCAGACACCTTGAGAAAGCCACTGATGAAAAGCTGAGGTTTAGTTATTCCATCTTAGGGTGATTGATGTGTGTACCTTTTCCAATCCCAGTGTACCTTCTTTATGCCCACAGTCCCTTCAGTGGCTGACTAAACATTTGGTGTTCTAGTACTTGATTCATTCTGTAACTGTGATTCTAAAAACTGATGCCCTGTGGATGGTGCACCCTGCACGTGGATATTTCCTGCCCCAAGTAGCTATCTTTCTCAAGAAGCAGACAAAGGGCAGGATGGGAACACTTTATGTTCCCCCATTAGGTATGAGGAATTTGACATAAATAAGATTAATTTGCTTTCCAAAGGTTACCAAAGAAGCCTGTGTCAGAGCCAGGAATTGGTTTAATGTTTACAGGTTCCCAAATTACAGCTTTAACTATCCCTTCCTCTCAAGAAAATGGAAAAAAAAATCTGAATTAGTGATGCCAGGGAGGTCATAGAGTGATGGGATATAGGTCAGTGAGTGAACAGAGATTTGTAGGCATAAACCTAAACTATACATAGAACTGTATAATCTGTGATTGTAAATCATAATAGCTTTCTTTCTGCTAAGAAAAGATGTATGCCTGCTTTTTTCTTTAGAGTGTTCTAGTAAATTTGTCTTGAAACATTACTTCTCACCTCTGAAAGACGTGTTAATATCTACAATCCAATCCTGTATCCCTCTGGGTGGATATTATGCTAGATGAATTATATGAATTCAGGTGAATGCTCAAGATCATGACAGTAAAATTTGCTACTTACAGTTGCCTTTCCCTGAACTTTCAGAGGAGAAAATTTCCAGGGGAGGAAGAAGACAACAGAGATGTTATCACATAATTTTCAGAGGCTAGACGTTAAAAAAAAAAAAAAAAAGAAAAAAAAGAAAAAAGAAGTAAAAAAAGAAAAAGAAAAGAAAAAAAAGAAGAAAAAAAAAGGAGAGTACTCGTGTCAAACATACATAATGCAAATTTTCATATAATTTCTGCAAATGATTTGCATTAGAGGACCCAACTGTTAAAATACACTGTCAAATCAATATACTGTCAACCATGGATATGAGCATGTCTCAAGGACAGATTCATTTACTGTCAGGGGGTGACAGTATTGGGAAATGCATGTTGAAGACTGGAATTAACCCAGAAGAGCCTGTTGTACATCTGAATAGAAGAGAAGCCTAGGAGGTGAATGATTTACACAGGAGTAATCTGATCTAGGAGAAATAAAGGTTTACCTTGATAGCCATGAACCTTCAACTTTTTATTTTTTAGCAGAATATCAATAGATGAATCAGAGGACACTCAAAAACAGAATTGCTTTTACCAAGTTTTGGTGAGAAACTTGGGGTTTTGGTTTATTTCTTTCAATAATCCTGTTGCCCTTGATTTCATTGTCAATATGTTTCTGGCAAATACAATTTCCAAGCATTACACTGTGTTCTGTGTGAGAAGGACATCCTGATCTGGTGCTTTTGTTTAGATGCTGCTACCATGGAGGCTGGGGTTATGCACATCTTATGATGTTACAGGCAGCAGAATAGCCCTCCTGTTCAACAAGAGTTTGGTGTATTTGCTTTCCATCCCTCTTTCCTTTCTGTCATGATATGAAGTTAAGGGGGATTCAAGCCTGCTCTAGGTTGATGTTTGCTGCTTCAGAATGGATAATTAACCAAAAATTCAGATTCTAAAATCTAGGTAATACAGTAACCAATATCCAGCTGCTGGAGCATTTGAAAGAGACTCAAATTCTGACCAAGACATTCTGACTGAGAAATGAGTGAAAGTAGTCCTGAACCTCTGGTCCTTGTGATTCACTCACAGAAGCACCACACAATCTTTCTAAGATGAGCAGAATCACATGCAGGGACTTCCAATCAAAATCAACAATCCAGCTATGGTCACACCCCTTTTTGGTCAGTGGCTGGTATCACCATTGTTGTTGCTGGCTGGTGCTGGGAGGGTCTCCTTTAAAAACAAAACTTGCTTATAAGAGAAATTCCTTGTTGTTTCTATTCCTATCCATAGGATTTCTAGATTGCGTCCTGAACCAAGAGTTCTTTTCTCTCTCTTTTCTAATTCTGCCAATTGTAATTGGAGGAGATGATGCTCTTCAGACAACTCTTGGATATTTTAAAAATCAGTAAACTATTGTCCTGTGAGATGTCTTTGACAGCTGTCTTTTGATATGCAGTGCTGGTTTTTGTTATGGTGAAGGATGGTCACGGTGTAATGCTGGCCCGGCAATTAAACCGAATAGCAGATGTTTTCTATTAATCCCCCTCTCCTCCCTGATAAGGAAAGGAGAGAGAATAAAGGAAAGAGTCTTATGGGTTGGAAACTAAACTACACAACTTTAATGAAACAGTAATGATAAATCGGAAAAATTACTAAATATATACAAATATACAAATATACAGGAAAGAATTGATACCATGTTCCTCCCCCTTTCCCCCAGTAACTCTCACGTCACCACGGAGGCTGCAGGGCAGCCCTGGGAAAGTCCAGGCTGGACCCCTGGGGTCAGGAGCAGTCGGGAGCTGGGGGCAGGAACACACAGATTCAGGCTGGCACGGATCAGGACCACAGGCAGACGAACAGAGGGAATACTCCCAGGATGCCAAAGCAAACAGGGAACAGGCGAAGGAAGGGCAGGACGAGCAGGAGGAAAGCAGGAAGGAAGAGTCTTTGACCCTCATGATCCCTCAAATTTATACTGAGTATGACGTGTATGGGATGGAATACTCTGTTTGGTCAATTCTGGCGTCTGTCTTGTCCGTTCCTCCCAAAGGAGGGGTTCAGGTGGGACCTCTTTACTCCTTCTGGAGGGTAAAATGTTCCTCAGAGCCGAGCAGTGTCCTTGGCTCTGCACACCAGTCTCTAGCAGTAACTATAAACATCCAGTGTTATCAGTCCTAGAAGCAGACACTGTCTGAGAAACTTGCTGTTAATTTCAGCAAGTGCAACTACTTACAAGAAACTTAGCTGAAAGCAAAAGTACAAACCAGAAAATCACCTTTATCCTGGCCCAAACCAGGACAAGGATTAACGCACAATTTATATTTCCCTGTATCCTTTGCTGCTGTATATTTTTATATGGTGTCATTTCTTATTAATTTCCTCCCTGAATTAAACTTCCCTCATATTTTCTACTGCTTTATACACCTTTATCTACACTTTAAACAGTCTGACTGATACAGCAGAGCACTGACAAGGTTGTACAAGATTCCTGTGAGACCTTATCTGGAGAACTTTGTGTAACTTCTGATTGAGAACTAACAGACTCTTGAATAGGTGATTGGGGAATGGGAAGATTACCATATGATAGAAAAATATAAAATCTTGCCTTGTTTAGCTCCACAAAGAGAAGGCTGAGGGGGGGTATCTCAGAGGGTTAAACAGCATCAGAGGGTTAAACAGCAGTAAGGAAAAAGGAATGTTTTATGCAAAGGCTGATGTTGACATAAGAACCACATGGGTATAGGCTTGCTATGAATCTATAAACCCTTGGAGCTATGACAATGTCCCTAATGGTTACAGAAGTGAGGTTCTGCAATGGTCTTCCTATGAGAGTGGGGAAGGAATAACTACTTCCAGAATGGAACCTGACAGTTTTAGGGAGGCAGAAAGCATGGCATAGTGTGTGAGGTAGCAAAGGACCAAAGTCAGTGAATTCCAGAGGTTAGTCTGGGGGTCCACATCCAGACCGTAAGTTTAGATTTATTGAAAAAGCTTAAGTGCTTTGTTTCCTGTTATATCCCAACAATCCAGATCAGCCAAAACTAGATGCCAACATTTGATCAGACTGCCCTAACTGTAGAGAATTGACACCTACTTCTAAACCCTCCAGTTTAGACATTAGCACTGGGATCTCATTGTACTCTGGTTTAATTAATTGCAGAGTCCACAGGGACTTGACTCAGCTGGCTAAGGAAAAGTGTCTTGTCTCACCTGAGAGACCAATAAGAAACCTGCACGAGCAGAGAGATGTGGCATAGGACTTGCAGAAGACCTGCTCTCTTCAACAGGAGCAGCAGAAGGCTCAGCATCTTAGAAAGGGCATCTTAGAAAGCACATGGTGCCTGTACTGAGGCAACTGAATTGGACCCCAGAAAGAGAGGAGCAATGAATTGGTAGCAATAACCTTTAAAATGCTCACTCCTCTCCTTGTCTCCTCTCTTCTTTTTTTTTCCAATTTTCTGTTGTCTTACATGGCTACAGCAGTTACACACTACTGTACATATATAGCAAAAATTTCTATAGGTATATTAATGGCAAAAGTCAGACTAGGGAAGGTGTGGGCCCCCTCAGAAAGGAAACAGGAGAAGCAGTGACAAGTGGTATGGAGAAGGATGAGGTTCTCAATGACTTCTTTACCTCAGTCTTCACTGGCACGGGCTCCAGCCACACTCCTGAAGTCACAGAAGACAATGTCAAGAGTTGGAAGGAAGAACTGCCCATTGTAAGTGAATATCAGGTTCATGACCATCTGAAGAATGTGAAAGTGTGCAAGTCCATGGGACCCAACAGGATACACCCATGGGTACTGAGGGAACTGGTGGATGTAGTTGCTACACCACTGTCTATTATATTCCAAAAGTCATGGTAGTCTGGTGAAGTCTCCATTGACTGGAAAAAAGGGAAACAAAACCCCCATTTTCAAAAAGGGAAAGAAGAAAGATCCAGGGAACTATAGGCCAGTCAGTCTCACTTCTGTGCCTGATAAGATCATGGAGCAGATCCTCCTGGAGGCACTGATGAAGCAGAAGAATAAAGAAGGGGTGGTTTGGTATAATAAACATGGATTCACCAAGGGCAAAATGTGCCTGACAAACCTTGTGGCCTATGAAAAGGTCACAACATCAATAGACAAGGGAAGAGCCCTGAGGAAAAAGACTTGGGGGTGCTGGTGGGCGAGAAGGTCAACATGAGCTGTCTGAGCTTGCAGCCCAGAAAGTCAACCAGATCCTTGGCTGCATCAAGAGAAGTGTGGCCAACAGGTCAAAGGAGGTTATCCTCCCCCTCTACTCTGCTCTCATGAGACCCCACCTGGAGTACTGCATCCAGTTCTGGAGCCCCTGCTACAAGAAAGACATGGACATGCTGGAGTGTGTCCAGAGAAGGGCCACAAGGATGATCAGAGGGCTGGAGCACCTCTCCTGTGAAGACAGACTGAGAGAGTTGGTGTTATTCAGTCTGGAGGGAAGGCTCCAAGGAGATCTTATTGTATCCTTCCAGTATCTGAAGGGGCTACAGCTGGTGAGGGACTTTTTAGGATGTGAGAGGACTAGGGGGAATGGATTCAATCTGGAAGGGGGCAGATTTAGATTGGATGTTAGGAAAAAGTTTTTCACCATGAGGCTGGTGAGGCACTGGCACAGGTTGCCCAGAGAGATGGTGGAAGCCCCATCCCTGGAAGTTTTTAAGGCCAGGCTGGACAGGGCTCTGAGCAACCTGATCTAGTGGGAGGTGTCCCTGCCCATGGCAGAGAGGTTGGAACTAGATAATCTTAAAGGTCCCTCCCAACCCTGAAAATTCAATGATTCTACTTCAGAATAGACTACAGAATTTTGAAAAGCAAACAGAGTTATATATATTTACACTAAAAAGAAATCAACTAAGAGTATCACTTTCCTTCCTAAGTAACGCTTTCCATGTGCAATGGGCATGTGAGTTCCCTCTCTACAAGCTCAATCCTTCTGCTGATTTTTCATTAATGTTCCTAGCACAGCAAACTGAGAATTTTTAGATTTACTACCAGGCTTCTCAATGACACCATTTAGTTTCTTCTTAGCCAGCAGAAGTGTTTTCATAATGTAGGGCAAGAAAGAACTTCAAGGAAGGGCAAACAGCACCAAAAGCTAAAGCACTGGTCTGCCGCAGGAGCCCACTTGCCAACTGTTGTTAACATGCTCATTTCTGGATTTGTCTTTGGGGCTTTCCTTGCACAGTGACATTAAAAGTCTTGGCAGATGTTAAAAGTAAACACATTCTGCAGTGTTTGCTGCTCCTCTGTAGGGAAGGAAGGTGTGACTGATCACCACCTTGCAACCCCTTGATAAAAACGATCAGTGTTACTGAAGCACGTGGAAGGCAAGGAACCCACACCAGGCTGTAGCAAGGGCTTCTTGAGACAGTAGGAATGGAAGCAAAATAAGACAGAAGATTTAAGAGGAGACGAGATTATGCAAATATGAGCTGTGAATTACCTCCTGACAGTACCACCCCTCCAGAGGTGACTTGCCACCTGCATTTCTCTAACAGATACCTGCAAGTCAGTGAGGAAAATGGAGCAGCTTTTGAACAAAAAGGGAAGGGGGAGATAGAAAAATCAAACTAAGCCCTGTTTAATTCCAGCCACGTTAAACTCTAAATGCTGCCAAAAAGCTGGTAATAAAATTTAATTATTTCTGAGGACATGACGATCAGTCATCCGACCAAGAATCAAAGTCTCCTGGGAGTGTTTCTTCCATCGTGGAGCCTGAGTAGACTTGACCCTCTCAGCATTTCATATTTCATAATTGAACTCAATGTCCCCCACACTTTTAACATCTTCGCAGATTAAAAAAGACCATTAATCATTTCCACCTCAGAGCAGAGCTGAAGAGGGAAGTAGGACACCGGGCACAGTTTCAGGGGGGCCTGGGGGATTAAGGTGATAGGTGTCTCGGTGAGTGTGTTAGAACATATTTGTGTCTGTGTCACAAACAAGCAAAAAACCTCCCTGCAGTCATGTTATGGAGACCAATATATTGCTCCAATATATGTGATCTACCGCCACCTTAATAGTTTCACTCAAGACGGTGGCGTACAATTGAGTGCCACGCTTCTGTGACTTATCTCTGGGGAAGTAGAAAAAAAAAGGAAAAAAAAAAAAGCCCCTTTTAACTGGGTGCTTTGTAATGATTTATACATTTCTTTCTTCAATAGCTGAGGTTTATCTTCTTCAGCTGCGAGAACTTAGAGCAAATGATAAACGAAAACATCAACCCAGAGCCTGCACTAATGCCTGACACAAACATGTCACTCGATATTTAAGTATTTATTTATTCATTTATGTTTTTGTAGTCTCTTCTTAGGCGCAGAACCTTTGTATTTATTATAATAATGGTGACAAAATGTGGGAACAGAACAAGGGGGAGGGAGGGCAGGGAAAAAATGAACATAAATGCAAGCAAGCAAACAATCAAAAAAAACCCAGTGATGCCAGAGACGGAGGAACATTCCTGGCAGATGTGGGATGGTTGCTCCTTCTCTTTGCTTTTGCTTTAACTGAGGAAAACCCAGTTGAGGAGCAGGCTGCCCCCCAGATCTGAGTCTAACCAAGCCTAAAGGGCATTGGGATGCTTGGCCAGGAGAGTCTATGGGTCAGTAGGACCAGAGAGAGGAACCTGAGGGGCTCTGGGGCAGCCAGAGTGGCCAGAGAAGAGTGAGGTTGTCCCTACAGCCTGTGGTGAGGCAGAGGCCCAGGCAGGACCCAGCTGGCCGGATGGTTGCCCCAGGGCTGGTGGCAGGGTGGTCCTGCCACCAGCATGGCTACAAATTGCCGTGGCTATGGGCCCGGCAGAGAGCAAGGAGGTGTTGAGAGGGGGGGGGGCCCCTTCCGCTTGGTCGATCCGCAGGGAGAATGTAGGGCTGAGGGTGAGTGGTGGAGCAAGGAGGGGACAAAAGCAGTAGCTGGGGCTGGCTGCTGGAGGGGGGGGTCTGGCTGAAATCCTTCACAGTGCCAGGACACAAAACCTCCTAAATCTTCATTGGAAAGTCATTAGAAATCTGTTGGAGGGGCCGGGCGCAGATTGCCAGGGAAGGGGACTCAAAAGCCCCTCTGGGCTCCACAATACCTGAAATGAACTGGAAGGGATGGGGTGGGGCTGGGAAGCAGATTTCCTGCCTTAACTAAAGACCCCTTTCAGCCTGCTTTGCAACAGTTTTACGATGTGTTAGAATTTACATTCACGTGTTGTTAACCATTCTTTGGTGCAATGAAACGTTTTATCTGTCTGACCTCAACCTTTGCCATATGCTGGTGCAAACTGTTCAACTTAAGCCTGGGTGAGTTTAAGAAAAGAAGGGTAAAAAAAAAAGAGGGAGAAAAATGAGGGTCCAAAAAGCACTTTGCTGGATAGGGTCTGTTGTCTCTCTTGATAGCTGCCTTCCTCTCTGTTTTCCATGGAAACGTTTTGAAAACCAATTCCAAAAACAGAAAAGAAAAAAAAAATCCATGCCGATAAATGAATAGTGGCTCAGAACATGCCAGCTCTTCACTAATTGTCCACTTTACATATGCTCCTTCGTGTCTGGCAATTCCTTTTATATTGTGGAGAGACAGCAATGAAACTTCATTATATTGTGTTAAGAAGAGGTGTATGGAATGCATTTGAAATTGATTGGAATGAGTTTTATAAGGTTTTTATTTATTTTATCCTAGTTTCCTGATTGCTTTCTTATCCCCGTTTGTTTGAAAGAATAAGAGAGAGGGATTATGGAAAGAGAGTGATAATTTCATGAGACAGCCTGGTAACTCACAATGGAAGACCCTGCTTTGTGCTTTTTAAGATGTGCCTGGTTAACTTGCAAATTCCAGCCTATTTCTCTCAGGGACCTTCACTGTAACACTGCCTCAGTCTTTCTGTTCAGTTCTTATGAGCCTGTGGCTGTGGACCTGACTCTGCATTTTACCTCCAGTGTCTAGATGTGGTTAGGTGTTTCTTACCTTGTGCTTTGGGTGGGCTTTTCTTACCTTGTGCTTTGGGTGGGCTAAGCAATCTAGAATGTGCTTCCTAATATATTGTGTGATAGATTTTCATGGAAATGTGTTTATTTCTGTACTGAGGAAACATCTGTTTTCCCTCATCCCACAAAAGCCTCTAGAGTCTTGTAAGAATGGTGGCACTGAGGAAACCTGGCTTCAACTCAGCCTCCTGAATGGTCTTGGATAAGTCCCCAAGGATGATGTCGACAAAGATGCTGCAATCAAAAGTGATTTCCATTCTGCTATGGTCTATTACACTTGCTGTTTTGAAAGAGTGGGAAAGAGTTAAGCAAAGTGGAGGCCATTATCAATATTTTATTTGTCACAGCTGAAAAACTACATTTATAGGTCAGTTCATTGCAATCCATTCATTGATTTTGGTACTCAGAGCCCTTCAGGGGCTCTGGTCTAAAATCAACTGCTGTTTCAGAGTGCTAAGTTTTGTGCTTGGATTTCTGATAAAACTGGAAGATGTGTCAAAACCATGTAAAAGAGTCTGGATCTGATTTACCAGTGTGGACTCCTAGTTTGCTGGTGTTAACTCCAGTGATTTCATCAGAGTGAAGTTGCATGGTATTGATTTAATTCTTGTGTCGATGTGACCCTCTAGAGACATACTCCACTGCTCTTATTCCTACTGACTTCAGTATAGGAACATAATCAAGATCGTAATTAGGAATGATGAACGGATTCAGTGAGGCATAGAAATACAAGGCAATCTTGAAGTTTCTCAGTAATGTTTCTGACTGTTCTGGGGCTACTTTCTTCCTTAAATTCAAGTATGTGCTATGTCCCTTGCAGATGGTAGCCTGTGTATTTGGATTTACTCTTGAATTCAGTGCAAGTGCAAGTCTTTTTACTGGCTATAATATGTTTGTATCAAGTCTACAAATAGAAGAAACTTGTTAAGAGATTAAAGGAGACTCAGGAGCTAAACTATGGTTACTCCTCAATCCCCACCTATGCAATTCCATTTGCTTCAATTAACTCTTCTGTTTGTAACTGAAATGGATGGAATTTGATCAAAGTCCCTTTCAGAGTACATTCATAGTATTGTGTACAACCCTGCTGCTTTCAGAAAGCAAAGCAGGGTAATGTCTTTCTGCAGACTGTGCTGTCTGTACTAGCTGCCATTTAAATTATCTGGTGTTTCAACAAGTATACCAAGTAGGGTTCAAATGCTTTTGTTCATGTGTATTTTTCAGGCAAAATTTTGCCAGAGTCCAGTTCTGGTTGCAGGCGTCAGAGGAGAAAATGAAGTTAAATACCCTTGAAATGGACTGGATCCAAGAATGAATAAAATCTGTAGCTGAGGTGCAAACATCTAATTAAAACCATTATCCAAAAATTCGATGTAAAATAGTAAGGGAAAAATTACTCAAAACATTAAAAAGTGATTTTTTTCTAACGGCATTAAGAGATTTGAAAACCAGCCAAAATATCAAAAGTTGAGTAATTAAAGTGTCCACGATCAATATTTATATTCAGGTTAAAGTCAAGAGAACCGAGATAATGAAATTTAGAAATGCACGTATTGTAATTTGATTTGAACAGTCAACATTGGTAAAAAGCCTAGCTGTTTACTATAAGATTACTTTCTGATTCAGCATTGCCACACAGAGCTACATCTGTTACTCTTCATTTGAACACAAAAATTATCTCTAATCTAATTAAAAATAGAATAAAAGCAGGCGCTTGATGTCCTCTGGAAGTCCTCAAACTCATTAAAGCTAGAAGTAATTCAACAAATTTAAAGAATTAATTGAATTCATTAATCAGGGGCTAAATTCTGGCTAGTGAACTCCAACTGCAAAGATAACCGTGAGGAATAAGAATTCTAATGGAACAGCAACAGTCTTCTTGTTGCTTGGTGGCATTTAGTAAGTACCTGTGAAATACCTCAGTTACCTTCAAAACAGCTAAATTGCCTTTGAAACAGCTATTTTGAGTTGGACTGGCTGATAGCTGCAGCAGGGCTGGAGGACTCAGTGTGGGCTGATTCATCATTCTTCTCCTAATTTCTGCAGTTAGGCGGACAGCACTTCAGAGTAGTTTAGATCTACAGATACTCTCTCTAAGGAGTAAGGGGATAGGTGGCAGGAAGAAAATGCAAAATCAGGTAGGCTGATTTGTTCCTTGCCTGGTCACACCCTCCTTCCCTTCCAGATCTTTTAGCCGTGACCTGAAAAGAGCTTGCATCAGAATTTCCCCTCCAAACACAGGAAAACTATTATTTTTCTTGAGCAGATTTCCTCTAAAAACTGAATTCAGCATCCTAGCAATAGCCTGGGGTTTTTTTGTTTGTTTTGTTTTGTTTTTTCCCATAGTAATCCTTTCCTTGGAAAAGCCTCATTTCCACAGAAGCTGTCCTGAAGTATTTTTGTTCCTGAACTCCTATGAAAACAAACACAGGCATATGCCAGGGAACAGAGTGAGAGATTTGGAGTGTTACATCTTATGACAAGTGACTAAGTAAAATAGTTAGAAAATTAGTAGTCTTAGGTATTTATGTAACATTTTATGTTCTTATTAAAGATCCCCATCTTCTATAACTAACAGAGAATATTGGTTTGTCTTTTTAATGTGGAGATGAGTGACCATGGAATAATAAATATTGCATTTGTTTCTGGTCTTGTAGTAAATCTTGCTGAATTGCTTTGCAAACTTCATCTGAGATTCATCTCACCTAGATTTATCTGTTAAAAAAACAATACCAAAAAGGCAAGTAGAATAAATACCCATCTAGGCTTCTCTTATAGTCAATAAAGAACAATAGACTTCTCCAATATGCGATGGAATACATCTTGATGGAGGTATCTTACAGAAGTGGGGTCAGTAACCTTTGATGAGCACCCAGAATTGTATCTCTTCAGTGACTGTGGAGGGTGGGAGCCCAGGGAACAAATGGCTTGCACCAGATTCCTCATTCTTTGGCAGTTAGAGTTAGTTGTGAGGTCAAGCTCTCTCACTATGTTGTTGTTGCACTTCTGTGAAAGGGAAAGCACTCTGACTGGTGGTGCACTACAGCATTTTCTCATTCAGCAGTCGTGTGTCATGTCTGGATGTGTATCAGAAGTGGGGTCAGTGGGTGCTAAGCAGAGCTTTGAGCCTGTAAATACAATCTTGGATGTGCCTAAGGCACCTGACTGTCAGAAGCAACGAAGTGTGGTATGCCATCCTGCTTGCCAAGCATAGGTGCTTTTGGGATGTCTGAGGGAAACCATTTGGATAAGAGTGAGGTAGGATGTACCAGAGATGTGGCTCCTCTGCAGACCTCTCCTACTTAAAAAATATTGAGCTAATTCCCCTGATAAATTATTTGTCATTAATATTAAATTGTCCCTCTGAAAAGAGTCAACTCAGACAGCTTTGGTGTTACAGGGGCAGCTCTCAAAGAATTCAGGTGCAATTGTTTACGTATATAGCATAGGAGTTATCTTACCTGGCTCTAGAAGTGTGTAATTTAAATGATGTCTGTTTCTGAGCTGGTCACCTTTGGCTTCTGTGACAGTCAGCAGAAAGAAAGTAGAGCTGCCAAAGGGCATGTCTAAGTCACCTGCTGTATAGGAGACTCACCCAACCGAAAGAGCTTATCTCTTCCCACTGACTAGGCTCGCCTGGAGCAATGAGCTCAGACTAGTCACCTCAGTTTTAGAAATTCAGCATTAAGGTGGATTAATCTGGTTGTTAGCATGTAGGCACCACTATTTAAAAATTACATATAATATTAATGGAAAAGGTGCTGCTGACTTGGCTGAGAACTGTGATTTTCCAGCCTCCTGGGACTATTCACATGAGTAAGAACTTTGTGAATGTTCTTCTGTTTGAGGGATCTAAGCCACAGCTGCTGCTGTTTGACTAAAAATAGAAGCCTGTCTGTCCCAAACAACCTTTCCCTTGTGCCTCCTTCGGCTCCTGTTGCTTCTGCTAATGGTTACTCTAAGTGGCCAGAGGAACATGGGGAGAAGAGCACACAGAAAGATGACAGGAATAGAAAACTAGAAAGCTTTTCACCAGCCACCACTCCACCTCCCACCCTCCCCCCTGCCCCCTACAGCACACCTCCCACTTACACATCCAGCGTAAGCATCTCTTGCCTGTCCTTGCTATGCCACCAAGTGCAGAAGCACATTTGCACCTGTGGTCACCCTATTCCTGTCATCTGTTTCATGAAGAGTGGCAGAATACAGTGTAGAAAGGAAACTGTTGTGCCACTTTGGGATTTCAGAGCATATGTCTCCCTTCTTTCACCTCCCGATGTTCTTCAGTGAGTGTAGGGAAATTAACCCCATTTTCAATGAGACTGCTTTTAATTAGAATTCTCATTCACTCCTAATAGCCACTGGTATCCATCAAAGGCTTGATTTCCAGGTCTGTTGCCTAGTTCAGTGAAGAGGAAAAGAGCTGAAGGTGCTAAGCATGTTGGCAGAGTGTAAATGAAACGGTGGGAGCTTCTGTGCTGACTCTGAGAGCAATCTTGAGAAGTTCCGGCTATGCTTGGTGTACCCCAGGGTCCTGTGTGGTCTTGAAAAACTGGTCAGAGGAGTGAGAGAGTGGAGCTTTTAAAAGCATTTTATTGGGCACTAGGGGCAGGCCAGGAACGTGTTTATAATCTGTTGTCATGGTTCAGCTGACAGATGGCAAGTTGTGAGCAGTGGTATCTCGAGTGCTTCATGGCATCAAATCCTGTGCTAGCTACTCTAACCTGCTGGTAAGCTGATCAAAGTGTCCCTGTGCAGAGCAGCTGTACTAGCTAAAGGCTGAATTGATTTGAAAACCAATTTAATTCTACTAGTGCAAATTTTGTGAGCAAGCACACAATCTCCTTAGTGGTAAGGAGAGAGATGCCATTAGTGGAAAGTAAAACTGGTCCGTACTTTATGGACCAGGCTAGCACATACTGAAAAGAGACAGGGTAATTGCCATAATATAATGGCTGAAAGTCCCCATTATATTATGGAAGTACATGTTAATCTGTCCCTTGTTAACAGGATCTGACTGAGGATCAAGCTGTAATTCAGACCTCAAAATGGGGAAAGCCCTGCAGAGAAGTGCTCCATCAGGAACAGGAGAAGTTTATGAACAGGGTACAAGGAAGCCTGCAGATTTGCAGGGTATCCTAAGCTCCACCATCCCATTTGATAACCTTCCCTTTACAGTGCAACAAATGCCACCATGCCATGAGCATGAGCATGAGCTGGCCTCATGCTGACACATCGGATCCATGACCTCGTGTTTCAGCCCTGCCTGCTCCTGGGGTGACTGAACTGACCCCTGCAGCCAGGGATCAGATGGAAAGCCATTAGGGGTGATTCCTCACCAGCACAATGTCCAGACTCATGTCATTGCTGCTTCGAGTCATCCTGGGAGCAATCATCCATGAATTGATTTTATGGCAGTGCTGACACTTGGCTTCATTCTTTTGGAGCCGGAGGGAACTGCTCTTAACCATGCCCCCTGCCGCCTCGGGATATAATCTCAGGAGCATAGTTTAGGGGCATGACCAGCTTCAAGGAGCATTACTTTGCTTCAGTGCATTTTTATGTGTTTTCTTTTCCCTGCAGGCCTTTTTCTGCTAAGGGGGATATTTGGACCAGTGAATACACATTTTTTTTTTCCTTTCCCCCTTCTTCCTCCTAGCAGAGCATCAGTCAAAAAGTCACTGTCTATGTGCTGTTTTTAAACATAGAAACATTTCCCCAGTTTGCTACTGGGCTAGCATCCTGGGCCGATGTCTTAGCTTCCAGCTTGGTGATAATATTCTCTCTTAACAAAGGATTTTACAAACAAATGCACATATAAAAATCAGTTCATCAATATAACTGCAGTTTGGAGCCTGCATTTGCCAAATCCATAATCATGGGAATACATTTTAAGGATAAAGCTTCAGTGAGATTACTTATGCAAAGTAAAAGGGTTTTTTTTTTAGCATCAGGACCAAAATAGTATTTTTTTCATAGGTCAGAAATTCTTTGAAGTCCTTTTCATATTTTTTTCCCTGTAATTCTCATTAGCTTAATTAATTGTTGCTCTCTTTTGAAATTAAGGAGAGCAAATTGTTCTTCTGGTACTGAAGGGCACAAGAAAATAATTGCAAACGGTCTGTTTGTACCTGAGTTTTTATGATATTCTCTTGAATCAAATCTCAGGAAAAAGCAGGCAAACCGTTCACGGAATAAAAAAACCAACAAACAACCCAATGTACTAAAGCAAGAAATGTGTTTGTGTGGTGATTTCTTGTGGATGCATATAGCATTGCAATGTTCTGATAATGGAAACAATTTGTTGTAAAAAGGGTGCAAAGGTTGTTAATTTCCAAATAATGGGAAATGGTCTGCTTGACGGGGTTTTTCTTTTTGGTATTTATACTGCATACATAGCAGGAAAGCAGCAGGAGGAGAGGGGATGCTGGGGTGGAGGGGGGGCAGCGCAGGGCGGGCTCTCCAGTGGCTGCTGCGACCTCTGCTGTGCTGCTGCCACTACCGCCGGGACGGGACAGCACCAAGGACATGGGCTTTTGGGTCTCCTGTTTCATGAACAACCCCTCTCCCTTTGGGGGTAGAAAGGGAGAGAATTTTTTTGTTTGTTTTGTTTGTTTAGAGGAAAGTGATGGCAACATCTACGTGGGCAGAACTGGGTGAATTTTCTGTATTTTTCTGTTCGATGAGCAAGGATCTCTGAAAAACAAGCATGAATTGGAAAGGTAGCCTGGCTGGGGAGCTTGCAGAGCCCTATTTCTGCCAAATTGCTGTTCACGTTCCTATTGCATTTTGTGCATCTGAAACATGGGTAGGGAGCTCGTGCTCACTTTTGGCTGCTCTATGTGGCAAATGGGGTGGAAGCTTTGTGGGTTAACAGATTGGGAATTGGCTTCCTCACCTTCTGTTGGTGGGAGGTGAAGGTGCCTTCTCACCTCACAGGTCTTTTTGAAATACAGTCCATCAAGTGAGGTATTTGGTAAAAGAATTGGTGAAGTAGGTGGTGACAAGAGAGTTTCTGGAGCAGAGTGAATACATTTTACTTACTGACTATTGACCTCAGGAGCATATTGGTGGTCATGTTGCTCTGGCAGTATTTGGGACGAAGAGCAATGATCTGCTGTTTAAGCAGCTGGAGCTGATTTTTGGGAAGAGTGGTTAGTCTGAGTCCTGTTTAGATGAAGAACAACCTGGAACTGGGATGGGATATCATGAACACAACCACCCATGCATAGCCTCTTAACAAGACAGAAAGACTGTAGAAAAGCTGTCATATCTGTTGCCCTTGCCAGCTAATTTCTTCCCCTGTCTACATGGGAAAGCTGTTAGGAGGCAAAGGACTGATTCCCTGTTGATACACAGAATATTTGATGGCAGTATCAGACACAGAAAAACTTCAAGATTCTATTAGAAGATGAACCATCCTGTGATACTCTAGAGATAAGGTTATGCTTTCAGTCATTTGAGTTTTCTACTGAATTCCTTAACAGTGACATATTTTTCTATAAACTTTCAGAAAGGTTAGCACAGTCCCTTAAGAATCCTATAAACTTCCAGACTGATAACAATAGAAGATCTTAAAACTTACTGTCTTTGGAATTTTATGTCCCCTAAATCCTAGATGGCTTTACATGTGGTGAAAACCACATAAAAAAGTAAAGGGAGGGACATGCAAGCCCAAAGAAGATACAAAACTTTCCTCAGTGGGGTAGTTGAACACCATCTGCTCAAAGAAACCTAGAAAGCTACACGGTCAAGGAAGGCTTACAAGGATTGAAGAACCAAAATAAATTAAATAAATAAATAATAATAAAAAAAAATTAAAGGAGAGTTACCGAACACCCATGAAAAGAGAAATGAGAGTGTCACAAAGTTCTGCACAGCTTCCTTTCTCATTTGGCTTCTGCATCATTTGGGGCTCTGTGGGGTAAGGACCATCCATCTTAGATACTGTTCACAAGGAACAACATACTGCCTTGGACATACAAATACACATCACAAAACCATCATTCCCAATATGCTTAATTTGATTATTCAGTGTATCATGGATGAGAACGAGTAATTAAAATAATATTTAAATGTAGATTTTATTTGCACAGATACTGCAAATATCTCTCTTTAGCAAAGCCTTTTGCTATTGCTTTTTGTACCCTGGGGAGACTTCAGACGCCTGATCAATTCCCTTGGACCCCCAGCTCTGGAGAAATCCTATCTTTTTGTTGGGTCCCTTGGCTTCCCAGGCAATGCAAAGAGCTGGCTCAATGTGGGACCTGAATGACAATTCATTGCCAGGAGGGAAGTAATTTTCAGGCCTCCTCCTCTTCTTCTTGCCATGAATATAATAATACACTTTGGAAACGTTACTGGGGTAATCTGAAAACAGCAATGCTGTCAGAAATCAGAAAAAGCTTGATAGAACTGGTCATTCACATAGCTTAGCTATGATGTTTAGAATCACTGTACATCATATTTCACTCTTCACTGCCTACCTGCTTGGTTGGTTTTTCCCCAGTGAGAAGTTGTCTTCACCCTAAACCACTATAAGAGCACTATAGGTTGGACATTGTTGTTATTGTTCTTCTCTTTACTCCCTGTCCCTTGGTGGTTTTTTTTGGTTTTTTGGTTTTTTTCCTTCCAGAAAGCTACTTTATGTTACAAAGATCATCAGATGAAATGAATTCAGCCCAGCTGGGATTTGCTGGAAATGTGTTCAACTTGGCAACACCTCTCACAGAGTGGCTGAGTCCCTAAAAGCTTTGTTTAAAATGATGAAATGAAAACAAAGGAGACATAATTAGCTGATGTGTAATAATAGAAAAGGCTTGTATCCAGCTACTGTAAAAGTCATTTAATGAAGGGTAATCTGGATATAAGCCCACGCACTATAGCTGTAAAATATTTAAGCTTTTTAATGAGAGGGAAAATGGAGAGAAGGGTTTGCTAACGTGATTAGGAAAAATGCCTTTCATAACCATTTTTACAGGGGCTTGCAGTACCTAGACTGAGGTTTGTAGCTTTCTTGTAGCCAAAGCAGCAATAAAACTTTTATACCGCACCAACACTTAAAAGCTACATACATCACATTGGTTTTATACGTCTGAGTGGGAACATCAGCCTTGCTGCTTTTTATGTCTGCAAAGGGCTACACTGGCTATTGAGTAGCTTCTCCAGTTTTTTTTCACTTACCTCAGATTGTAGAGTGCTTGTAGATGAGCAATCATTAATCTTAAGTTGCAGTAAAAGTTGCTTTCAGTGATGTTCTTTCTCATTTCCCCTCCTTGTTCTGTTTTTCCTTTCCATGGTTTGTCTCCTCCCTTTCTTTCTCCTGCCTGGAAAACTCTCTTTTTTCATACTCCCTGTACCCACCACTGTTGGAACAAAACAGATGCTGCTCAGTCTGAGGTGGGCCAGCTGGGATGGGAAGAATACATGCAGTTATCAGCTGGGGATTTTCCATGATGGGACAATCATAAGTAATGTAATATAACATTCTTGTACACCTGTGAAATTTTTAGAGGTGACATCCAGTATGATTCTGTTATTTACCTTACCTGAGTGAAGATGTGTGTAAGTTTTTGTTATTTATGCCTGGGAGGGAGGGATAATCCTGTTCTCCTGCAGGGAACTCCAGATTTGATTCTCTCTTATCAAAAAGGAAAGGTGAGCACATGAGAAAGGTAGACATCTCCGAAAACCCTCTGGGTTATAGGTATTCTTCTCTTCCTTCAAGAAAATGGAGTCTCCTTGTGATGTACAAGGTTTCCCAGTCTTTTGTAAGATACAAGAAGAGCTGAGAAGGGCCACATGATGCTGAGACAGTTGATATAGTTATGCTTAGCTGTCTAACACCCAAGGGGAGGAATAGTGGAGACTGGTTTCCACCCTTAACCTCTCTGTGGGAAGCCTGGTGCCAGGGGCTAGCAGAATATCCACTGGTAGGGCCTTCCCTGGGCCAGTCTCTGGAGGGAGGGAGGGCTTGCTGGTGGCCAGGAGCTGCTGGGCAGTGACTGGGAGTTTTGCCACTGAACGTTTCCAGGGTGAAAGGAAGAAAGTCCTGGGAGTTCATGTGTCCTCACATGGTGCCAAAATATTGCCCAGGCAATGCTTTCCTGGCTGGCTCCTGTGTGCTGGCATTGTTCAGCTGGTTTCAGCTGCACTCTTCCCCTTGGTTCTGAGCTGCCCATTTTTCAAGGGCTCCATGGATTGCACTCATTGTCAGTACAGCCAATTAGGGTAATTGTTGCCATTATTTCAGTGATATCTCCCAGAAATAACATCCTCATAGACATGGCTTTCTCACTCCTTCAAAGTCGTCACTGAGCCATCTGAATTCTAGCTCAAAGGTTTTGCTTAAGCATATGAATGATATTTGTAGGTCTGTCCCTCACTTCCTTGCAAATTCTTCATTTAAGCTTCCATGTAGGAATGGAGATAATAAATATTCATGTATTTCTTCCTACCTTGATATGCTAATTCTGGTGTGAATGGTAATCAAGAAGCATCTGAAAAAGATGACTCGATTCTGGTAATATTTATGAATTCTGCACTAAAGTATTGGGCTGGGGGTGTGTGACAATGCCAGTTAAGAGTGATTTAACGTGAATTGCTCTCTGGAGATACCTTCTGTGCTTTATTCATTGTATGTATTCGTACCAGATTACTGAACTCCTTATTTATTACCTCAGTGAGTTGTTTCAAATTAGGCAAAATCAGTTCTTTCTTTCCCATCTCCTTCCCAGCCTTATAAATTAGGTGCTGGACTCAAGTGCTTGCAGTTGTGCACCTGATGGTCCATTGACTTCAGTGAATTAATCAGAAAAAGCCTAAGTGTCTGTAAGAGTGGTGGATCTTTTATAGTTACCAGCTTTATCCTCTAAAGAGTACATTTCCAAGCAAGCTGGCTGGATGTTCAAGTTGATTCATTTGGTCTCGAAGCAGACTCAGAGTCCTGGACTTTGTTTCAGAAAGCTTCAGATTTGAAAAAGCAGGGATAGAAACATGGATTTTGTGTCACATCTTGAGCAGATGTGCAAGCAGATGTACTGTACCTGGTATTGGTGGAATAGCTAGAAGCTTGGATTTAAATTTTGCATTAGGATTAGGGTGCTAGTGTGAAAATATAGTCACAACTGTTTCTCAGTCAATTATTTGTGCATCCTGAAAATCTCAGGCTGCTGCTATTGACTTCAGTGGCAGCAGAGACCTGCTTTCATCACCATCATAATCTTATCAAGTTAGAAAAGTAGCAAAGTCAAACCTAACCAATCATACCAAACAAACCTCCATGTTAAATGCTTGAAGCAAGGAAAAAAGACATCTTGGTTACTCTTATCAGCATGTGTAAACTCTGTCATGCACCATTTTGTGGTTTTGCTAGAAGAGGTGTCATACAAATGGTCAGCAGTAGTATTATTTTTAACATCTCAATTAAATTGCAAACAGGAAGGCTCAGAGAAACATATAACACCAGAGTAGCCAATTTTCCAGGTCATGAGCTGGTCTTCGTTTTTAATAAGTATGAAATGGTGTTTGTTGTATCAGCAAAACTTGACTGCTGAAAGATCAAATGACCTTTGAACGTAAGGGGTTAAAAAGACCAGATGCTCAGAACTGAGTTAATTGTAGATTCAAAGTGCTTAAAGCTATAAGCTGAAAGGCTGAGGTTGTCTTTTCTCATTTGATGTTGCAGGTCACTGAGGTTACAAGCTCTGACTATTTGAAGGCCCTATGGATATGAAGACTTCTTCCTTTTCATCTAGCAGCTTGGTAGCAGAGTAAGTCATTATGGTTTTAAATTGCAGTTTTCTTTTCATATGGATGGAAAGACAAGAAGTGCTAAATTTAAAACCCTGGTTCAAATATGCACAATTTCAAGCTCTTTATCATTGGAACTGTGGGGATTTTATTTAACTGGTGGTAGATGGCACTCAATTAAAAAATACGAATTTGGCTTGTGAGCTGCCGCATCACCAGATGTACCCATAAAGAGCAAACATCCTCTATCTCTTTTCTGTTTCCCCATTAACATTGAGTAGGTTAAGGAAGACTATTTGCCTTTTTAGCTGGTCAAAAAATTTGCCCAGCCCATAAAATTAGAAAAGTTAATAAAAACGGTGTAAAAACATATAAAATGATTAAACATGACTTCTCTATGCTCTCCCTACTAGGCTTACTGTAAACATATCATTACAGTTTTCAAACAGTGTTTTCTGTTTGTGAGATCAGTTGCTTATCTGATTGATTTTATCATGGGGAGAGGGTGGATTGCCAAATTTGACACATAATGTTTTTTCTGGGCCTAGATTAGCTGGACCCAAACCATGAGGATGATGGATGCTGCAGGATACGAAGCTCTTTTTGTCCTTTGTCTTGAGCAGTCCTAAGGAAAGCAACATTCACTGCATCACAGATTTATTCAGCCTCATTTTTGCTATTTCACTTTATTCAAAGAGGGCCCGAGTGGAGAGAACTCTGAGGATCTGAGAGTTTAATATTTCTCGTTTAAGGATGTGCAGAGACAATAGAAGGAGGAGTGGGACCTCTGCCAGAGGTGTCAGGGGGAGAAAGCAGGTCATTGATGCCTTCTGTCAAAATAACAACTCTTGGTAGGAGTTCCTCATCAGGGACTGCTTGGGAGCAGTGGAAAGGTAGTCAATTTTATTGGTGATGAATGTGTTCAGGAGCTGGCATTGTATCCATCTCACCCTCCCCTAACTGTACTCCTCTATGACCTGCTGGTGGGAAACACACTGTACAAAGACAGAGGCACTACTGGCATGGTAGGAGTCCTGCACACATTTAGAGATGTCAGGAATGCACTGACAGCCTGAGCTTTTCAGATTTGGTAGCCAGCTGATGCATGGATTGTTTAGCTGTGCTATCAGGGTATCAGGCCTTACTGTGCTGTTTTGTAGTGGTGAAGCTAAATGTATGCTTCTCATATATTGGTATACTCACTACTGTTGAAATTTGCAAGTTTTTTCATTACTTTTCCTGTTTCAGGAAGCAGATGGGTAAGAATTGCTCCTATTTCAGCAGAACACACCTCTCTTGAACTTAAAGATGCTATTTTTATCTGGCTGTAAAAATTTTATTTTGTTGTTATTAAGATGTTATTTTTTTACCTGGCTCACCCTCAGATCCAGGTGAAAATCACATATGTTCCTGGTTGACTACCACTTGGGAAACCTTCTCTGTTTTTGTGGAATAAGGATAAAGGGCAGAAGTCTACAGCAGGGCCAAGAGAAGACCTCTACAGATGAGGTAGCAAGGACCTATGTTACATTCACATAGCCAGTTTCATTTAACATTTCAGCACCTCACTAAGGGCAGATCATGCCTGCCCAGTTTGGTGGCCTTCTGCAACAAGGCTGCAGAGATGGTGGATATGGCTGAGCAACTAATGTCACCTACCTGGATTTGTGAAAGGCATTTGACACTAGCCCACATGACATCCCGTTCTCCAAACTGACAAGACATGGATTTGACAGATGGACCACTTGGTGGATAAGTAATTGCTTGGATGGCTGCACCCAGAGAATTGTGGTCAATGGGTCAGTGTCCAGATGGGGAGGCAAGTGACTAGTGGTGTTCCTCAGGGGTCAGTACTGGGACCAGTGCTGTTTAACATCTTTGTTGGAGACATGGACAGTGGGATAGAGTGTCCAAGCTGTGTGATGTGGTTGACACCTTAGAGGGAAGGGATGCCATCCAGAGGGACCTTGACAGGCTGAAGAGATGGGCCCATGTCAGCCTCATGAAGTTCAACATGGTCAAGAGCAAGGTCCTGCACCTGGGTTGGTGCAACCTGGGGCACAAACACAGTCTAGGGGGAGAATGGATTGAGAGCAGCCCTGAGGAAAAGGACTTGGGGGTGGTAGTAGATGGGAAGCTCAACATGAGCCACCAGTGTGGGCTTGCAGACCAGGAGTCTTGCAGACCCACATCCTGGGCTGCATCAAACAAAGTACTGCCAGTAGGGCAAGGGAGGTGATCCTGCTCCTCTGTTCTGCTCTTGGGAGATGGCAGCTGGAATACTGTGTACAGCTTTGTAACCCGCAGCACAGGAAAGATATAGACCTGCTGGAGAGGGTCCAGAGATGAGCCACAAAAATAATCAAAGGGCTGGAGCACCTTTGCTATGAAGACAAGCTGAGAGAGTTGGGGCTATTCAACCTGGAGAAGAGAATACTCTGAGGAGCCCTTATAGCAGCCTTCCAGTACATGGAGGAGAAGCCTACAGGAATGCTGAGGTGGGGCTTTTCACCAGAGAGGACAGTTATGGGACAAGGGGTAATGGTTTAAAACTGAAAAATGGTAGATTTAGGTTAGATATTAGGAAAAAATTACTCACCATGAGGATAGTAAGACACTGGAATAGGCTGCCTAAGGAGGTTGTTGATGCCCCATCCCTGGAAGTGTTCTAGCACAGGCTGGGTTATGGTTGCACCAGACTGGTGCACTCTGGTCTAGTGGGAGGTGTCCCTGCTCATGCAGAGGGGTTGGATCTTGATGATCTTTAAGGTCCCTTCCAACCCGAACCACTCTATCATTCTATGATCTTGTAGACCTTTGTGCTTTGGGGCTATTCCCTGCTGTGGGATATTCCCTGCACTGGTCTTAAATGTAACTGTCTAAATGTTATATGTCTAGCCTAAACAAGTTAGATGACTTGCCTCTAAACTATACTGCCAGTGGGGACAGAGAGAATTGATCCATCTAGCCCATTTTGTATAGAGACACTTGACCATCTCTGAACCATGTGTTTCTATTATTTATGAAGGACTTGCTGGCTTCATCATTTATAGTTAGCAGAGCCTGAGCCTCAGCTTTGCCATCTGGGTTGACCAGACTTAAAAAAAAATGTCCTGTCCAATGCTGAAACACCCCACAAAGATTCAAGTGTCACTGCTGAAGATGGACTCAGAGGTGGCTTGATAACATTCTCATGTCAGGGAGTGGTTGCACAGATGGAATTTAATCTGCAAACATTTTTGCTTAAATGTAATGTAAGTGTGCACATTTAAAGTGCTTTCCACATTTTGGACTCATTGCTGTCTTCATGGGAAATGAAGACAAAAGGAATGGTTTCTCTGTAACATATGATGGCACATTTCACTAGCAGGACAGAAATGAGTGTATTACTGGAAAAGAAAAAAAAAAAGACCCAGTTAAACAACATCCATCTTCCTTTTTGCAAAATAGGCAGTTATTATTAAGTTCTTTCTGTAAATGTTCCTGCTATAATGTATTTTCTTTTGCATTTAAACTTGATCAGTAACTCTTCATTAGTGCTGCTAGATGCTTAGGAAGAGCAACACATTGTACTAACTGGCTGGTTTGCCAGATACAGAAGCTGGTACAAAGTGGAACTCAGATGGTCACTATCTGCTTGCTACACAGCCTCCTGGGAGTGGAATCACCAGAAATACATGAGTTGTTTAACACATCTTTAAAAAGCAGCACATCTTTTCTTGGTGGTCACACCTGTTCCCATCTCTTCAAATAAACACTACCTTTTCACTTTGTCAGGGGTGTGACTGCTCCCTATCCAAAAGTTTCTTGGCCCTGTGAGAGTCTCTACTAAAATAATTTATCCTTGATCAGGAGGATGCATGCATTTTTATACTAAGTCATGAGACTTTTGGGTGCTGAGTATTCCTAGATTTCAGCATCTACCAATATTGGAATTTTTGACTGTTTCAATCCAAAAGAAATTTGAAAAAGCAACTTAAACATAGGCACCATGAGCAGGATTTATTTCACCTCTAAAAGTCAGATGCCCAGTTTAAACTAGTTGACTTTCTTCCTCTCTAGTTAAGAGTCATATGACAAATCTTTCTCAGACACTTACCTTAATGTCATGTGAGTCACACTTCGGAATTACCTTCCTCTCTACTGGTTTTAGAGATGAATACCAGCCCTGCTTTCCATTGTTTTCTCCTGGATGTCAGGGTGAAGTTGGAAGTCGATATTGAAATTAAGAATCTAAAAATCGTTATGGGTTGAGATCTAAGCTGAAAGATTTTGTTTGATGATGTTTCTGTCTGCTTCTAAGTTCACAAGTATCATCTTACCTTTTATTTTCACAGAGCAGAGGAGAAAAATATCTATATAAATCCTTTCCTCAGAAAAATACTACAATCAGCTGAACACCAGTAAATGTGTTCTAAATCTTTATAGCCTCAGCTCTAGTCTTTAAAGTATATTTAGAATAGCATATTTAGCTGTATTTCTTCTCATGCCTGTAGAATGCCAGGCACACCAATAGAATAATATGAATAATAAATTATAATACTCTTTATCATCTAAATTGTTATCGTTTAGAATTTTTCTCTCAAGTGTTTCTTCCAGAAATCTATTCAGTCCTCCCTGATGACACATTTGGATGAACATTTTTCAACTGTGAATGCCTAAAGTTAGTCATCTAGATCTATATTTGGGCACAAAAACGGATGACCTGATTTGCAGAGTTGCTGATTACTTATTTTGATGCATTAATATGAATTTAATAGCTTATCTGTAGGTGCCAAAGTCTTAAGAATGTTATTTTTTTTTCTGTGCACAACTTGTCCATCAAACTGCAGAACACATGCAGAATTAACTTGCTAATGACTGATGACAATATGCCATATAAAAACAATGTTACATTGATTCATTTATTTGTTTACATGGTTGGGCACGGTAATTTTATGCAAAGTCCACAATGAAAGCTGAATTATAGTGATTTGAAGAGAAAAGCACATATTTCTCACATTTCATATCAAGACAATGGTGAATTCTGTGTGAAGAAAGCACATCCTCTGGTTGTTCTTTGTCCAGTGCCAAAGAGGAATATAATCTGAAGATATTTTACTCATTTTTTCAAAAAAGCGAACTTAGTTTTTTTTCCTGATGACTTTCATTACGTTCCAAATTGAGAAAAACTGGATCCTGCACAATAAAATGATTCATATTGTAAACCAAAAGCCTTTCAGAAAACATTAAGAGCCATATGTTCATTTTAGAGATATCCGGTGAAACACGGCTTGCTTGTTTTTTAAAGACCCAATTCATCAAACCATTTGACTACTTACATTAATGGGTCATAAGCGTTTGCTTAAGGGCATTGTTGAATAGGGGCCTAATAGCCTGATTTGTTATACCTTCTCTAGCTGAGTTTGAGAAGGTCCCTAAACTCCTTTGAAGATGTCCAGGATTATTTAGAAAATAAGGACTCTTAAACCCCAGTGTGAATTCCCACTCCTAGACTTTAAGGTAAGAGTAGTTTATACGCTTTTCTTAACATGTTGTGTTATTCTCTGGTTTTACATTGGATTATTCTTGATATGCCCAAGGGCTTTTTGCAAAGAATGAGATGAAGTGAGGACCAGCTGCTAGCTTTCCTCATTTATAAGAGTTGGTCCCTCTGGGCCCTGGTACAACACTAGGGAGATTCCTATGATCCCACCTACTCCACTTAATTTGCTTGCAAAATCCTCAAGGAGAACATCTTCAGTACAAGTAAGCTGAGTGAGAGCCACAGATCTCCACCTGATGTTTTATTGACAGCAGGTGGTAAATGTGGATGGAAGTGTTTGACTATTGCTGAATAAAGCACACGGTCCCTTCAGCATCAGCAGCTGTGCAATCACTGGGGAGTTGTTTGGTTACCTGTTGTTTTTTTTCACATCTGTCATTTTAACTAAATTGGTGGTCTAAATGAATAGTGTCGTGCACAGGAACATTACATGGATTTATGACAGCTGAAAAGCATAGCATCTAGAGGATTTGGGGTCCAGGAAGCGGTGAATGGATTTCACAAAAGCGTGATTTTCATCTGTGGTAGATATAAGCTTGATCCATTATTCATCATGCTATGCAAAGGAGAATTGCCCATTGGGTTCACAGGGCAGCCTTCTGGCATTTCAGAAAGAAGAAAAATGAATTTAAGAGAGAGATTTATATTTTTATGTTGCCTCTGTTCATGACGTGAGCAAAATAAGTCCAACTTCCCTCTAATTAGATTATAGCAGGTGCAAGCAAATCCAACAGAAGGGAAGCTGTATATCTATACAGCATTTGGTGTGAGAGCAGCAGGGAAATGGCAAGCACCTCTCAGCCATGCTTTTCTCCTCCTCTAGTCTGACACCTGCCATGTGCTGTGTTGTTGGATAGCAGTCTTATGGGCTTGGCCAGATGGCTTCACCCTGGCTCAGGTAGCACAGCTGAGTCCTGAACCAGCTGGAGAAAGAAGTCTGAATCACCATTTGAGACTTATTTAACTCTGTGCCTTGTTCTGAGAGCTGTGTTGCCTTGGGTGCTCCTGTTGCCTCTCCTGCACGCCCTATTTCATGTAGTCTTGGCTCCATTGCTATCACCCATGTGGGAGGTATCACAGTCCTTGCAAATTCTTCACTGCTGGTCTTGCTGCACACTCTACTTCACCTTCCATGCCTCCAAAGGGGCAGCAAGCAAAGAGTAGCACATTCTACATGCAGATGTTGCATCCTCCAGCTGTTGAAGTTGAGATGCTGAGATGAAAGCAGAGAAGGCTTGTGGAGTGCCATATTTTCTGCTGCTTTACCAATGAAGTGGTGTCTTGGACATTTGAAAGTAGAAGCCTCTAAAAGTGTCATGACAAGAACTGCCAGAACTTGCCTATCAAGAAATTCAGATTGTCTTGGTATCTACAGACAGTGAGGGTAATTCTTTCCCTCACATCTGCACTGGTGAAGTTCTATTGACATCCCTCTGATATACTTTTGATGAGAACAGAGTCCAAGTGGGCAGATACTGAACAAGTGGTATAAGAAGATGGATGTTTCATCCCTGTTTTTAAGCAACCCAGGGAGCAATGTTGCTTCAATTAAAAGAAAAACTAATGAGCTGAGAAACTTTCACTGCATTACAAAGGAGGGGCTGATTTTCTGATTTCATTTCAAGTTTATAGCCTAATACAGACTTGCAGCCCAGAAAGCCAACTGTATCCTGGGCTACATCAAAAGAAGAGTGGCCAGCAGATCAAGGGAGATTATCCTTCCCCTCTACTCCATGCCTGGGAGATGCCACCTGGAATACTGGATACAATTCTGGAGCTCTGAACACAAGATGGACATGGAGCTGTTGGAACAAATTCAGAGGAGGCCCACGAAGATGATCAGAGGTCTGGAGCACCTCTCCTATGAAGACAAGTTGAGAGAGTTGGGGTTGTCCAGCCTGAAAAAGAGAAGGCTCTGGGGAGACCTTTATAGCAGCCTTCCAGTACCTGAAGGGGCCTATAGGAAAGATGGGGGAGGGACTTTTTACAAGGGTGTGTAGAGAAAGGATAAGGGTTAATGGCTTTAAACTGAAAAAGGATAGATTTAGGTTAGACATCAGGAAGGAATTCTTCATTGTGAGGGTGGTGAGACACTGGCACAGCTTGCCCAGGCTGGATGGAGCTTTGAGAAACCTGGTCTGATGGGAGGTGTCCCTGCTTATGGCAGGGGGGCTTGGAATTAGGTTATCTGTAAGGTCCCTTTCAACCCAAACCATTCTATTATTCTGTGATACGCAAGGAAACTGAAGATCTACTTTTACTGTAAGTTAAATAGAAGAGATGAGAACTGAACTAAGATGTTAATGCTGTTCTTTGTAAACTGCTACTGAAGCAGAAAATCTAGAGGATTAATTTATGAGTATTATAGAGAAATGCAAAGAACGATTGCTGAAGGTAGACTTCATAAATTTCTTGTTGGCAAAATGAACTATTCTGATGTCATATAACGTATTTGTGAGGTAACAAGATCTATTTCTGTGTAAATACATGTAAATACATTTTAGCATTGTTTCAGACTCCTTGTGATATCATTATGGCAAAGAAGCACAAATGCTGTCAGAAACTGGCAGAAACCAACCTGGCAGAAAATTCCAAACCCAATGGCAAACTTCCACAGGCTATTGGAAATTAACTGCTGTTCCACTAAAACAGTGATTTGAGGTATGTCATATGGGAAGAAGACTGAGTTTTAAGAATGAGGATGTGCAGATGGGTCCTTGTGAAGTTTGTGGTGGGACATTCATTTACCTTCAGGGAGAAGCTGAAATCCAAACTGTAAAGAAAAAACAGGTTCCACAGGCAGGATCTGTGAAAAAATGTGGTGGGTTTTTTTTGTTGTTGTTGTTTTGGCTTTTGTTTTTTTTTTTCAGATATTGCTCTTGACTATTCAGAAAGGCCTGTGAAGAAGTGCATTTACAGCAATTTATGGCTGGATAAGTAAACATAATAATTCTGTTTCTTTTTTTTACAACCTGGATTTTCCCTCTACTTCTCTTTCTTTTTTACCATAATTTCCTCTGGTACTAAATTCTTACCTGTTTTTGATAATGTGTTTTGAGAAGTCACTCCAGACTTGCCTACATAGAGGTCTATTAATAGCTATTCATTCTCTAGGCAGGTGCTCTAATTCCATCGATAGTGTGTCTTCTTTTTGAATTAGCTTACCTCAAGTCAGAGTGGATTTAAACTAATTCCAACTAAGTCACTCCTATTTTGAAACAGAAGAGGCTAACCAAAAATTGCTTAAGACTTATTTTTCTATAAAGCTGACACTATCTCCCTTTAAATAAGCTTTTGTGTGTGTGTGTGTGTGTGTAAACAAGCCCTAGGGAGTATGCCAGGCGTTCTGAACTACCTTTGCAAGGTTTTCTGAGTACTCCAACTCACGTTCAAGTGCAATTCGACCGACAGCAATTCAAGATATTATCTTTTCCCCACCTTCTCTGCTATTTAGCACAGCCGGCTCTCTCAGAAGTTCCTTCCAGGGTGGCTGATAGCAGACTGGAGCACCCCTTCAAGTCTTACCGCTGCACTTCAAAAGGCCCCGTTTTAGCACAAACCCGGTTTTGCTCAGGAGTTAAACTGGATTATGAGCTGGAATGCTGATGAGAGCACATGTTCTGTTCCTTTGACTCTGTTCTGGGGGTGCTGCACTGTTGCAGGGTGCACCTGGGTGCAGCACTGTCTCCTGCTGCTGCAGAAAGATAAACTCGGTGCAGAGATTTATCAGAAATGATGTGCCTGAGAAGTGGTGTGGCTCAGTAGCTCACCATGGGGCCTGGGCATTGTAGGCTCGTGTTCTCTCTTTCATCATTGTATGAGTGACCTTGCATAATGTCTTTTATATTTTTCTATAAAGGGTGAATTTATGACCTAGCCAAATCGGATCAGATTTTTTTTTTTTTTTTAATCAACAAAGAATATTTTTCAGCTTCTGCACTAGGTTCATTTAAAAGCCAGGTTGCTCTGAAAGCTAGTGAGGCTGTTCAGAATTCTGCCAAAAAATAGCATTCAGGAGAACTGTCTGTTCTCCTTTAACCTTGCTCTCAAAGCAATGGCAACAAAAAATAGTTCTGGTCCTCCTGAGTCATAAAAAAGCATTAAGGCAACCACTGAGCTCAGACACTTGAAATTTGGCTGTATTACAAAGGACTGGAAATGAGGCATTTGCCCTGGTAAATGCTTTAGTAGAGGGGTCATTACCTGTGCTCTCTCTACGACTGGATTAAGCCCACTGCAACTCAGGATAGATTGGAGTAATAAACTCTGGAGCCCACAGAAGGGCCTCAGTAGTTAACAGCAGGGAAAGCAATCAGCATGCATGTTATAGGGTGAGCATTATTGTAGGAAAGGTTTTTTGCTCAAGGGTCCATCTCAAGGTCAGGGGGAGGGTGTGCTGCTTGGGCCACTGTTTTCTTCACACTCTTTTGTTTCAGTGGCCTCAAAAGCTACAAGCAGGTATGTTAATTTGTCCAGAGAAGCAAACAGGGTTGTATAATAGCAACTGCATGTGATACAGAGCCTATCCCATCCTGAAATTTGCAGAAATGTAGCTTGCCACAGTAGTTACGATTCAGGTCAATCAGCTGCAGGGAACATCTCTGAGTATGACTCCTTTGTGCTGCACACCATGCGCATTCTCCTGTGGTCCATCTATTTATTTCTAGGGGGAGCAGGGCTGCTTCAGCATTGCTTGCAGTTACCATCACCCAAAGTGTGTATCTGGTCCGAATGGATTATGGTGCCCATTGCAAAGCCCAAAGCACACACATCCATGTCTACAGGTATAGCAAAACACAATATTTGAATAGTTAATAAAAGCAAATGAGGCCTTTCTTTTCTAGGGTCAAGCCTTACCTTGGTGTGAATTTTAATTAATTGTTCTTTGAGTGATGAATGTAGTTGCAAAGAAGGCACTATGCATGTGAATAACTGCTCATCTCTTCTGTTTGATCATAGTCAAGCCCCTGCCTAGCCATTTTCACATATTTCCACATTTTCCATAGAAGGTGGGGCTGTTTGAAGACACAATGGCTACACCTTGATCCTGGATATATTAATGCTGTGGTGATGAAATGCTTCACGGAGGCTGAATAGGTGTAGGGTCAGCTTAACTCTGTGTGCGTGCCACAGGAAAGACATTAGAATATTCTCCTTGTCTGGAAGCCAATGAGGCCTTTGAAATACATATTAGGGGCCTCCTTAGGGATATCTAATATTAATGTGAAAATTTCACAATGCTAATTCCTAAATGAAGCTGCAGCTCTATCCAGCTAGTAGTCTATAAGTTTCCTGATCTCTTATTCCAGCTCAAATATATCCCGTGTCCTCTTCATTGTGATATCTGTCTGAAGATGAAGACCTGAAGGAGCACGTTTTTGCTACCATGTCAAGCCCAGAATATTTTGTCTTTTGAAGAGCAAGTGGTCACTAATATTTTTGGTGCAATTGCATATATCACACTTCACATTGCCTGGCTGATATAGAGTGAAAGAGATCCTCTTTGTATCTGTGAGAAGAAAAGTGTCAGTAAAACTGCTGTGAAAACCCATGTCTCTCATTACCTTCAGGCTCGTAAATTTATCTTGGGCAGATATTCTAAATGCTAGAAAGAATAGTCAATAGAATTAATAGGAACATTAAGGTTGGAAAAGATCTCTAAGATCATCAAGTTCAACCATCAATCCAACACCACCATGCCAGCTAAAAAATGTCCTAAAATGCCATGTACACACTTTCTTTGAACACCTCCAGGATTGGTGACTCCACCACTTCCTGACAATGCCTGACAGCTCTTTCAGTAAAGATTTTTTTTCCTAATATCCAATCTAGACCTCCCCTGGTGCAATTTGAGTTTATTTTCTCTTGTACTATCATGAGTCACTTGGGAGAAGAGACTGGCCCCCACCTCACTATTACATTCTTTCAGGAGTAGAGGAACACATCATTTAGATGTGGGTTTATTTTGAGGGAGAAGATATTTTGGTTCTCACCCCTTAACTCTGCACAGCATGATATTTGCAAGTTTAGTGGTCATTAAAGGCTTGCCACCTCTTGGTTGGGATAGCCACAATTCTTGTTCATGGAGCAGCTGGGGCTGTTGGTGCATGAGGTTGGTGCTGCTCTGTGAGTTGACAGAAGCAGCAGTTTGCCTGGAACATGCAGAGCCATAAAAGCAGCTGGAAGTCTTTTCCCTCTGGCTAAGTGACTGTATTTATATTCGCCAACAGGAGCCATGTGCAGGCATTAGAGAAGTGGCTTTTTTTTTTTTTTTAATAAAGGTCTTATTGTGCTTGGGACCTGCGATGTGGTGGTATGTGGAGCAGATGTTTCAACAACCTTTCTGTATAAAGTCTTTATTATAGAGGTGCCTGTGAGTGCTGGGGTTGGTGTTAATGACTCAGACCATTGTCAGACCATGGGAAACCTCCATTACTTGAGACTGGGGACATATGTATGAAGGACTAGTCTTTCTGAGGGAATAGGTACCCTCATCATTGGTTCTGCATATAGGGGAAGGGACGGGATCTAAATGCAAGACTCTGAGAGTTTCAGCTGCAGTGTGCTGAAATCTTAAGCAAACAGCTGATCAGTTGAGAAGAGAATCCTTATTAGGCTGTGGTCTTTCCTAATTGTCTGTCAACTTTTACATTTAATATTGATTTATGAGTAACATAATACCAAAGTAAATAATTTCTTTCAACATTGTGCTGGCTCTGTTTCCGAGGTGCCTTTTGTAGGAGCAGTTATCTGTTGTCAGCAATACCAGGCCCCCTGTCTTGTCATTGCCCCAGGTTATTGTTGAGCAATTATTCTTTCTTCTTCAAAAGCATTCACATGCAGGTTTCTCTTGCCTTTATACAAGTGGCCAGCCATGCATGCAAATCTGTCATAATCCCAATGCAATGGTACACTTCTTTCCTAGCCTGATTGTCCTATGACCTTCCTTCTCCCAGATGTTTTCTTGTACCTTTCCTTGCCATTCTGAATGAATATACTGTGCTCTCTGGTTTGTTCGTGTTTCTTTTGATGAAGTAGTTATTGCTTTTTCTTGAGTGTCCTTGCAATGGGATTTCATTCTTATTCACCAACACAGTAAATTTTGATACCACTGTTCGTGTGTCAAATATCAGAGAACCACAGAAAGTCAGGGGTTGGAAGGGACTTCTAAAGATCATCGAGTCCAATCCCTCTGCCAGAGCAGGATCACCTAGTGTGGGTCACACAGGGATGTGTCCAGGTGGGTTTTGAATGTCTCCAGGGAAGGAAACTCCATAACCTCACTGGGCAGGCTGTTCCAGTGCTCTGTCACCCTCACAGGGAAAAAGCTTTTCCTCATGTTTATGTGGAATCTCCTATGCTCCAGCTTGTATCCATTGCCACTTGTCCCATCATTGGGCATCACTAAGAAGAGCCTGGCTCCATCCTCCTGACACTTGCTCTTTACAAATTTAGAAACATTAATGATGTTGCTCCTCAGTATTTTCTACAAGCTAAAGAAACCCAGCTCCCTCATTCTTTTCTTGTAAGGGAGATGATCCACACTCTTAATCATCTTTGTGGCTTTGTGCTGGACTCTTTCAAGCAGTATATACACACTTACCCTACCCTCTAGGTTTTGCTTTTAATGCATTTTGATGTTCTCTATCAAACTGTGACAGTTCTCATCTATGCTCTCTCCTTTTTGCCATCCTCTCTCTCCCCTGCCTGTGGTGTCCTCATTCTTATGGACCAGGTCTATGCTTCCCTGATTTCTTTTGGCTTTGAACTCACAGGCAGATTGTGTCTAGACACAATTAATTTATCCAAGAATATCTAGGTTGCTTTGTTTCAGTGTAACAAGCTCTTCTGCCAAGCCCCAGTATCTGTGGCTAATCATCCCTCATCCTTCTGTCTGGTGTATATCTCACCTGCTGTTTTATATCTTTCTTATTGAAGGACTTTCTTTTTTGATATTACAGATAATTTTTTTCTCTTTCAGTTTTGGCAGCTCAATCAGCTCAGCCTGTGTCAGTGGTGTTTTTAAAAGGGGATAAGGATATTTCACCCTCTCTGCAAATAGCACTAATTTTCTCATTCTGCTGCAGGAAGACCTTTCCTACAGTTTCAGAAAACTGAGGTTCACCCTTATGAACATAATTTTTTAAACTAGGTGTTAATATTTCTCATACACTCTCTTATTTTGGACATAGGCCAGAGGGATGGTTCTTAAAACATTAACCTGACATCCTACTGATAAAGGGATTAAATGAAACTATTTGCATAATGTCTTCCCAAAAGATGGGCTTCATGATAGATGACACCAAAATATATTGTATAAGAACGTGAATCACCAGGAGATGAAAAAAGTGCAAATTATTTGTAAAGAGATTAGTGGAGTGAAAGAGGCCTATGTAGGACATTGATATTGAGAAATAGTAGGATTTCATTACTTCAGTTGTTACATGGCACCTTCCTGAAGAGAGCTGTCCACTTTACCTTCCTTGTTTCACTACAGGATGATTCTATAACTGAAGAAGCCCAGACTGGTTAGCTTCAGACAGAACCATTTTAGAGATACCTTCAGAAAAACAAGAAAAAGACAGTAGCTGTTATGTTCTCCTACCACAGGATGAATTTGAATTAATATTTTCTCCCTCTTCTTGGCATTACTTCAGAAATACATAGTTTGGTGGGAGGGGGATTTAAAAAGCTTTAGGCAAGCTTTGCTAAATCCATAGTATACAGGGTCCTGGACGACATGCACTGGAATGCTGATTCCACGAGGCTCGGAGTGTTATCGTGTCTGCAGGCAAAGACTAGAAATGCTTTTGCATTAGACTTGCAAAATGTAATGTGCAGTGCAGTACTTTCTGTCTGAACAGTTCTGTCGAGTTAGTGTGATTAGATACTACACCCCAATTTGAATTTTCTTCTTTTGTGTTTTGTTTTTCTTTTGAAAAAGCGTAAGTCATATGCCTGTCCTGGCATCGTCCCAAACAATTCAGAGGGAATCTGAAATTGTCACATCAGCTAGAATAAATATATTAGTTGATGACTATTTGCTAGATAAAACTAAAATACATAACCCACATTCAGTTTTTCATCCTGTCATTGGACTATAGTTATATCCTTTCTTTTGCCTTTATTTTTACATGATCAGTGTGTTCCTGTAATAGTCAGAGTGCTTCTTATTCTTCTTAATGCATCTAATCTCAAAACATGACTCTGAAGCAGGGAAATACTGTCTTTTCCAAATGTAGATAGGAAATTGAAATGTAAAGGGTTATGTTCATACCACCAAGCAGGATCAAGTAATACTTGACTCCAATGACTTTGGACCAGCAGTTTTAGAGAGCAAATGATCTGAATCATATCCCAGTTGAATAATAATGACAAAAATCTCTGCTGTAATAAACAATGCCTACGTTAGGCTAGGTATAAGGAAGGTTCAGCTGAACAGGCCTCTGAGACACAAAGGGTTTTTTTTTTGCAAAGCCATTTTAATGTATAACTTAATGTATACATTTAATGTATAACTCCAACTGGAATCAAAGAGAAGGTCTGTGCCCCATGGACTTAGCCCTAGGTTGCCCAGTAGGTCTGTTGCACAACAAGGAAGTATTGGTGGATGCAGCTTTACAAAGAGAAAATCCTTGCGCTTTTCTGTTTTCCTAAGTAGAAATTCCTCAATAAGTGCAATCTTCCTGAATGATACATAAGAAAGTTTCTTTCCTCTTAAATGCAGACAATGAGTCTTTCAGATGAAGGGATCCACATAGGTCCTAAAAAGATATTTTTATTTAATAATTATTATGCTTTGACTGGGAATAAAAATGTAGGTCTACAGTGTCTCTGTGAGGTCATATGCAAACAGAAATACAGGAGAAACTGCCAAAGTAACTGATTAACCATCATAGCTTAGCTAATATTTACTTCCTATCTCGGAACTGTCTTTTGAGCTTAAAAGAAAAAACTGGTGAGAAACTACTGTACTTTGTGGGTGAGTTGCAGCATCAGCCTCTGGAAGGAACAAAGGCTCATTGTTATGTTCAGAAAACAGGTTTTTCTCCTGATTAGAGGTCCAGGCTCCAAAATCACAAGCTGCCTACGTGTACTGCCCAAAGCTGCATTGAAAACTCTACTTGTTTGCTGCGGGTGTGGCCATGTGTTCTGCAAGGTTTCCCTCTCTCTAGCTGGAAGGTCTCCTGGTGCCCTAGCAGGGCCAGTGGGCTTGTACATGCCCTAGCCAGCTGCCTTCAGATAGTTTGCAGGCTGCCAAGGCATAGCTGCATGGATGGGTCATGGACCATGGTGGTCATTTGGAGTTTGCATATGTACAGAGGCATCTGCACTTTCAGTTGTTTTCCTGATTTCTCTGTGCTAGGCTTCTAGCCTGATTAATGCATCCACCTCTGGGAATAATGTCTGGTCCACAGGAAAAGTGGCCTGTTTCTGTTTGCAGTCAGCTCAGAGCTGGTTACTCTACAGCATCCCAGTGGTTTCCCTTGTAGTCACAAGATGAAGTGTCTTCTGGGCCCTTTGTTTCTAAGATGTGATCAATGCTTTTCTATGTTGGTAGTTTTGTGGTTTTTTGTTTGGGTTTTTTTGTTTATTTGTTTTGGGTTTTTTTAGGGTTGGTTTGGTTTTGCTGGGTTTTTTTTCCCCTTTTTTTTTGACCATCAGAAATAGCCTGAGGCGTGGGCTGCAGCCAACTGGAATAGTATTTCCATAACAAGGGATGTACCAGGAAGGTTTCTGGATTGAATTTTTGAGTACATGATCTGGTGGGATATTGATGAATGGCTGGTTAGCATTAGGTAAAGATGATTAAAAAAAAACCCCTTAGCAATGCCACCTTTTGGAAGGGATCTCTCTCCAGGATTCCCCTCAGTTTTGTATGGAGAAAATCAGGTGGTTCACTCCAAAAAGGAGACTGGGAAGCAAGTGTCAGTTGTGCAATATCAGGATATAACAACCTGGCAGTAAACTGGGAGTTAACTTGGTGGGCAGTGTAGTCTTACCCATTATCTTCAATACCCTTGTGCTGGTTTGCACCTTAACTCTGCTCTGGAGTGGCCAAAATATTTTTCTTATGGTGCAGAAAATAGTTCATAGCCTAGAGCTATTCTGATGTGGGACAGTCAGCTCTTCTTGGGCTGGGGCTCAGGGTCTGAGCCCCTACAAAGATGCTGTAATTGCAGTTCCAGTCTCTCCATTCCTTTGAAAGTTCTGTGATGTACCCTAGAAGAGCAGACCACTATAGCCTGAAAGGAAGAAGTCGGGATTGGTTTTCCTGATCCACAACCATGGCTCTAGTTCTTTGTGCTTAGACATTATCACATTATCCAGGTCTTCTCTGTCTTAAGTTGAACTATTAGCCATGAAATCCTCTTGTGGAGATGCAGCTTCTCCTGTGAAAAAGTGTTTTCACAAGAACATATTATGTCCATTCCCTACAAAATTAGCTACTCCTCAAAAAAATTCTGCTGCCAGCCTAGTGAATCTGTCAGGAGGCTTATTCTTATGCAAAGCTGTGGTAAAAACATGTTAACCCAATGAACCTGACTGCTCTAAAAAATCTTCTAGTACTGATCTGCCCTGAGCCTCAGCTTTCCTCTTTGACACCTGGAGGTGATAGTGCTGTGGTAACACAAGAAAACTTTCTGAGTTCTTCCCAGGAGATGGGTTCCCTATGAGGCAGTACAGCAATGCTCAGCAGTACTGCTGCTCCACAGCTGGAAGGGAATAAGGGTCCCCACACCACTTTCCCCACTTAGGCAAAACTGCAGCCTTTTGTTTCTGACCTGCTAGAACAACAAAATGAAGAATGGAAGGGCAAATGCTGTACTGACTGTGTAAGCACAGGAGGGGACAAACGATGAGATGCTTTTGTCGCTTTTGTCTAGCAAGTTCTTGACTTCTTTTACAAGTCATGGCCATCCCCCTCTTCCCATCTGGAACCTGCCTTCCAAAGATTCCAGCATTTGGAGCCTTTGGAACACTGGGCTCATCTTCCACAGAATGCTGTATAGAAATGTTGATTTCTCTTGTGCCATGTGGAGGCCTGCAGCTGACTCCACCAAGGCGACAGCTTGTTGGAAGTGAAGAGTTCCCAGTGTGGGCTGGATGCCTTGATCACTGCAGGCAATTCACAGCTCATAATATAATAGTGTGACACAGCTGGGGAAGTGTGAGGGGCACACTAAACATTGCCTGTGGCCTCTTTTGTATGCCTCTGGACTGGTGCTCTAGAGAGAGGACAGTGAATCACTGTGGTCAGGTGGCATGCAGCTCCATGAAAAGAGAGCAAGTGAGTAAGTGCTGATGGGCCCATAGTGTCAATGCACAAGTAAGCACTAATGGGTACATGGTGTTAATGTAGGGGACATAAGCCTACTGGCAAGGAAATGGGAAGAGATATAGTCTGTGTGTCCCATCTGTGCCATGTGAGAGTTGAGGGAACAGAAAAGCTGTAGAGATCCCTGTGCATTTTACTGTCAAAGGTCTGTTGGCCATTGAAAAAAATGGGAGGATGTGTATGGTGTATGAACAGTCTAACCTGATATGCTCTTCCCTGTACCTATACAAAGTAATAAATGCCCCCTACACAAGCATTGTGTGTATAACTTCAAAAGAATCTCAAAAAAATTTTGTGACTGAAAGACAGTAAGAACAGATGTCTATTTACCTCTTCTAGCAAATAAGAACTCAATGTTCTGCAGAACCAAGATTAAGATTAGATACTGCACCATGTGGGAAAAATTTTATGTTGGGAAATTGGAGGTAGTTCATTTCTGATGGTGAGTAACTCATGTTCTTTGTACGTTAGCAATTTGACACCTGTTATTTTGTGACCTTGTGACATCACTTATACAGAGACATGAAAAAAGATCATACAAGTTCCTTAATGTTTGGTTGGGGAAATCCCCAGACTTTATTATAAAAGACCTCCTTCATCCCTTTGCTGTCACATCTGCTGGGTGAGAAGATGAAGAACAGACAGGCTGCTGTCCTGCTCCTCATGCAAAGCATGATTGCTCTGGCTGGAACAGAATCAACAGCAGAAATGGTAAGGAGGGGGCCTCATAACCTGAGTTTTGATGCCTCCTTATCTTTTCATGTAATTTAGATTGCTGAAAAATCTTTTAAAGATGCTGAAAAATTATTAGGCAAATACTGAGATCTCTGCATGGAGAAAGTTTAAAGTATTCCTCCATCCTTCCCCCCAGCTAATATATAGGGATTGGCTAATAAATGTAAAAGTGAGGCACAGGTTTAAAATCAGAGTCAAATTCTGCCTTTGGTTAGATGAGTGCAACTCCCAGTGAGGATCTGAGTGGATATTAAATGCTCTGTGTAGCCTCTAATTAATTAGCAAGGGCTTGTAGCAGGAAAGGATCCATATCTTTGATGTGGAAGGAATTGGGAGGTGGAGGGTTTCCCAGTTGCATGATTGCTGTCAAACTCTGTGACCAGGCATATGAAATCCACACTGGGTGGCTTTTGTAAGGAGCTCCCTCTCTTCCCCAGAAACTGTATTTAGTTGGGTAAGAGAGAAGTTTAAATCAAAGCCATCAATCAGAAGAAAATAGCAAAACCAACAACAATTTGAAGGAGGGAGAAGAGAAAACTTTGAAAAAAAAAATTAAGAAATAAAAAATTACGTTAATGAAAGATTTGTTTGGATTTTGTACTGACACTTAAGAAAAAAAAACCAACAAAAAAAATGGTCTAAATTAAATGAAGAAATAGTGAGTAGATAAAAGGCTCTTCCAAATGGGATAAAATATTCTGGGTTTTTTTGACACCAACTAATTGCAGTTTGGTATTTTCTAGTTAAAATTAAAAAAAAACCCCACACCTTTTTGGCTCCCAATGACTCTTTCTGATTTGTCTGGTTTAGTCCCTAATTATTTTAGACTATAAAAATCCTCTGTGCCCCTATTTAGATTTTTTGATGTTTGGGAGCACTGTGGATGCAGGCAGTGAAGTTACCATCTTCTGATAGGAAGATACATTTATCTCCTCAAGGAATGTAATATTGCAAAAGTCAAGATAGAGGTGTATATATATGTTGATTGACTGAGGTAGTAAGCTTCATATAGGAGGCATTTCCCCTCATCCTGCTTAGCTTTAAAACTACTCCCCAGTTTGTGTAATTTACACAATTTGTGATGCTTTCTGCCCTGTCACTGTTAATTGCTACCAGCTGTCCTCCCACCCTGCTCCCCTCCCCTTCCCAACCCCACATGTTCAGAGAAATCACAAGCACACAAACGTTTGCTCAAATGGGCTTATTTGACAAAGTGTCCCACAAAAGCTTGTTAATGCTATGCCCTTTGCCAGCCATTTGGGTTTCCCCAGTATTCCCTGGCTTGGGAATGGGTCTCTCGCTGGGATCTGGGAAATGCAGAAAGACCCTGTGGTGAGTGAAAAAATGGGCTTGCAGGGGAAGCCCATTTGATGCTCCATTTGTCAGACTGTTTGGCATTGAGGAGGCTCTTGTTCCACTTTACTGAAAATTTTGGGTAAACCCCACTGTGATGCACTGTGCTCTGCATGCTGTGTGAGGGCATGGTAGACCTTTAGGGACACAGAGCACAGTGCCAAGGTGACAACCACTCTCCTTGCTGCTGCAGGAAGGCAGACACCAACCACAGATGAAAGTTAAAGGGGATGTGTATAGTCTTTCTACATAAAACCCCCCCAAGGTGGCTCTGACTGTATCCTTGACAGTGTGTCTGCTTTCCCCAGCTCTCCCTCCATGTGGTAAGATGTTGTCCCCTCCGAGGTGTTAGTGGCAGAGTGGGATGTGTGCCCCAGCTGTCACAGCTCACAGCCTGACAGCTTGGCATGAAAGGGGCAGCAAGTTCTGTGCTGAGAGGCTGGAGCACAAGCTGGGCAGCAAGGAGTGGACATCCCTGCGGGGAGGACAGTAGTCTCCAAATCCAGGACAGGGGGACACAGTACTGTCTTTTCAGACTGCCACACAGCCCCAGCTCATACCTTCCAGGCAGGCTGAGTGTCCCCTGCCTTGCACTGGTCACACAGAGCCTTTATTCTATGAAGTGACACTGTGCTTGGGGAAATGTTATTTGCCTAAGCACCAGATCAGGAAAACAAATTCATTTCAGTTCCTTGGGATGGTCCTCACGATAAAATCAAATTGCTTTGGAGCTGCAGGATGGGGTTGGGCAGGGAGAGTGCCATATTCAGGAATTTACATTGAAATAGGCTTTCCTTTGTTTTTTAGTTCCCTCATCTCAATACAACACTTCTGTATCCAACTCAGCCTGTCAAGACATCCAGTGATCTGCGCACTCCCCCAAAGGTATGACCATTACTGCTCTTCAGTGAGGTCCAGAAAAGAGTAAAATTATGAACTTGTGTTCTGTCTGTTAAGTGTTACACAATCATTCAGAGATTTTACCCTGATACAGGTACATCAATTGGGCTGCCCAGGAAAAGGTGTCTAGTGGTTGTGTATCCAGGATTTTAGACGGTAGCAAATTCCCAAAAAATCATCAGTGCTGCAGCAATGTTATTCCGTGTCTTAAGTCATAGAACGGTTTTGGTAGCAAACAACCCTAAAGATCATCTATTTCCAACCCCCTTGCATGGTCAGGAAGAGCTTCCACTACATCAGTTTGCTCAAAGTCACATCCAAAGCTCTAACATTACCCTTGTGAGTACTGAATTGGACCCTAGACATGAAACAGCTAGGGCTGGGGGGGTTGATGGCAATGTACTGAACAGTTTGGTGCTTACAGCTTTCTTGGAGGAAGGGGAAGGCTTCTTTTCAGCTTTGTCTTTTCATGTAAACAAGAACAGGGCCTTGAAACTATCTTCTGAGAAGTGCCCACTGTTGTTTGCCAAGGGTGAGAAAATCTTGATTCTCCCCGTTCTACTTAGATCAAATATTATTCAACTATTTGTTGATGGAGGGACTTGAATCTGGTTTTCATGCCTTCCAGTCAAGTGTTTGAGTCCATGGTCTGTGGATTTCAGGGTTTGGTTTCTATCCAGCACCCTGTCAGTGACTGCTTGATAACATGTTTGCTTTGGGACAGATTCAATGGGATGCACTTGCTCTCTAGGTCCTGCAGCCTAGTATCAAGAATGGGGTTTGCCAAAAGCACAACCTGAGGTCAGATCAGAGCTGGTAGACAGCTTGACAGCAGTTCTTCATTGTCCAGGCTGGCCCAGCGAGGCACCTGTGATGTGTGTGGTCATCCTTCTGAGACAGGGTTAAGATTCTGGCTCCAGTAGAGGTTTTAGAATATTAAACGGAAAAAGGAGTCTCTCTCTGAGTCTCAAAGCCTTAACCAAATCTCATCCATCTCCTTGTCCAGCTGAGGTGGCCTCTGTCGCTGGGAAATTATGCACTGAAATGGGTAGGCTGTTTTAAGGATGTAACCCTGAGTCTACATTTAGGCAGCTGAATAAATTTCCTGGATCTCAGAAAATCAGGTGCCTGCTGGCTCCTATTCCTTTCTTAAATTGAAAGGATATGGAAAAGGAACATTTTTCATAGCTTCAAATATGTATATGTAGCAGCTTAATTTTACAGAGTGAAATGTTGCCGACAAGTCCTTGCTGTAGGCTAGGACAGTTTCCTCTCTTTTAAGCATTCAGTGTAAGTTATTAAACTTTAAAACCCACACAATTCCATCAAAAGTAACAGCCTGTCTTGTGCATTCTTCTACAGGATGAGGGAAAACATTTTTGTGATACAGTTACCATTTGACTGGTGTTATTTTTTTTTTTGCAGCACTTACTAACACAAGGGACTTTTTAACTAAACAATGCTGCTTGGTCTTGTCAACATTGTGATCCCATTGACTTGCAACTTGAGTGCTTAAAAGTGCTCAAACTCCATTGTCAAGACTGCAGTTTATACCAGAGTGCACGATTTATAGTTCATGCTCTACTATGTATGGGAATGTATACCTATGTTTAGTACACACTATACTAACTCTGTATAGTATATATAGTATACTCTATACTCTCTCTTGGCATACATATACACATACATGATATATTTGTGTTATATACAGAATGGATAGAATACAATATCATAGACAAAAAAATTAGCATGCACAACAGTCTTATAAAAGGTCTTATATACTCACTAAACCACACATATTTCTTTTTTGTTCCTTACTCCCCACCTCCCACCTGTTACTTTTGTTATCATTGAAGAAATTGCTATCCTGGTCATGCCCATATGCAAAGGACTCAGCAGTGCAGAAGCATTAAAGTGACTTAGGAACATATTTTTCATAGTATTTTAGATATTTATAGCCATATCTTCAAAAGTAGTGGGAAACTTGAGGTATGTTCTCGGTTACTCAGAAGTGTGTTGGCAGCCTCTCTGATGGGAAAATCAGTGGAAGTTGTGTGCTGGGACATTCTGGAATGCCATGAGTGCCAGGTCCTGCACTTGGGTTACAACAGCCCCATGCAATAATTGTACAGGCTTGGGAAGTGTGGCTGGAAAGCTGCCTGGCAGAAAAGGACCCGGGGTTCTGATTGACACGTGGCTGAATACGAGCCAGCAGTGTTCCTGGGTGGCTAAGAAAGCCAATGGCCTCCTGGCTTGTATTAGAAATAGTGTGACCAGCAGAAGTAGGGAGGTCATTGTCCCCCTGTACTCATCACTGGTGAGGCCACACCTTGAGTATTGTGTCCAGTTTTGGGCAGCTCAATGTAAGAGAGGGATTGAGGTGCTGGAGCGAGTGCAGAGGAGGGCAACAAAGCTGGTGAAGGGCCTGGAGAACAAAGCTGACGAAGAACAATTGAGGGAGATGGAACTGATTGGTTTGAGGAAGAGGAGGCTGAGTGGAGACTTCATAGTTCTCTAAAACTACATGAAAGGACATTGTAGAGAGTTTGGTGCTGGTCTCTTCTCACAGGTAATTAGCAGAGGGAATTGATTCAAGCTGCAGCAGGTTAGACTTAGTCTGGACATTAGGAAAAACATTTTCACAGAAAGTGTGGCCAGACCCTGGAATAAGCTGCCCAGGGAGGTGGTTGAGTCACCATCCCTGGATGTGTTTAAGGGTCGTATAGATGTGGTGTTGGGGGATATGGTTTAGGGGAGAAATTTGTAGAGTAGAGATGATGGTTGGACTCAATGATCCCAAAGGTCTTTTCCAACCTGAAAGATTATATTATTCTATTCTATGAGATACTTCCATCCTTCCTTTCGTTTTAAATATCTTCAGCAGTCTGTCTGTGGGTGAAATTTTAAGGTTCATAGTTCTCAAATAAGAGACAAAATGTCCTTTTGTGCTTTCTTTCAAAATAAGATGCATGTTGTTTGCTTTGGCTGCTATTAAGAGGTTGTCAGAAGTGTGAACTGTGATCATTCCTGCTTGCTGGTGTTCTCTTCCTGGGCTCACAGGTCAAGACAGCTTTGCTGCTGGCCATCCCCACTTGTTCTGGGATGGTTTGGTAGTGAGGAAGTTGGCTGAAATCACTGTGAAAAAGCAAGGGAAGAAGTGTTGAAATGCCAGGTTTCAGTAGATAGTTTTGTTGTTTTCTTGTTTATTTTTTAAGAGGGAGAGAGAAAGGGAAAACACATGAAAAACACTGGCATTTCTGCAAGGCAGGAGGAGAGATTATACAAAGAAGTGCTTTTAAAGAGCAAGTCTGTAGCTTTAAAATATGCAGCTGCATTGAAGTATGTGCCAGAATATTTTAAAGTAACATCAAATACATTTATTAATAAATTCGTGATAGGTTTATGAAGAGGGAAACGTTTTGTGTACAACCAAAAAAGAACTGGTCCAAACACACTCAGTATTCAGTCCAGTGTTTATTGGAAATTATGTGCTTTGGCTGTAAATTATGGTGAGATCATGGATTGCTAGCCCTGACCTTTCTACACACCGTACACATTGCTCCAGTGGTGATGCTTGGAGCATGCAGACTAACAGGACAAAGCAATTCATGCTAATGACATGGGCAAAAGCTTTGCAAACTATCCACAAACAGGTGGGTGGGCTGTGATGTGTGGGTGTTACATGCAATATTTTGTAGCAAACCAAGTATCTCTACTTTAGGCTGAACCTGCAGATTTAATTAATCACCTTTCCACGGTGTATAATTAAATGTGTACGTCTGCTTGCTGGGGCTGGCTGGGAAGATTCAAGTGAAGCATTTTTCTTTTCAAATCTTGCCCTGTTACTAAGTCTTATTTTGCTGCTTTCACCTCTATGGATGGAGTGACTAAATGACCTATCTGATCAATTCAAGACCGGAAAAGTGAGGACTATTTTGTGTCTCTGTTTTTCCAATGGTAGCATCTTTACAACAACATTTAACTGTTTTCAGAAAGATTTGTAAGGCCAAGTCATAACAGTTGCTAGGTATTTTGAGCTCCTTGGAAGAATAAGGTGAAAGATGTCTAGTAATGAAGCTGTTGATATCACAATTGCCACTGCTCATATTGTTGTCAAACATTAGCTACTGATTGAAGAGATGAATATTAACCCATTTTTCTTTACTGATTTGTTATTGCAGCTCTTTACCAATGTGTCTGGCTCTGTGGATGATGGGGGAACTTGTCAGTGCTCTGTGTACTTGCCAGATACCACCTTTCCAGTCCAGAAGGCTGAGCGATTGGAAATTATCGCCGCAGAGCTCTCAGAGAAATTTGAGAGAGAGCTTTCTCAAGTAAGGTGTTCTTTTCTCATAAATGTAAAAATTATGTCTTTGCTGAAAAACGGTTGCCTAAGAAAAGGCAGTGATTTTCTGTGACCTGTCTTTTAAGCAGCAGAAAAGAGGTTTCTGTAAGAACCAGAAGGGTGATTAAATCTCAAATCTTTGACATTGTAGCATGTCATACATTTGAATATCTTTAGGTCTCCTTTCTAGGCCTTTTCAGCCAGAGGCATATGGTATTTTTGGAATAATGGTTATGTTTTTCATCTTTTGGCTCGGTTTTATTGGTTTGTGATTGCTACACAGGAGCTATAGGAAGCCAAGCTTCCTGCTCTTTCACGTGTTATTATTTGTATCAAGCCAGCCAGAATGTGAGAGGGAAATGAAAGAAAAGAGGAGAAAGGTCACCACAGCCCAGAGTGAAGAAGTAGGTGAATATTTGTCCCTCCACTTATTCTGTTCTCAAAGATTAAAAAAGAATACACACACACAAAATATCTTCTCTGTCAACATCTGAAGTTGTGGTAGTGAGACTGCTGAATTATGCATTGTTGTTGAAGTCAAACACACCTTACACTACTTTGGCTGCTTGTTGCATGAATTGAGAGACATTTTTTGGGGAACTGAAGCAAACCCACACACGCTGCAGTGCACTGAGTGAAGCTCCTTGTGAAGACAGAAATCTGTCTTTTGACTTTTGACAGTGGGTAAATATTCAGGATTCCGGTTAGGTGTCCAGCAGAAAGTGTTTTCTTCAGGAAATAAGCATCTTAAGGAATGAAGTGTCCTTGAATTAATCAGCAGAAAAGGCACAGCATTAAATTATAAATTCTAACCATAAATATTCATAACCCTCCTCTGGTACAATCAAGAACAGATAAGAAGTTGTGCATTAAAAACACAACAACAGGCAGAGGATCCTGTGGTAAGATCTTTCAGTTTAAATAATTTGCTTTGAAAGGACTGGAGCTAACAGTGAGACACACTCAGCTGTCAGCAGGGATATGAAGGGCAAGCTGACAGATGTCCCACTGCCTCCAAGCACAGGATTTACCTGATCCCTTGCAGGATGGAGGCGTAGCTCAGAGTTAATGATTCATGAAAATCACCGAGATTTCAGGTCCTCATACTGTTCCCACTGTGGTCAGTGCCAGCATTTATTCTAATTCCAGTGGAGCAGGATCAGGGCATGATTCTCAGCCAGAAAGTTGGCATGATTCCTCAGAGTGTTTGTGTATCACCTGTCCCAGACACTTGCCCTGGTGTAACCAGTCTCTGACCAGTACTTTCATCTGAATGTTACATTTTTCCTTCAGGATTGTGGCATATCTGCTAATCCCATGTAGAACTGCAAAGCAGCTCATGTGCTTGCTTGCTTGACCTCTCTGTGTTCAACCTCAGATGTCCATTTTAATTCAGGCATCTTGCTTGTATAAAAACATAGGTTACTACAAATATCCAAAATCAGGATGGCACCTGTGTAGTCATCCTTAGGTGCCCAGCAGTGTAACAGTGTAGACACTGACTTTGGCTTTCAGTTCTCAATTCAGACAGTGAAAATTCTTGACCTAACTCAGACTTCACTGCATTTCATCCTGCCGAGCCCAATCAGACAGCATTGTCACAATGCATCTAGTTAAATAAAATGTGACATACACTTTGGTGTGATCTAAGCAAAGATAGGTACTGGGTCAGAAATGAAAATGAACAGATTGCATTTCAGTGGAACTCTGTGTGTGTAAGATTCCTTACTTATTATGGTGTTTTTTTCTGTAGAAAGAGGAAAGCTGTCAAGCATTGCCCTGTTGATATCTGAATTTAAGTAATCTCAGATTTTATGATGCGTGCATCTCCTCCATGCACAAAATTTCTTCACCTTCCCAGTTGTGGAAAAACCCTCCCCCTCCTTATATAATCCTGTACACTACTTTGGTCATGGTAATACCCACAGTAAGAAGGAAATAATGAAATGGAGGAAATCCTAGTGATAACTATTAGAAATAATCCCAGGCAAAATCCTGAGGAATTAGGCTCAAAGGTAACCAAGTCTCATTGCAGGGGTGGGAATTTCTGCTGAGTGTGTGTGGGTTTTTTGACTCTGAGAATCTCTGCTTGTTTGCTCACCTGAAACAACCTTTGGAGTTCATAGGAGTTTTTCTGGGTAAGGGCTGCAGGATTGGGCCCTCTTAAGAATGCTTTCCGTGTGCTAGAAGTCCTAGGTAAACAACCTGATTGAATCATTAACCTTTTGCCTGATTGTAGGCTAATTCAAAAAGCAAGGGGGTCCTTTTATAGAATCAGCAGGCAAGGAAGCTCACAGATAAAGAGATGCTCTCATGTGCCAAATGAGTACAAACCGTAGGCTGAAAATACCAGGCTAATTTTTCCTCTGTCACATCAGCCTTTGCCAGCATAATTATGATTACAGAAGAAAATTAACCTTTCAAAGCAGAGTGGGAATTGGCTGCTCCTCTCAATAGAAAGGAGAGAGGACACCTCTGTCACAGGGATGCATCAGCACTTCATCCCAAGGAGAGAAAGTGCCTTTCAGAACTTGGCTCACAACAGACACAGCATTGTCATGTAACAAAAACAGGAGGAAAAAAGCACACCAGGAACAGCTGTTTTCAAAATAGGTTAACCTGCAGTGGAGTTCTTAGCATCAGCTTGCAGACTGCTTGCCAACCATACTTCTGGGTCTGTAGAGGTCAGGCCTGCCAGAAGACAGTGTTCTGGGCTGAATGCCTTTACAGAATTGCTGCTTTTGTCTCTTCTTTCTCATCTTCCCTCAGTCCTCCCACTTTTTATCTTTTTCACCTTCATCTTGCACCTTTGTTCCTTCTTCTGTACTCTCCAAACGTGTGCAGGAGAAGTGTCTCTTTTCATGCTGCAAAACCTGTGTTGATAAATACCAATTGCAGGTAAATGACACAATAAATGAGCATTGCAGATTTTTCCTGCCCTTTTCATTCCACGAGGGTGACAATGCTTGGAAAAGAGAAAAAGCTGAAACTGGGCATTTTTTCCCCCTGCTACATATGTTTCACATGGCTCCATTCTCTTTCTGTAAAGTGCTAATACAGGCTCTATGCACTCAGCATGCCCTGCTTTAGGATTTCATGACAAATGTGGTGGCAATATGTACCAGTTATTGGTCTGTGTCCCTTAATATGGAATATGCACTGAATTTCTGTGCCATTCTGTCAAGAGACAACAGCCAGTCCCTAGCAGGCAGCTACTGTAGAAGAGCAGGGATTACAAGATGCTTACATCTCTCTGCCAAGCAACAGAACAACACCATGTTCCTTTTTCAACTGATATTTCTGAACTAGAAAAACTCCTGAGCCAGATCTGAGCAGGCAGGACTGTCCACATAGGACATTGCAATGCTTGACATATGTGCTGAATTTGTCTGCAAAAGCAGTATAAAAGAGCACTGCTGAGAAAAATATTTGTCCAATAATTTGCCAGGGGAGCTATTAGCTTAAATTCATTGCAATGCTGGTGTGGCTGTGTTGTGCACTGCAAAGTGCTGGGGATAGTTCAGGCTCAACTTCTACAGATATCTCTCATCTAAACTCCCCTGGATGGTGTTGACATGTCCTTAAATGACCTAGATGGTTGACTGAGTGAAAACCTGACTCTGATCTGGGAGGAGAACTTCAGGTTGGTTCTCCTCACTGCAGCATTCTGCAGTGAGGACTGAAATAACTATATTTGCCTTTTTCCAGCCCTTGGCATTTTGTCCAGGCTCTCAGGACTCTGGAGGAAACTCCAGATTCACAGGTTTTTCACTTAATGAGTAGCCATCATTAATTCCAACAGTCTGCTTATTTCAGAGTTTTGAAGATTTGGTCTATATTTCACTATTACTACTATTATCATGTATCATTTATCCAGTATAATTTATCAATTATCCATTATCAATTATTAACCATTAATTATTAGTGATTATTGTTGTCATTATTCATATTATTATAGCTAATATTAGTATTACTGTGAGAAAGGTTATTAATACCCAGATAGATTTCCAAATACCTCAGTGATATACATAACTTCACACAGCAGTGCAATTCAGACATGGACTTGCTTTATATTTCTCATTCTATAACCATATATGCTTGCTTTTTTGTTGCCCACACATCTATGCACACATTTTAAACCATGACCTTTGTAGATTTTTTTCCAGATTTTTTTTGAGGGTATCTTCCAACTCCAAAGTGATTCTAGTGATCAGTGAAAGTGTGGGGTCCAACCACATCTGGATTTTCCAAGATCATGCTCCACTTCTTCCTGCTGTTCCCTCCTGAACACATAGATGATGGTGACAAATGAGACAAAGGTTCCCAGCTGTCTTTGTTGTCAGACAGATACAAACAGCTAGGTCTAAGTCTCTAGATGCATCTCTAGATGCTATCTTTTATTTTTGGTTTTAAATTTTATTTAGTCTTCATTCTGATAAATACCTTAGTTATTCCTAAGCTTGCAGTTACCCAGGCTTGACCTGGGAAGTCAAGAACATCCAGTGTTATGAGTCAGGGTGCTTCTGCTGCAGGTTATGGAGATAAGCTAGTTGAAGACATATCAGAACAGCTTAAAGTCTGGTTAGAACACATGATATGTTTCAAACCCTTTTTTGAATGTAGAGGATTGAGCAGCCTGGTTTTGATCTATGCTGTGAATGTGCATGCAGAGGAGTTTGTTCAGATTCATAGTGCAGTTGTACCACTGTTGAAAATGATACTTTTGAAAAGAGGATCTTTTCACTCATGATTGTCTTTCTTAAACCATGCCACTAGAAATCTTATGATCTGAAAAGATCTTTTCTACACGTCTTGAATTTCCATGCCCTGAGCTCCTATACCTCCTCCTTGCTACACAAGGAATTAAATCAAAATTGAAAAGAATTATTAAATAAGTGTATTTGTTGAGGTCCCTATCCCAGGGGCTGCCAGCAGGAGTCAACAGCATGACAGGATTTTAGAGGCCATTCCAGAGCCAATGGGGAAAAATACTGACTTTGATTTTATGTTAAGACAATGCAAGTACACTTGAGATGATGCAGACTAAAAATCTTCTATTCAAAGAAGCAATAGTTATGGAAATCATCGTGCTGTAGAGCGAGGAACTTATACAGCAAAAAAAACCTGAGAGTATGAAGATGGACTTAATGGTGCAACAAAGTAATTATATTTATTCCTGCTTCTTACCTTTTGTGGTATGATTACATCGATTTAAGGGAAAACATACATGAGTTTCATGAAGCATATAGGAGAGAAATTATGTATCTTTCACAAAGTGTCAAATTTTAAGGAACTAACATTTTCCAAGGAAGGTTCTGGATCCATATAGTATTTTTAACATTCTACATCACAATTCTTGTGCCGTGACCTTTGCCTCAGCAGATACCTGTGTAAAAATATATTTATCTGGACAATCATTTAATGATTCAAAAGCTCAGAAGGCTGCTATGATTTAACTTTAGTTAAAGGATTTAGTTAAAATAGATTTGCAATAAATTTTACACTTTCACTTGAAACAGATTTGATTTTTAACCCTGTCTTTAAATATTCCTCCCATCGAAAGACAAACCCCAAAGTAGTTCTACCAAATCTTGACAAAATTCAAATGTACACAGGGTAACATCCCATTTGTATTTAGAGTTAATAGGAAATAAAGCTGAAAAACTTGGGAATCCTTTATTGCATTTTTCATCCTCCTTGGTTTGCTTTTATGAGATAATACATTGCAGATTCCCTAATAAAATTTTTGCCAGTGTAAGTTCTTGGCATACTGATTATAAAATTAGCTCGCAGAGACAATATTGGCAAAGAGTTTAAAAAAAGAAGACTGTGAGTAAAATTCTGCCTTCAGTAATCTCCAGGCATTCCTGGGGGGCCTTTGTGGAACTGCCAACAATAAATGAGGGTTAAATTTCACATTTTTAATGTATGTGATGAGAATTTCATTTATGTGTTTGATGTGATGAATAAAAATGTCAAGTATGTGTAAGCTACGCATGGGGCCCACAAAACATAATAAAGATGTCACACAGGCTTCTTTTATTTGCTAACCTGGACTTGAATATGTACTTTTTTTTTGTTGTTTTCTTCAAGGTTAGAGAGTATGCAAAAAGGATTGAATTGTATCAGCAGAAAATCCTTAATCTAACCATCCGAGTGGAGCATATGGAGACGGGCAGTGTATCTTACACAGAGCTGGACTTCAATTTACTGAAAACGGAGATCAGTGACCTCAACAAACTGGTCATTCAGCTGAAACCCAGCCTTGCTGGAAGCAGTGTCATCGTTGAGCAAATATATTTGGAGGTACTGGCAGAACCTTAATTAGCCACGGAGGGTTCAAATATACAGTCAATTCTCTCTTCTGTGTTTAAGATGAGGAAATGTAGCCTGTCTCTACTACAGCCAGTGGAATTATTTTAGCATTTCGTCAGCATAAATTAAAAGAAAGCCCGACCTTAAATATAACAGCATCTTTTTCCTTAATAAAGGGTATAGAAAAGCAAAGAAACCCCCAAACATATGGGGACCTTTTTATTTTTTCCAACTATCTGCCTGAAAGTTAAGTTTTGCATGGTATTAAGCATACAATCTGATTAAATGATTATAATAAATATTAATTTATAGACCCCACATGCTTGAAAGCCTCTGTGCTTTAACTTAGATAATTAAAAAAATTAGCTTCTAGTTGCTAGGGCAGTGGCCCAATCAATATGAAATCAAGGAGTGGGAAAGACTATCACCTTCCCAGCAGACTATAAATCATGTTCTCAAAATGGTAATTAATCACTCACCTAGAGAGAATAATTACTTCAGATGGAAAGTGAAATATCATTTTCTCCAGTGTCCTCTATATCATCAAGCAGGTGATTAAGAACATTATTTATCTTTGAAAAGAAATATTCCAGATACTTCTTTAAGGCTGGAATAAGTACATTTTATATGTAGCATTTGGTACTTATCTAAAACTTACTATATATTTTTGTATGCTGTATAAAATAAGATTATATTATTGCATTGTGGTAGACAGCTGTTTATCTAAGCATTTTCTTGTAGTGAGATACTTCTGCTGGAAAAATAAAGTTCAGCCTGGCAGGATGAGGTCTGTTAGGGGTGTTTCTTAAAACTTGGTTTGTAGCATGTTCTATGGTGTCATCAACCCTGCCTGCAAATATCTGCAAAATTAAGTTGACAGAAAATTAAACTTGCTCTCTCTCTTTTTTTTTTTTTTTTTTTTTTTAAAATCTAGATCACAAATCTGACTATACTGGTAAATGAACTAGAATCCTTGGACAAAAACAATATCCTTGCAATTCGTCGACAAATTGCGTCTCTGCAAAATCGATTGAAAGAGTGCGAAGAGAGCAAAAACCAAAGTACACTACCCCCTTATTTCCCACCAGGTAAGCATTTATCTGGTACAACAGAAAAGAAACAAAGTAATACATGGGTAGAACAGTAAATGCTCTGATTTCTCCTCCTTAAAATTAAATACAATTGTAACGATATTACTTAACTCTTGAAAAATTGAGCAGAAGGCTCCTAATGTTTCATCAACATGTTCAATAGGAAAATATAGGCAAACTGTGCCAGGCAGAGTGGGTATTTTAAACTGGAAAAAAAAGATGTAATCTTTCCATCACCTGCAGTGAAAAAGGGAATCTCTATTTTTTTTTTTTTTTTTTTTGTTTTGTTTTGTTTTGTTTTGTTTTGTTTTGTTTTTTTTTGTGGACAGCTATGCATTTTTTCTGACCTTCTTTGATTTCTAATAGTTCCTGTCAAAATGTATATAGTTCTTAGGAAAACGATCTGTGTCGTGGCAATTTTACTCTAACTTTGCTTACGGAACAAATGTGGGAAACGTATGAGCAAAGGTTGATGTACTAAAGCTGTTGGTATGCAAGCTTAAGAAGGTAGCATTTCATGAACATCACTTTTGCTTCACAAGCAAAAGATTCTTCTAAATCAAAAGGTCAAGAACCTTGGGGGGAAATTCTGTTCTTGGGGAAATAAGTGGGAACTTTATTACTGATTTCAACAGAATTATCATCTTGCCATTTTTTTTAACTAGGAAAGGTTATGTTCTGGGGTTCAGATCAGTGATTCCCAGAGAGCAGCTCATATAAAAGGAGCAAGAGTCATGGGGCCTGTGGTAATTAGTTTACATCTAGAATAATTCTCGTCTTTACAGTGTGTTCAATTTTCAGTTTGAAAAATCACCCTGTGAATGAATTGCAGTCTGAGAAATTCTGAGAGTTATACATTGCAACAAACTGTTTAGGAAACACTAATTTAGGTGTGCCAGGTCAAGCATCCCACTTGCTAACAGACAGGAGGATTTATCAAACTGTGTTGATTCCCTGAGTGTTTTATACACAGGGGGTTCCTTTTGACAGAGGATTGTAAGAGAGAAAATGCAATACCCAGGGGAAAGATCTTGCTTTTTAACATAAGCTGGTTAGCAGTCAGCTAGAGGAGCTCATAAAGAGGGAGGAGTCACGTCCTGCTTGTGAGAAGCACAGATTTGCACCTACCAGCATTAATCTCTCCTCACCTTTGGGTCAGGTAGTTCAAGCATTTCTTTGGAAAGGTGAGAGGCAGAAATACAATCTTCCCGCAGGGTCAGCAGCATTTCTTCCTGCTGTCTTCTTAGGGCTTCATGGCAGTGTGGGCATCTGCTGAACTTCTCTGACAGGATGCACAAGTAACACCTTGGCTGAGGGATAAGGCAGGAGATAAAGCTGGAAAATAAAAAAACCACCACAAACTTGCATTACAAAATCTCAAGGCCCTTCTCTGCTCCTTGAGGAAGGGCTTAAACTGTTTCAGTGAAAAAAAAAAAAAAAAGGGGATTGCTTAGAAGTATTTGAAGGTCGTCTCATTGATTTATTGAGGGTGATGGTGTGTAGAAAGAAACAGCCTCTTTCTCTTCAAGCCTACAGCAAGCCTTTGTTTCAGTGAAGAAGTACTGAGCTCTGGAACAAGAATATTATGTCCTTCCATGAATGATGGAGGAAGGGGCTGCTTTTATGCCTGGGTGGTTGGTGTGAGCATCTGTGGGACATAGGAGCTTTCAGGGAATGGGAACTAGGGAATGGGAGATCTGTGCTTCACAGTGAAGCTCCATGCAGGGAGGGGTAACTCATGGTCTATTGTGACCATAATAAAATTATTTAGCATTGTTTCCTGGGCATGGATGGGAGATGGATAGAGCTTATCTGGAACAACATTGTGTTGCTTTAGCATTGTCTTATTCCTGACTGGTGTGCCAGCTAGCTCAGGCACCTTACATGTCACTGCATTGTGTGGGAACCATGGAGCAGAAAATAACCTAGAAGACCAAAACCCTGGGTGGTACAAACAATGATAGCTCAGTTACTTTTACAGACTTTCCACCACTGACTTCAGCTGAGGACATCCTCTGTGGACATCCTGTCCCCTGCAAGGGGAATCCTGGAGGGTGTATGTGTATGGATGTGTATGGGTGGATTGTCACGGCCACATTTAGGGTGAGAGTGGTCTCTGATGCTGGCACAAAGGACTGGCAGAGCAACTGTGAAGGGCTGGCAAGTTTCCTGCCTGTTGGGATATGCCAGCTATGCAGATAACCCAGGTGTTCCGTAGGCTCAGATCCCTGCTAATCCATGCAGAACTGGCATAACCTGGCTGTGTGTGCCTGGCAGGGAGCAAATGTTCTCTGGGCAGAGAACTTTGTGGAGCAATTACATGTCCTGCAGACTGTATCTGAAAACAAGTGGTAGTAGGAAGATGTTATTGCCTGGAGAGATGGAGTAAGTACACGAGAGGGTTGCCTTTTCTAGGTGGTCATTTTGGAGGCTTTGCATGGATGCTCACACCTAGGTCTCTGAAGCTCTCTAGCACTCATTTATGCATTTGAACACCATTTCCATACGTTTTCTCTGCAAGCTTGAATGCCTTGAATTCCTGCCAAACCATTTGGCCTTGCCCTGCTTTTAGTTCATATTATATTTATAATGTTTGTATTAAACTGACTCTTTGTCCTGTTTTCAGACTGTGTTTTCTTTCCTCCATCATCCTCTCTCCTGCATATTTTGGGTAGGCAACATGAACTAGAGAGAGCTTGGCTAATCCCTGAGCTGTCTAAGACTGTGACTCTAAAGTTTAATTAAAGCTTCTTGCTTCTCAGTGCTGTAGTATGCAGCCCTCTGACTCTGTCCCCCAAGGCATTTGCTGCTGTATTTCTCAGAGAGCAGGCTTGTTCTCAAATAAGATAGCAGAAAGAAATCACTGGTCTCCATTTGCCTTTCTCTTTGACTGGAAAGGTGGCTGTCTGAGTGTCTGAGAGGGGCTCAGTAAACACAAAGTTAATCCTCCTCCTACTACTCATCTGCTTTCCTGTCTTCAGCAGTCCCTGGCATCTCTCTCTTCACTGCCCCAACTGGAAGAAATATTTATTTGTTTGGTTTTTATTGGCATTGATCTCATCTAGATGAAACAGGGCAGATAAGACCCCAGGATGGTTCTGTGAGCACTCTGCAGCAGATTCATTGTCCCATCTCACTGAAAGGATTTGAGAGGAAGCAGGGAGAAGTGAGTCAGATGAAACTCAAAAAAAAACAAAAACCAAACCAAACCAAACCAAAAAGAAAGGAAAGAGCAAAGCAGTTTTAAAATTTATTTTACTTTATTTTATTTTATTTTGCTTTATTTTATTTATTTATTCTACCTCTTATACTTTTAGTTCAAGTTATTGGTGAAAAGGTCTCAGTAGAGGAAGACCTGGTGGAGCTTGGTGCTGAAATTTGGGCAATCCTATTGGACTCTTACAGTGATTTCATTTTACCTTACATTTCACCTCCCATGTAGCCAAGACATCTGTGGTTTTTGAGTGTTGTAGGATGTGTCTTGAAATTAATACATCCATACACAAAGAGAGAGACATGCCTTCAGGCACCTGAAAACAACTGGCCAGTGCCTCCTCTCCAGGACTGTCTGAATGGCCCCTCGAGACACAAATTTCTCTGTTGGCAGTGGAGGGAGCTTAGCTGAGGTGCCTGACTTTTTGGATGCTGGAAAGTAGGTAAGATGAATTCCAGCCCTCCACCTCATCCCCTGTTAGATGCTGACAGCATAAGTCTTTTCTGATGCAGCTGTCAGCCGTTGTGCCCTGTGATGCTGGTGAAGACTGAGGTGTCTGTGTCAGTCTTGCTATGTCAGTGGGACAGTAGGAGCCAAGATAAGTCTTTCCCTGAGCAGCTCTGCCTCCTGTGTCTCAGGTCATAGTAAGACTGGTAACAGCTCACACACACGGGTGCAGATGGATGAACACCTGACAGGAGAGGGTGCACACCTGATGCTTGGGAGCACATATGAGAGTGTGGGACCAGCCTGCTCCTGGTCTCTGCACAGCTGCAGAGCAGTTCTTCAGCTACACAGACAAACGGTGGTCTCTTCTTTTCTATGATCAGACGCAGCTGCTTGGTGGGGGAAGGCTGCTGGAGTTATTTTGGCACCTCTGTTGTTGGAGTGAGAAGTTGATGTGCACCATGAGTGCTTCGGAGTGAAGTGGGTGAACTGAGACCCGATGGGACGTGACTCATGCTCAGTTTGGCAGCCCATGAGCCAAGCAAGTCAGGCTCCCTCCAGTCCTGACAGCTAAGTGTGAGCTTCTTTTCTGATGAATCAGAAGGATAAGTAAAGAACAGAGATGAGATACTGGTTCTTTACACAGGAGAAGTAGTATGTGAGCATCTACTTGTGTTAGTCCTTCTCTCACCTCTATTTGCTACATAACCACAAAACAAAGGGAGGCAAAAATACCAGGACATCGTTTATCAGTGGTCCAAAACAGTGAAGAAAGAAGTTAAAAACTTGAAAGTTTGAATAATGCATATGGGTGTGTTTCAAGTGCCTTCTAATATTTACAAAATTACATGACACTTTGTTTCCTTTGTGCATTTTTTTCCCCCACAAGAGTCAGACAGGGAGGCAAGTTTAGATTAAATAAACAACAATGAATTCTTCTGAACTTGTGCAGAAGACAGATCACCCCCTGTCTACCACAGGGGTTTTTTTTGTAAAAAAAGATAATAATTCTGGAAGAATTTTCAAGGAAATAAAAATCAAACACATACTCTATAAAAACCTCAGACAATTTTTGATGTCATTAAAACAGAACACGCTTCTAACTTTATTTTAATAATTCATTGTTTCATAAATAAAAGCCAAACAAGTGTTCAGCAGCGAGATCTCTTTAAGGGAAGAAATAATAATTTATTATTTCTTGTGTAAAAAAAGGTCTCTCTGCTGAACACACGTTTGTTTTTTATTTATGAAACAATGTATGAATTATTAAAATAAATCTGGAATTGTGTTCTGCTTAATGACATGAAAAATTATTTTAGGTCGCATATAGATGAGCTTAGCAGTGCCTCACTACCTGCAAGCTTCAGTGCTATATTTTTCTAAACAAATCAAGAGTTTAGAGCATTTAATAGCAGTTTAATTCTGAGATAAGTTTATTGTGACTTAAGCACAGTAATATATTCAATATGTCACCAGCTTGAAAGAAACCCTCATGCCAGAAGTAACAATACATAATAGAGATATAAGAAAAAAAACACAACCCAAACAAATAGTTTGATTTATGGAGTTTTGCACTGTCTGCCTTAGTTTTCTTCCTTTGCATGAGCTGAACTAAAAGCACCTCCAAAGGGTGGTATTTGTGCCAAGCATTGAGGCCACGTTATTAGCCATGCTACGTGCTGTTTCCAGAGATGCAGCCTGGTTTGCCATGCAGCAGTGCCTTCTTTGTGTGCTATATTTGGAAATGAGCTTTCTGCTCCAGGGTCTCATCCTTGGTAAAGCACTTAAGTGCATGCTTAAATGCTCATCTGCTCTGAGCCAGGAATGCTGAATTGCTGCAATTGTTGGTGGCACAGAGGAAAGCAGCCTTCAACTGGGGTCAACCCATGGTTCGTCTGGAAGAATCCCAGGGTGTAGATGCCTGAAAAGAATATTTGTCTCAAAACATCCACACTGACAAAACGGACATTGCACTCGGGTGGAGGCCTCATTCAATAACCCATCTGGGCTCTGTTCTCTCAAGGAGAGACCCTCATTTGGGTAACCACCCTGATAAATGAGGCCCTATTCTCACAAGAGCAGCCCTTACTTTAGTGGCTATCCCAAACACCTAAACACTGTCCTTTGAAGGGCAGCTCTGTTTGATGGCCACCCTGACAGGCAGGACACTGTCCTTATTTGATAAGGGACAGGGGCAGGCAAGCTGCACCCTGCAGAGGCAGAGTGATATCTTGTGTGTGCCACTGAAGAGTGAGAATGTGCAGAAATTAGTGTTGTTGCCTACTCATCCCATCTGGAGAGGCCCAAGTGAACACCTGGCTTTGCAAGATATGGCAAAGCCCCCCCCAAAAGGTGGGCTCAGGTGGCATAAAAGAGTCATACTTGAAATGCTGGATGTGCACCCACTACCCAAGGACCTCAGCTTCCTACCAAGATCATCACTGGTGGTGATCATCAAGGGTGGTGATTTCTTTCCTATATCTTTATCTCTCCCCCCTTTCTCTCATTGTGTGTGTCTCTAACCTTACCTTGGCACATAAGGGTAACATAGTTTCTAACTTTTTAAAGTTTTACTACCCATTGCTTTGTTAAGTTTTGTTAGTTGTAACCTTTTCTTTTTGGCAATTTCCATAATTTTGCTAAATTGTAATCCATTGCTTTGAAAGTGCCATAATTTCTAATTCTTCTAGTTGTAATCTGACATGCTTTATCATCTTACTCACTTTTAAACTGTGTTTTTCTACAAACCTCCTGGGTAATAGTTTTACTCTTAGAGTACCCTGCAGAGAATTCCCAAACTTAATCTTACCAATGGATTGTTAAAAGAGATTAAAGTGAGGAGGAGGATTGGGCCCGGCCACACCTAGGGTCCTCTCTGAGGAGTTTAGAAAGGAAGGGGGTCCAGTCTGAATCTCCCTGGGTTGACCCCCACCCTGGGGAACTCTACCTGTGCCCACTTTGTGGGATGCGATATTTTGTTTGGTCCCCACATCTGGTCCCCATGTCACTTTTTGAGACATGACAGTGCTGCACTCACCTTGTGGGTCAGGACACAGGTTAAAAAAAGGACTCGGGGAGGAGACAGTGTGATTCACAATTTGTGTCATCCTCTCTACCATGGGCTGGGCACTCAATGGTGCAGACTTTCTTCCATGGGCAATACTGACCCCAAGGATTTTGCCAATGTGGCCTGGTGACACCAGGATTTAGATCAGCATAGTGATTTATATTTAGTATAAAGATGCTCCCCACCTTCCTCACGGATGTTGAGATGAGGCTGCAGGTGACAGCACAAGACTGTGAAGGGTGAAGTTGTTATGCAATGGAAGGAGAAAAATGCTGCCTTTTGAGAAAGGAGGAGACATGGAGAGCTTCACCGACCAAATGGTCTTCATGTGTTGGCACAAACATTGCCTTCTTGCTTGGACATTTTTAATGTTGAGGTCACAGGTTTGCTTGTTCCTGAGGCAGAGAAACTTCCTCTTGGGCAAAGGTGATCAGAAAAAGATTTCTCTATTTTTGTTACAGTCCATTTTTTACCAAATGCGTTGTTTCCTAGTTTTTCCCTACTATTTTCCTAGTATTTCACACTGGTCTTTCTGTCTCTGCATTTTTCTTTATCTGTGGGATAGACCAGGATGCCTATGAACACAAGACACCTCTTAGGCTTTTGCTGTCAGTGGCTTTAGCAGTTTTCAGTTCAGCTCTATAAATACTGTCTGGCCTTGCTTAGGAATGGACAGTCTTGAGGGCAAAAGGTAAATTCCCTCTTGGTTATTTCTCTTCTTTGTGCTAAGACACATGTTATTTATATGCTAGACATTTCTTCATATGACTGGGCTTCTGAACAGCTGTCCTTTTCCTACAGTAAGCAGTCATGTCATGGTACCAGTGCAACGTATTAAAACCTCAAAAGACAAGTTTGACTTCCATAATTGATGCCATAACTGTTGTTGCACTGAGTTCGTATGCTGAGGGAGGTATTATTAACATCAAAAAGTTGTGGCCATAATTTATCCATAAATTGTGTTGTGATACTTGGGTTCATACATACTAAACTCCATTTTTAATAAGGAAGGCTGTCTAGTGGCTAAGGTACACTACTGACTTGGGAAACATTGGAATGCCACTAAGCTTGTAAGCCCGTGCCAGTCACTTAATGTCTCTGTCTCCATTGCCTCGGGTGAACAGATCCTTGCAATGAGAAGTCTGGGACACTTCAGTGACAGTAATACAAAAAGCTAATGTTTAAACTTGGAAAAAAAAAGCATACTGATTTTTAGCCGTGGCAGATTTGGACTCATCAGAGGCCCAAGGACCTTTATGAGTAGAGGACTTTTTCTACCTGTGACTTAAAGTTATGAGATCTTACCAAGAGACAGGAATGTCACTGTCATTGAGCATGAATAAAGGGAAAGTTTTTATTGTATCTGTATACATTTGGCTTTGCTTCAAAGAATGTTCATCATAACTGAATGCTGATTTCACTTTGTTGTTTGCTCCTGGTAAGTGCAGTAGAATCCAGCAGATTTTTTCTACTCATCTCAACAGCATGTCCTGAAAAATGTTCTGTAGTTACAAAAAGCTGAAGATTAGAGTAGCGAAATTAAAAAAAGTACTAAAAAGGAGTTTTGCATGATCCTGAAAATGGCTTCATAGTTGATATGTGGAAAACAGAGCTCTCCTGGTTCAACTTGAAGTCGTATTCTCTTTGGAGTTGCCTCACGTAGAAACTTGAAGTAATACCTGTCTATGTTTCCTACATGGTGATTGTTACTGTCTGCAGATTTCTTTGAGAACCTGAGGTGGAAGGCACCGTGTGGCTGTGACACACTGCTGTAAAGCTGTGATTCTGACAGCAGAAAGCCAATCTGAAACGTGATTCTGGAAATACTGCTGCTGCTGCTCCTTCCTTCTGCTCCTCAGTGAAATACACAGAAATTAGATGCTCCTCTTTTTTTTTTTTTACCCCCATCTCCCACGCTCTTAGTTCCACTGAGGTAGAAAATAACCTAAAATGCTCCTGAAATTGTATTTTCCAAGGGATTTCCTAGTGTATCAGGCTGGCATGCATCAAATGGGTAGAAAAAGCAGTGAGCACTTATTTTCTGAGAATTAATCTTGACTGAGGATGGATATACCTATCTTTTCTATCCCTCACACCCCACAAATTGCTATAATAATATGGGGGGGATTTGTTTGTTTTTTTTTGTTTAAACTGACTTTCTGAGTTAACTAGGAATACTTAATGACATCCTGTTGTTGACCTTGGACAAAAATGAGCCTTTTACACAGGAAGCTATGCATTTATGTCTGTGCTTTACCACAAAGTTAATTCCTAATAAGCACACTCAAGAGGCTACAGTATGCAAAACCACTCTCCTAATGATGACATTTGGAAAACCTGATTTTTTTTTCTTTTTTTTCTCTCTTTAACTGCAGGTAGCTGCATTCACCGTGGACTGCTGAATGTTAGCAAGCCCTATATTGTAAAGCTGAACTGGAGAGGCTTTTCCTACCAATATGGTTCCTGGGGTAGAGATTACTCTCCCTCTAACCCAGAGAACGAGGTCTATTGGGTTGCACCACTGAACACAGATGCCAGATATTTGGAATACTACAGAATTTATGCTTCCTTTGAAGATTTGCTGCTATTTAAACCCTTGTATGAAAGCAGAATAACATATGGAGAAGGAAGTGGCTGTGCCCTTTATAACAATTTTTTGTACTATAATGCTGCTTATAGTTCAAGATATATGGTGAAGCATAATTTAAAAACAAACAGCATGGTTTTGAAAAAGGAGCTTCCAGATGCTGTTACTGGTAACCGTTTCTCTTATGCAGGTGTGTCATGGCAAGCCATAGATTTTGCTGTGGATGAAAGTGGGTTATGGGTAATATATTCGACAGAAAATAGCATGGGCAACATTGTGATTAGCAAACTCAATGAGACCACACTTGATGTGCTAAGTACTTGGCAGACAAGACAGTACAAGCCATCTGTTTCCAACGCGTTCATGGTATGTGGTGTTCTCTATGCCACAAGGCCAATGAACACTAGACAAGAGGAAATCTTCTACATGTATGACACAAATACTAGCCAAGAAGGTAGGATTAGTGTCATTATGGATAAAAAACTAGATACAATCCAGAGCATTGATTATAACCCCACAGATCAGCAACTGTATGTGTACAATGATGGTTACCTTCTCAGATATGATGTTACCTTTCAGCCTTATCTCAGTGACATAAGCACGTGAGAAAACTGGCAGCAACTAAAATGTGAGTCCAACAGGTCTTTAAACAATGTTATTGTCAATTTAAGGTTCATCTGGTCTCATGTGCTCTATCTGTGGGTGTTATATATATTACTTATACTCTTCAAAGGAATTGCCCACTCTGCTTGGTAGTATTGCTGGCAGCAGTGTTTAGCAGTACTGCATTTAGGCTTTGATTGGTGTTTAATTGGTGCTTGGTGCTTTACTATTATCCTGACTCTAAGGGCAGATTTACTGCATAGATTTAGAGCATTTTGTTCACAGAAATTGATAGGCACAGCCTATTTACTGAGTGAGAAGCTAATTACCCACCGATATGCATTTGTCAGCGTAACACTGGCAAGGCACCCAGAAACTGGGCATGAATTTTCACTGATCTTTAATGGAGTGAATTGATGGCCTCAGAGAAATTAATCAAAGGATTAAAATAGCATAGGAAGGAGACTTGGTTGGAAGGCAGCAACGCATTTGTCAGGTGGAGGTAGCAGTTTCTGGCTCAAAGCTTCAGGGAAGAGGGTAGAAATGCTCTTTGCTCTTTGAAGTTCTTCCACAGGTAGAGGAGAGAAGGCACTGGGGCAGGGACAGAGTTCACTCCTTTGCTGTCACTGATGAGCTGGGACAGAGGTTTCTGTGACCATACCTGTAGTTACCTTCCCTCACCTCAGCCTTCTCTCAAGCTGCCACAGCACCAGGCTGGCTTCCCAGCATGACTACAGGAGAAAAACTGGCAGTAGGGCTTTCACCAACTTTCTTTTTGCACCATTCTGCTGCTCTTGGTAAATTCCTATACCTAGACCTGGCTTTTCAAAGGATCTTATTGTGCTCTAACCATGTTTTGCAGTTATGATGACTCCTATATCTTGATGGTACAGTGCAAGAAACTTTGTTTTCCTTTCCTTTATGCTCTTGTAGGTTGATGCAAATCCTCTCATTTACTTTATTGAGCAAGGGTGGTTTTAGGTATATACCTGGCTTTGCAGTAGAATGGCAGCAATGTTATTTAATGTGACTCTGTTGAACATTTTTGCCATTCTTTAATTAGATTCCTGAGAGAGTTGTCAATGTAGGGTCCAGTTTATTCCCTGGGTAATTCTGTCTCACAGAAAGGTAAGAGGTCTTGTGTGTGGAAAACAGAAGTCTGGTCATACTAGCTGGATTTATTTTGGTGGTGTTTTTTTTTTTTTTTTTTTTTTCAATGTCTTACCTTTGTCACGTCAGCAGGCTGAAATACTGAAGTTCAGAGCTCCACAATAATGAAGAAAGCAAGTGGTCCATTTTCTTACATCATCTATGCAATCATATCTATGTCCTCTGATAATCAAATCAATGCATATGCAGTGATTGGTTTTGTTTTAATAAATCAGTATTTAAAGGAACTTCCATTGTGCTACAGAGCCATGTAAAGCTGCTTGTGACAAATAGATAACTTTGGGGCTGCAACAAGAAGTCAGGGCACCAAATGTTTGATACCAGATCATTTCATTCAGTTGGGTTCCATGTGTTTGAACAGCTCTGGGAAAAACACAAAGGTGTGAATCAGTATGTCAGCAAGTACGTAAGAGAATCTTTATTTCCTGAGACAGAATCATGTAAGCTGGTTAGGGTAACCAGCTGTTTCTCCACAAAGCTGAGACATCACTGAAGGCATCAAAAGACTGATGAACTGATGACATATTTTGAAGCCAGTTATCAGGTATCAGTTTGTTGGAAAATGGCAAAATGAATTTGAAAACCATGAAGGCACTGGTCAGCACGGCCAGAGATGCTGTGTGAATAAACTCCAACTGCCCAAGTATGGATTTGGCTAAGAGAGGAAAAAAAATACTGGAGAAAAATATTTTTTTCCCTCTGCATCTGCGTGCATGTCTCCTGAAAGGTGAGCAGCTCCGCATTTCTCAAGAAATGCTGACAGCATGGGCCTTGAGACTCTTCAGCTCACCACCATTTAGGGAGGGAGCCGGTGTAAGCATGGATGTGATGGATTCTGGTGAATTGACTGTGACTGTTCAGTCCTTACTGGGAACAGGTCCTTATGGTCTAGCTTTCTCCTCTTTGGAAACAGCAGTCAGCCTGGACTGGAGGCTTCCATGGTGGTGGTGATGATGCCATAGCCACACTGCTCTCAGTTGTGGTGTGACCCAGACCCTCTGTGGCCTGGCACGGGGCTCCAGTGGACTTTCCAGAGGGGGGAAGATAGTGGCAGTGGCCATCTCTTCAGGGTACCACACAATGTCACTGCAGAGGAGATAAAACACAGTTGAGGTAGACCTTAGTAGCACAGTACCAAAAGGAAAGCAGACACATTCCTGCACTTATAAAACCTTGAAATATCTTGGCTGGGTCAAGGATGTTTCTGTCCTAACCAGGCTGGGCATGTCCTTTGATTTTTGTTCTGTACTAGTATTTTTCAAGCATCTGGTGCCAGGGTGCAGCAGACCATCCCCATGGGTCTATCCAGGTTCTGGCAGCCAGGTCTGTAAGGAGTGGTGCATCTGGTGAAACACCAGGGAAGTTCCATCTCTGGGCATTGGGAATCTGCCTGGGGATGGGGACGGGCCATGGCCATGATGGGACTGGCTCAGAAAGGTCCGTGGTTGGGGAGGGCTGCGGGGAGCTGGGGACCAGCCCTGCTACAGCATCACGGGGTGGGCACTGACAGCCCTGGGGGTTGAGGGCAGGGGAGGGGGAGGCCCAGGGAGATGGGCAGGGAGGGTGAGCAGTGAGGCACAGAAGTGCCCCTGGGCCCTGGCACTACTTCTGTTAACATTACAAGAGGCTTTGCAGAGTTGTAAAAAGACCATTGCCCCTATAAAAACAGAAAAATAAAGGCAGAAAATGACTATATTTCAGCTCGTGGCCTATTGATTTGGCATCTCCCTGTGGAGGTTTTTGGGGTATATAAACAATATTGAACATAAACAGTATGTGCCACAGAGCCTGGAGGAGAGGACATCTGTCTGTGTAGTGACAGAAAGAACTACAGTACAGGGATTTTGGTGCAATTTCACTGATGAGTGGTTTTCACACCACCTAACTTGAAGCACCTGAGGTAGGAGATTCAGCTCTGATCCTTGCAATGACTGGGGGAGAGGACTGCAGGATGTCCTGCAAAGGAGCACTTGAAGAAGAAGGAATAATCTGTCTTCTCACTTCTTGCCTTAGACTTGCCCTTTCAGGCCTTGGATGAAAGTGGTTCAGTAGAGCTGGGTGTTCGAATTGTGCTCTTGAACTGACCACAGCACACAGCACACAATCTTGGGCAGGCTGTGCTCTCTGTTGCCCCCTCTCCTGTATCTAGTGCTACCTCTGCTTTGGTTGTGGGGTGTTTCCTCCTCTCCTTACTCATTGGACATGGAGAAGACCTCACCCACATGCCTCCCTGTCTGGGCTGTTACTGGTTTGGTGCATGAAGAACATTTCTTCATGTGGCTTTTGCCTGCAGTGATGTAAGTTTCATTCTGACCCTTGTCACGCAGACTTTCCTGACACTCACTGATCTTGTTCGCCCTGGTCTGCTCAAAGTGCAGTGACAAATTCATCCTCTTATGCTTTTTGCAGTTCATCTTGGTCAGATCATCACTTTAAAAAGCTAGATACAAGCTCTTTATTCTTTGGCCCAGGGCTTTCACATCCTTCTCAGCAACTATGTTACCTGAATCACCCTGCTTTGCTGCCTAAGTGATGCTAACACCCTTAATCCCCCTGTTCCCAAGTGCCACACCTTTCCCTTTATCCCACACACACTTTTCTCTCAGATGCCCTCTCCAAACATCTATCAGCTTCCCTGTGCTCCTTCAAATGTTCTCATAAATTTATTTGTGAATCTCTTGATCAACTGCCAACTGACTACAGCTAACCTGTTGCCTTCACTAGGAGAATCGTATTTATTTGCATCATGTATTCAATTATCTGACACAGGAGAGCATAAAGCTGGTACATATAAACTTTCTTAGTATTCATTCCCCTGTGTCAGCCCCTCACTCTCTGTTACATTCATTTATTGTATGTTGTCTTAAACGGAGACTCAAGGGAAATACCTGTATTTTATTTTGGGGTACTACAGCACCTGGCACAAGGGGCTGCTACCTTCCTCCTCTTTCCTGGGTACCTCTGAGGAACAAACAATAAAGAGCAGCAAGAGCTGCCTGGGGATTGTTGCACGCATCTGTTTTTTTGTCTGAATTTTCGTGCATGCTGCTACTTGTAGTGCATATAAATTTTCTTTGAAAAGTAGGCAAACAATATGCTTCTAGACAACTGAGTAAACATTCTGTTAGAAACTGTTTCAGTAGCTATGTGCATATAATATAGCTACAATGCATCCCTAAATTTGTACCATGTGGGGTAGGCTCACTTTTCCTCCTGTAAATATTTGATTTCTTCCCTTTCTTTCTTTGCGCTTTTGTGACTGCACAACAGTTGCTCCCTGCAAGCAGACACCAATGGCACAAGTGTGCACCACACACAGAGCCTGCAGCCATGATCTTATTCTCTACTGCCAGAAAACCTACAATTTTGTGGGACTGAGAGTTCTTCTAATAGGACAAAATGTCGCTTGGTAGCTCAGCTGTGTTTGGAGAGATGACAACTGAGGAATCATAACACTACTGTTAGCAAAAGTAAGCACGTGTGAGGGTGAATGTGTGTGTCTAGCAGGAATCTTGTCTTCCCCTTTGCTTGCTGGGTTGCTGCCAGTTTGCAAGCTGTTAGCCACGTACAGGGAAGAAAATAAAGTGAGGGAAGCTGCATGAGCAAGTGTTCTTTTGAGTCTTTTGGGAATGGCTCCTGCCACTGGCCGGCATTCTCCAGGCCTCTTGGGTTGTACTTGGCCTTGGGCCATGGGTGAGGGCAAAGCTGGCTTTAAAACATTGCTCTTCCCTGGCAATCAGGCAGGAAAGTGGTGACTCAGTCCCAAATTCAGCAGATCTCAAACTTCTTTATCTTCTGCCTGTTACCTGTAATTCCTTGGAAGCAGTGGTATATCCCACATACATCTCTCTGCCTTTGATATGTGTATTATGCTGGAAGGGAAATATATGGACAACACTGCTATACCACTGGTGGATCAACCTATGTGAGTAGGTGTCCCTGGAAGAAGACATCTGAGTGTGCTGCTTTTGGCTGGCACTGTGCAGAAGAATCCTAGACAGAGGTCCCAAAAGATTACCCTGTCCACCCCTCTGCTTGGAGACAGGATCACGTATGTCTGAGCTGCCCTTGACATCTGTTTGTCTAATCTGTTCATTAAAACCTATAATGATGGAGATTTCACAGTCCCTCTGGGCAGCCTCTTTGGGCACTTAACTACCCTCGTAGCTAGGACATTTTTTCACAAATCTTCCCTTCTGCAAGTTAAGTAGATTTAAGAAGATAAGCATGACTATGTTGCTGAGACTAAAGGCTCAGCTGCCCCTGCAGCCTCTACATAAGAGTGGCCAATAACAGAGGCTTCAGAGAGTCGTACTGGAGCAAGGCAAGCATGTAGTGATAATCCTGCTGCTGCACTTCCTTAGTCTGAAGTTTGAGAATGTTTTCTTGGTGTGTCTGCAACATATTCAAAGCACAGTTAACTCTCACCTGTGTGAGAACCGCTTACATAGTGGAAAATGCTTTTCATATGTCTACAATGTCTTGTCTTTTCTAGACACAGAACCAGATTTCCATCCCTTCCTCCTAGCTGAAGTTTTCTAAACCTTGTAAAATTTGTTGTGATCTCTTTTCTTTTCATCATTATTGAGGAGAATGGAGTGGTTACCTGTAAATGCCACGTATAACACTTTGAACTGGAACCACATCTTCTGTTGCTGATGGGTTTGGGCCCCATCTGGTTTGAAACAAAAACACTAAGGAGACAGGAAGAGAAGAAATAAGATGGAGGCTGACACCCAAGTTCAAGCAACAATATCAAACATGGACGGTCCCATGGTCTGCCTCCTGCACCTAATGTTTATAGATGTTGTGCTTGAGATATATAAGCTGTCTTAGATACAGGAACCACCCCTGGGATTTCTTCATCAGAGAGGCACAGAAGAATTGGGCTGTGGCTATGCCTCTGGCTCCAGGGAAATCACATGCCTACCTGTATAGTAATGGAGTTTTCATAGGAGAGATGGAGAATTTACACCCAAACCCCACACCCCAGCCCCTGTATTATTCTTTGTTGGTGCTGAAATGAGAGTTGAGGGCTATATGAATTTATGTAGGATTTGGCTCTGACTACCAGTGTTGCAGTGACAACTAAACAGGAGACTTCAGTTTTGGCATTTTCTTGTTTGGCTCAGTGTGTCAGTTGTTCTGCAGCCTCCTCTTCGAAGCTCAGGTCTCTCACCAACTTACATGGGGAGCTGAGGTTACATCTGTGCCCTGCAGTGCAACTCCTTACAGTGATACTCAAGTGCTGGCTCCAAGCCGAGATGATGTAAAGCTGCCAGTGCTTTTTGGACCAAAGACAAAAATCTCCTTGCCATCTTTCACTTGGCAGTATAGACAGTTTCTTTAAACTGAAAAACAGGATGGCTGTGTTAGCATGATGCTAACATGAGTGCTTGGCTAGCAGGCTGTGCTGATGTGACTAACGTGCTTCCAGAGTGCAACCTCAGTGTCACAAAAATGACCCAGCTTGTTTGGAAACACCTGACAAACCCCTCTGTGTGGTGGTGCTGTGTGGGTACACAGACAGACACTTCCCTGAGTGCTGGGACCTCTGCAACAGGACCTGGAAATGCTTTTTGTGCCTTTACCTAGTGAGTCATGGCTTTCTTTACCCACTGGGTTCTTAGTTAATTTTATGTACACCTGTGTGACTCAGTTAATTAGCTCCTCATGTAATCGGGGTGGGCCAAAGAAGATTCTGGAAAGACTGAGGCAAAGGAGGATTGCTGTCCTTGCCTGTGTGATGGAAGATGGTTGTTTGAAAGGCTGGCATAAAAGAAGGCAAGTTCTTCATGTCCATGAGGGAAGCACATGCATAAGCTGCACAAATCATTACCATCTGTATTATGAACAGACCCCAGAGCATTAACCTGTTCTATTAGTTGCCTATGCTGGAAGTACTGTTTATGCTAGCAAAGCTGAGGTAAAAATCCTTCTTATGCATAATGCAGGGCATTTTATACATTTGACAGGAAAGCAATTTGAAACATTTTGAATGGAAACATTCCCCGCTGAATCGTTTTATTGTGATGAAAAATACCCCCAAGAAACAGTGACATTAAAGATGCTGGGTCTTTGGAACACAGAAAAGTTTGGAGTGATCAAATGCACCTTTATTTAACATTTTCTGCATCTCCCTATTTGGTGTGTTTTAAAGGGGGATGATATTAGTTGGCTTTTTAAATGGAAATAATAATGGCTAGCTCTTCATATTGTGTCTTTTGTCTGGGGGCCATAGAGTCTTTTTTCTAACAGTAATTTAGCACGGAAACCTCGTCGTGGAGAAGGGAAGATACTATAATACTCCACAAATTCGTGCTAGATTCCATGCCTTTATAAATGGGGAAGGAGGAAAAGTCAGCTGGAAGTTGTGAAACATCTCTTTATCTGCAAAGCATTCTTTTTACAGTTCCTCTACCCTTGAGGAATCTGCAGCTTTGCAAAATGGGGGAACAACTGGGTTTTGGTCGGTCAAACAAAGAGCTTGCCCCTGGGCTTTCATCACTGTGCTGACTATGGGGGGCTCTTTTCCCTTCCAGGAACCTGACTCCCTTAAAAATGTTGGGGTGCACCCTATGCACCTTCACACTACACCCTGTCACGTTGGACAGGAGCCAGGATGGGGACTGTACTGCTTCTGGCATTGGTAGCTCCTGCAGGGATTTCTTAGTGCAAATCTTTGGGAACTGAATTATGTTTTGGAAGTGATTCTTTGATGTCTTCTTATTGAGGGCCTGGGGGGCTTTAACTTTGTTCTGTTCTCTCTGGCAGATGGGAAGCATTTTCTCTTTTCCGTAGCTCAGAGTAATTTCTGTTTCCCCCTTTGTATTGCCGGTAAGAGAAGTGGTCCACAGAGACTGAGGTGCAACTGCAGGCACAGAATCAGGCTCAAGGAGGATGGCACTTATTTTTCTTATTCTGATCTTCTGGAGTGATGTCCAGAGTCTGGCGTGAAGGTCACAGCATAAGAACATCAAGATGCAAGAATGATCTGTTGATTTTTAGTTTCATCTGCAGTTAACTCATGAGCAAGGAACTAATTTCTGTTGTAAAGCCTCTTTCCTGAAAGCATTTTAATATAGTTAGATTCATAAATCAATGGCTTTTAAAGTGCAGATATTCACCTCCTGGAAATGGAACTGTGGATTCAAAAGCAGATCACAAAAATTTATCTTTGCTATCCTCAGCAATATAACTGGCACTGTCTGTTCTGTAAGGAAAACAGGTTTGAATCCAAGTGGCACAGCCTGTCACTAGTTCATACTAATGAGAATTGCCAGTTCTTTTATAGCTAAGTCTTGAAGAAATCTAGTCAGAGTAGTTCAGAGCAGAGCCAGAGCTTGAGGAAATACCATGTGGGTGATGAGCAGACCAGCATGGCTCCTCATCCTCCATTTTTTAGTAGCATAGAATTTTTTGTAGTGTATAGCTTCAGATTCCAGTATGGGCATTTGTATGGTCCACAGGCAGGTCATGGATGTTATTTTCTGCAGCTTGAGAAACTGAGTTCCATATGAAATATACCTGAGTTAGAAGTTTTTCCACTGCCAGCCTATGGTGAGGTTTTGGACAAGTTGTCCTAAGTGGTGTGTCCAAGGCAGTCTGACAGTGATATTAACAGGATAAAAGGGAAAGCTGTAAATAGAGGGATGTTAGTAAAACAGAAAGAAGGGGTTTGAATGTCTTTGCTTTGAAAGGATTTGGGAGTGACAGAAAACAAGGTTTTTGGACTCAGCCTTCAAGTGAAATAATGGGGGACCAAAATGTTCTAGCCCTTAAATATTTCACTAAGGAAATATTTAGCATATTTTCTTTTAAATAAATAGCATGGGTTTACAGCTTGTAAAATGTATTCACATTGTACATTTGCCCAAGAATTATTTTGTACCCATAAATCACACAAGTTTATTTTATACAGTGAAAAATTACGTTATTGAAACAGTGCACTGAACAGGATTTACTGGTAGCACCTGTGGAGCATTTCTGGGTATCTTGGTGTACCCTTCATTTGTCTTGCTGAGGAATTATTAGTAGTCTGCAACACGGTGAAACCCATCCTGCTTTAGCCTAAATTGTAAAGAAAGCCGCCTACTTTTGGGAACAAAACACAAGATAGGTGTTACCATAGGTACTAGTGTCTATATTGACAAGGCCTTGGTTTTATTGCTGATATAGGGTGCTCCAAAGAGCAATGCTTAGTTTTAGGCACTGGGGATATGATCAGCAGAAAAGTGGTCAATGTGCTGAGAGCTGGAAAAGAGATGATGGTTAAATGGAGAAAAAATTGCCATTTTGTACCTGACTCTTCACAATCCTGCTTTCGTTTGCAGCTGTATTGTGTCATCAAGCCATGTGCAATCCGTGGGGTTTCAGCTGCATGACTCCCATTAACTTTAATCAGAGTCAGGAGAATAAACTGCTGAGCAAAGCACTCTGAAAATGTACCCCTCCATTCTTAACATTTATATTACTCTGCTTTGTGTGGTGGGAAATCTTTAGGAGGCAGAGCTGAATGTTCCATCATTTCAATAACTGCTTTTTGTGCATAATGAAATCAGCACTGTTTGCAGCCTGCTACCTGATATGGTTGGCAACTGATTTCCTTACATGAATGACCAATGATTGACTTCAGCATTTCTTTACATGACACAGATACAAATCTTTCAGGAGGTATCAACTGTGCTCCGTGCATGTGTGTGAGGTTTTACAGGATGGAACAGCTGCTTAGGAAAATTCAGTGTTGTCATCCTTTAACAAAAATTGTTGCCAGGATACTGTCAAATTACACAGGATAACTGTGACTGTGGCAGTTCTAGTGTTGAAGAGATGAGCAAATAACAGTAGTCAGACCCAGTGTCATATATTTAAGACTAGAGCAGAGGTCCATGTGTAACGTGATGACCCAACTACCGTATTTTCATGAACTGTAGCAAGCATGCAAACCCCAGGATGGTCCATGCAAACAGTCCTGCAGCAGTCAGAGTTTGTGAGATGCTCAAAGTCCTCACTCCTCATTAGAGTCACTGACTAAGTGGTATGGCTACTCAGAAACCCAGATAGGCAAGCACATAGAGCTGGCATCTAGCCCTCTTGCTGTATATGTGCTTCCTGGCTTTTATGCCCAGGCTCAATTGTTCTGAGTAAATAATTGCTCTCATTTAGAAATCTGCATTCTGAATAATTTCTTCAGCGTTCAAACACGCCCCAACCTTTTACATGACCCTCCAAGTGCAGATAAAACCGCTGAAATTTCCTGTGGGAACTTTAAAAAAACAATAACCACAAACTCCTCTGAAGGACAGATAAAAATGTGGTGAAAGTTTCATTAGCAACAAACTCTAGCCCTTTCAGTTGGACTAGCAGCCATATTTTTTGTTCAGCGGGACAGTTTTTGCACAGATGTCAAGTTTTGCTACTTGAAGAATGTGAAAATGAGAACGGAGTTTTCAATGCGTTTGGATCAGTAGGAATAATCAGGTCTCAAGACTACCCTTGCTTATCCAGATAAACAGTAATTCTTTACAATGATTTCTGAAGTGTACCATGTTCCAATTTACTTAGACACGCAGTGCTTATAGTGGGAACCATTGAAAAGCGTTGTCCTGCATTATCTGAGGGATTTTGAAGGAAATGAAGCAAATCTGCTTTACAATACATTGTTCTTGCAAGGAAGGATCTCACAGAATCTAATCTTTTTTTGCATTCATTTTTTAGTGTAGCCTGCACAACAGAGGCAGCTCTTCAGCATCATTTGTATCATAATAGCATTATTTTGTCCCAAATATGGTGCACATCTCAAGGTCCTCCATAGTCACATCAGGGGGATTGTTCAGTCCAGACAAGGGAGAGGCAATTGTGGGAGGAACAAGTCCAAACACAGTGAAGTGAATTTCAAACATTACCGTTAAATCATTACATTACCTTTTTCGGCTGCCACCAAAAAGCCTTTTCAGTGAGAAGGACGTTTGACTTCCCATGGAATTTCTGCCAGGCCAGAATAAACTGAGCTTTTCTGAGAGATTTAGTCTTCTGAACATCACCTCTCTGCCTAATCCTGGATTGCAATAGAGCTTTAGACAGTCAGTAAATGCTTAGCCTCAAAACAGAGGTCCTTTTCAGTGTGCATGGGTAATTAAAGATGAACTTCTGGGATTTTTGAGGTGAAGAAGGAAGCCTTAATATACTTTAGGTCTAGAGATGTCTGAGGATTTGATGGATGGAGCACTCACTGGATAAGGAACTGGCTGGCTGGTTGCACCCAAAGAGTTGGGATCAGGGGCCTGGTGTCCAAATGGGTAAGAGTGACAAGTGGTGTTCCTCAAGGGTCAGTACTCAGACCAGTGCTGTTTAACATCTTTGTCAGCAACATGGACAGTGGAATCAAATTAATTCTCAGCAAGTTTGCTGATGACACTGAACTGTGTTGTGGATTCAACACACTGGAGGGAAGATATGTTATTCAGAGGAACCTTGACAGGCTTGAGAAGTGGGCTTATGCAAACTGCATAAAGTTCAACAAGACCAAATGCAAGCTTCTGCACCTGGGTCAGGACAATCCCATTTCCCAGGTTGGAAGGAGAAAAGATTAAGAGCATCCCTGAGGAGAAGGACTTGGGGGTGATGGTGGACCAGAAGCTTAACATGAGCCATCAATGTGTGCTTGAAGCTCAGAAAGACAACCGGGTCCTGGCCTGCATCAAAAGCAGCACAGACAGCTGCTTGAGGGAGGTGATTCTCACCCTTTGCTCTTGTGAGACCCCACCTGGAGTACTGTGTCCAGTTCTGGAGTCCCCAACATGAGACGGACATAAAGCTTCTGGAACATGTCCAGAGGTGAGCCACTAAAATGATCAGAGGGCTGGAGCACCCCTCCCATGAAGAGAGGCTGAGGAAGTTGGGGTTGTTCAGACTGGAGAAGAGTAGGGTCAGAGGTGTCCTTATAGCAATCTTCCAATATCTGAAGGGAGCCTACAAGAAAGATGGGGAAGGACTTTTTACATGGGTGTGTGATGAGAAGACAAGAGGTAATGGTTTCAGACTTGAATAGGGGATTTATAATAGGCATTAGGAAGAAATTCTTTAATTTGAGGGTGGTGAGATGCTGGAACAAGTTGCTCAGGGAAATTGTGTCTGCCCCCTCCATGAAAGTGTTCAAGGCCAGGTTGGATGGGGCCTTGAGCAACCTGGTCTGGTGGAAGGTGTACTGCCCATGCAGGAGGCTGGAATGAGATGATATTTAAGGTCCCTTCCATTCCCAGCTATTCTAGTTCTAGAATCTGCATCCTGGACATCTATATGGAATTGTAAGAAGCCCACTGCTGCATCTGCTGCGGAGTTAAGTTGTATGAGATGAATGTGACCCATGGGTTTTGTTTCTAACAAGAAAATTACAAGTAATAGACTGTACAATTTGAGGGCAGAGAAAAGAAATTGAGAAAAAAACCTAGCTCAGCTCACACTGAACTAGAGCATCTCTTCTGTTTCTTTGGGGGGATGCAGGGACCCAAATGTAATATGATTTGTTCCATACTGGCACAACAAAAATGTGTAGTCAAGTAAAAGCGTGTGTTCCATATACAGTCGAATCTCCTTGGTTTTAAATGAGGTCAATTTTGTTATAAAAAAGCCATTTCAAAATAAAAAATGCAAAAGCTTCCTTTTGAAAATGTTGAAATGAAATGTTGTGCCATTTTGAAAGTTTCATTTCTGTGTTTTCAAATGAAATGCCAAATAAATGCAAATCAAATTTACATAGTTTCTATCATGTGAAAACATATTCTATCAAATCTGTTATTCACCTATATTTTCAGGCTAGGTCTACGTCTGGTGTGTGAGCAGGCAACTTATAAAACTAGCACAGTGTGAATTCAGTTGTAAGAAGACAACAATTCATTCTCTGTGACTCTCAGCATCATAAAAGAATGACTGAAAAATCAACTCCCACAGTATTTGTACTAAAAATGTTTGCTATATAATGATTTTTGTTGAATAGACTCTGAATGGAAGCTAATTTTCACTTCTAAAGAAATAATTTTGGACTATATTTTTACTTGAATTTAAAACAAAAAGAAACTGAACTTGGGATACAAGATAAATGTAAGGTCTAGTCCTCCTACTTTATGTATTTAACTTCAGCTTCAGTTTTAAGCTACTGTTAAGTGACAGTTTTATAGTAATTACCTAAATGATAGTTTTATAGTAATTACCTAAGCTTTCATATGGGTGCCCTCTGTGCAGTTACTTGGGAATGATTAAGTGTTTCTGGAAAAAACTCTAAAACGAAATGTAGTCTACCTTGGTCACTTGAGTTGGACACAGATTCTCCCTATGGAAGCCTTCACTTTTCTGTATTTTCTGTGTAGGAACTGAAACATTAATTTCCAACTGCCTCATCATAAAATTAATATTTAAGGCTTTAATTGGGAGCTGAGATCAGCAAGCTGGATTCTATTCTAATAGCCTAATGACATAGTTTCCAACCAAGCAGTAAGAGTTAGGGGTAAGAAAGAATACAGGCACCTACAGGAGGAAAAGAAAGCAAAATGAAAATGTTTGTGGTTGTGTTTACTGCTTTCGGAACTGAAGCCTAAAAATTCTGTAGGATTCGGGTGCAGATTTTCCTGTGCAGGAACTGGCTTCTCACTTTTGGCAGTGCCATCTGAAATTCTGACACCATAAGGCTCAGGTTCTGGGCTTTTCCTTCAAAAGCAGCCCTGCAGGTAGATAGGTTAAACTTTCTGGGCAGTAGCTCTGCAAGTCTGGAGACTCAGATGGAGTGAATCCACATCTCCTGCTTCAGTGAGCTGCTCTCACTGTGGGTACAGAGTGTCTCCACTGGACATGCTCACAGTACCCATGGCCTCCAGCATCCTTAAGACACCACTGATTTCTGGAGTGAGTTTCCTATATGGCTTTGGACAAGTCACGCTTTAGTTTCCTTATCTTAGGCTGGGGAGTATAACTCTGGAATGAATGGAGGCTAAAATCACTGATGTTTGTAATTTGTGTTGATATTCTCTGAGGGGAGGTAGGCACAATAGAAGTGCAAATAAATTGTTGTGACTGTTTAGTATTTCAGTAAATGGGAAAGATCTTCAAAGTGGAGTTCAGAGCAAGTACAATAGAGTGGAAAATTGCATGTGCAGAGCTAAGAAAGACAACAAAAAGACGTGAAGAAGCAATTTCATTGCAGTCATTCTAGTAATCAATGAGATGTGTACATTTATTTGCCACTGTGGATTATAATATTAGCAATGAGTGTCTCACAAAGTACAATATTGGATTTGGGCAAGCAAGGTAAATTTGAACCATCAGGAAAGTGCAGGTCCAAGCCTGATCACTGATGTGCAGATTGGTTTGCACTTCCCTCTTCATGCATGTTTTTTAAATGTGGAGCTACACATTTCTCTGGGGAGGGACACCTGGGCAGGCCCATGTCGTTAAGATGGATGCCTGCTCTCTTCTCCTCATGGATCTGCCTACAGTGGGATTAGGCATATGACAGTTTGGAGCAACAGGAAATGGGATGGAGTTTGGTGCTGGCTAAGCACAGGGTGGACATGCTAAGCTGGTATCAACTCTATGATTGAGGGTGGAGGGCAAAATCATGGAGCTTGTCATGACTCTTCCAGGTTTGTTCATCTCAGGGTGGCAAAGCATGGGCTTTGTAGAGACTGAAGGGCTGGGCATAGCTCTGTTGAGTGGAAAGAGGAAGGCAATGCTTGCTTGGGCCATGACATTGGAAATCATTGCCACTTGGTGAAGAAGGACTGGTCTGGTGACAACGCAGGAGGCAGGTTCTGTGAGTGAATTATGAGAATGAGTTCCCTTAGGGAAAGTTATTCTCATTTGCTGTCAGTGTTATTCCTTGCTTTAAAAGAAGAAGAGCCTATATAATCTCCTATCAGGAATGAGCAGGGTGTTTGTTTGCAGGTGCATTTTGAATACAAAGGTCTCCATGTGCATGTCATGGGCTGTGAGTGTGGAAATGGCCATTTGGCAGGCTAAGGGAAATGAATTCTATTTCAGCCTCGTTCTTAGGGATTTGTTATCCCCACATCAGTGTTGTCACCCATGCTCTGCGCTGTTGGTCGCATCAGCAAACATGTCAGGGCAGAATAAATGTGCATCATTCCTATGGGCATGTTCCCTCAAACTCAGTACTGACACGTACCATGAAATGAAGTCCTTGTCATATTCCTACTTATGCTATGTCATTTCTGTCCCTGAGCAAGTCTCCTAAATTCCCAGATTGTCATTCTCACACTTCTAATAAGCAGTTAATCTCCTTACGGAGAGAGCTGGCATTGAACCAGACCTTAGATGTAGAATATCCTCCATTCTGGCAGGTGGATAGGACTGTGGACAAACGAGAACTTTGCTCTAAGTTGGATATCCATACAGCTGGATCCATCAAGCTCCCCTTCTTTGGCTCAAATGCTCCTGAACTTTGGCCTGATAGGAGTGTTGGTTAGAAGCAGTAACTGAAAGCTTAAGTTTTCAGCTCCTATATAAAATACATCCATATAGGATGATGTGTCTGAACTGGGATGAATCTGAAAACCCTAAAAGAGAAATGAAAAACCTGAAAGCTATATTAAATGGGACAGGTTAGCTGTGTTGAAGAATGAGGACAGAAATAATCTCAGCTGTGATAGTACCGTATTACTTGATTTAAATAATCTCTTTAATTCTTTTTACTTTTTGGGATCTTTTTCTCAAAAACCAGGGTCCTTTTGACACTGGAGTGTTAGCCCTCCTTAAAAAGCTGACCCTGCTACAAAAGGGACTGCTAAGAAAAATTGAAAACAGCCCCTTAACAATGGATACTTCAGCTATACTGCACAAGTGCTGGAAAAGCATGTCTCAGGGCTTCCAGAGGGCTGCTGCATAGAGCTGAAAAGCGATTAAGACTGGCAAATCACTGTATAGTTTTGCACTGCCAGTCTTGAGACTGCCACAGTAATGGTGTGACTTACTCAATTCAATATAGCCTTGAAAAGGGACCTCTTGAGCTCAGAAATGCTGTTGTGTAGACCACTCATTTGCCTCAAGGGGACTGTCACAACATTTCCATGGCAATTGGTCTTGCAAGCTGAGAAACGTTCAGGAGGCTGCCATAATGTAGACACTGGATAGTATGTGCTCACTGAGTGTGTGTATGTCTGAGAAAGGACAACTGTCTGATGGAAGATCTGTGTCACCTACTAATGTAGCTGAACTTGCAGAGGTGTTTCTCTCAGTGCTGTAAAGATTGGGTGTTAGACTAATTTCTGAGCTTCAAGTGGGTACATTTGCAGAAATCACAATTGTTTTGTGGATTTGTCAGCAGAAAAAGAGGCCTAAATGCATGAGATAATGTATTCATGATGCCTAATTTGACTATTTTAGAAGCAATTATGCTTCTGAAACCATCAGCAGAAGCTTAATGCAGACAAAAAGGAGCTCTTAGTACCTCTTCCCCCCCACTCCCCTGAAGCCCTCTTCGTTTCCTCTGCCACTGGGCATTGCAAAACCTTTTTTCCTCACTTGAATCCTATCTCCAAATCCCAACACACAGATCATGTTAAAGTCTTTCTGTTTCTTCCTACACAGTATCAATAAAAGTGGTCCTTTCCTCTTCCCCTCCTTTCCAGTTATTTCCTGTCTAGTCCCTTATCACCTCTCACTTCATAAATTATTACTGTGTTTAGCCACCTCAGGAACATTTCTGAAAATTTAGTGTACAATAGGTGCTTAATTTATCCTAATTTTCAACAAAACCTTAGCCATGGTTCCAATTTGCAGTTGTACATCATGTCAAATGGCAGCATCACTGAAATGTGGTGGGATGTGGCTTTTCCTCACCAACTGACCTTAATGGGAACCACCAGGAGATTGTAGATGTAGAGAAGGGAGGTGACATGGAGATCACTATACCTTGAATGTACCAAAAATGTCCTTGAGGCAGGCTCTTGGAGCAGTTCAAATGTAGCTTCATCAGTTTGTGGCTATGGCCTAGCTAAAAAGGCAGGAAAAAGAATGAAGCCTTTTCTGGGGTTGCTGTTTCTGTGGTGCTCTTTCTGTGCAATATACCCATCACCTTGTCGATGCTTTTGCCATGTGCAATGGCTATGGTCACCTGTCTGTGGTTTGTGGCATGTCACCTGCCTTTTCTTTGGATCTGATGACCTGTTGTGCATTTAGGAAGTAACAACTAGCTGGGCTGTTTGAGTCTTTGAGAAGCTTCTCTGCTAACATTTTCTTACCTCTGTTGGATGCTTCTTTCCATTTCACCATGCACAAGTGTTACTTTCCGTGGCCCACGTGGCCAATTTCAACATGCCCTAGGTGTGAAAGTGGGTTAAATTCCAGTTTTTTTTTCCTTTCTGATGATGGATGGTGCTGACAAGACTGAGGGTAGAAGTAAATAGACAAAGGGCTGCATCAGCTGGGAAAAAAATTAACTCTTTTGCATGTCTACAGGCCATAAAACAAGGAGTGACAATCTTGAGTTACAGAAAGACCAGTATGGCTGAGATTTTGAAAGGTTTTCTAACTGGAAGAACAGTCAAGCCTGGAAGAGACTGGGGAGGTTAACATGTTTTGAAGTTTTTTAAAGCTGGACAAATATCTGTAAAGAATGATAAAACTTGGCTGATGGTGTTGTGTTGATGGGACTAGTCTGAACAGCTTCTTGTGATATCAGAGGCCTTGTTCAGGTCCTGTTTGGGAGTCTATTTCCTGTTTTCTGGCTCAGAAATAAGTTTTTCCTACTCTGACTTACAGCCATGACTTTAAGTTCTAGAATGAGGCTTTGTACTCCAGCTACACTCCTGAATTTTGCTTGTGGCCACATACTGTCTTGTCATCTATGTTCATGAGGCATCTTGCTTTGTTTTTTTCATAGTTTATACTTCTTGAGGGTCTAAACAGTAGCAGCCTGACTAGTTAAGATGCTTTTTTGTAGTGACATACCTTGCATTTCTGTATTTCTAGCACTGAAACTTTAATCTTTCCCAATTAGCTTCTCATATGGTTTCCCAAGGCTTTGGAGAATATTTCAGACTTGACCCAAGCAATCAGATGTGCCACATGGAGCTCAGATTGTTAACAGCACATTGACAGTTGAAAGGTATTTCATCTCTCCTTGATGACTGCGGAGAAAATTCTTCAGAAAAAGGAGTCCTGAAGTATTTGGAAAACTCTTTAGGAAAGCAATATGCTATTTAACTAATTGCTGGCAGATGACCTGTAATCCTGGATCACAGAGCAGGATAGAATTTCTTCTTCCTTGCTGACATTTGCAGTAGCTCATCAAAGGTAGTTCATTTTCACATCTGCTTTCTCTGCCGTGATTAGAAGAAAATCTTCTCATATCTGATATCTCAGTCCAATCAGTCTGGATTTACATGGTGTTTCAGGGTGTATTGACTCTTTCCTGTGACATCCAAACCACCGTCTGAGTCAACAGCTAATTTATTTTCTTTCAGTGGCTCAAAGTCCTATTCAAACCCTGAACCTCACTGCAATATAAAGTATTTTCAGTTAAAATGTCTTTCCATCTTTCTGATTGGAAGGTGCAGGCTGACAATCTTGATGTTTCTCAACAGTTTTCCTAAGATCTATTATCTTGTTCTTTTCATATTCTTTGTGAGTACTACAGTCACTGTGGCCACTCAAAAAAAATCAAACCAAATTTTGTGTGCTTTTGGTATTCCTCTATAGCATGTGTGTGTCTGAGTGAATTTGTGTATTTATTTCCAACTGCAATCAAGACAGTATAAGAAATGAAAATCTTATATGACAAGCCTTCAATTGCCAGTAATGAACAAAGAATACAAAATCATATTAAAAAACCCATATGCTAGAGGATAGCATTAGGAAAAATTTGACATTTATTGAACAACAGATGGTGATTAAAAGCATAAAATCTTCATTGGCTTGCTAAAAGCCAAACGTCATACTTCGGTCTAAGGAATATCTAACATTTAAAATAAAACACTCAAAGCATCCATGAAATCATAGTAAGATAACGTAAAAGGGGTTCTTATATATATAATTATCAGAAGTGCAGTTAAAATCTCCCCTTTAAACATATTGTATTTTTAGCTTGACAGGCTTTTGGAAATGAATCTTCTCCTCTGGGAGAAGGTCTCAGATAGTAAACACTTAATGGAGAGAGCATGTACATTAAATGAATTTTATTAAATATAGGAGAAATGGACTAGTTTCTTTCCCTTTCACCCTCTTTTTTCATTGTAGCCTGGCTTTTGGTGAGTTGTATCTGGATTCAGAGAGCAGCCCTATCCTTCAGAGCATGAGCCCCATGGCAGTGGGGAGGTGTTCTCGTTGAGCCCACTGGAGTGAATCTGTGGGAAAAGAGACACTCTGAAAATTGTATCAGTAGTCTGTCTTGTTCTCTTTCTCTTGCAGCATGCAATGAGAGACTGCTCTCCATGGGGTGCCTGTGGGCCACCTAACAGAGCTGTTCTTTCTGATCAGCAGCTTTGAGTCACAGATCCCTAAAAGTCTCTATCCTGCATTTAAAGGAATTCATGAAAGATGGCAAGAGAAGCAGTCTATTGTCAGCAGGCTTATATCCACTTTTTTTGTGAAAAGACAGTGGATGTACGTTGTATTGGCCAGTGATAGGAATTGGATAATGATAGGCCTTGGGCAGGTGATCACATTTTTACCTCCAAACAGTGTGTCTTACCTGGCCGACTGCATTTAAGAATAGTCTGCTCTGAATGCACATCCTTCTTTGCTCAGACCATGCTTGTTCTCTGCATTGACCTTCAGCAAATTCCCCCTTCCTTTCCCGTCTGTCTTGGCCTTGCTCCTGTCTCTTCTGTTTTTCACTGACTGTGCATAAAGATTTTTCAGTTTCATTCACACATATTTGCTCTGCCAAGCCTGTTTCACAGATTGCATTTGCTGTGTCTAGGAACAATAGCCAACAGCATGGTCCTAGAGACTTGATGATGCAAGATATTTCCTGTCAGAAATACCCTTTCAAGCTCTTTTTAAGTCAATGGCTATAAAACTCAAAACACAGACATCAGGGTCTCAGTGAGGATGGAGATTCCCAGGTTTGGAGGCAGGGAGAGAAAAGCATATGCAGTAGGTAGTTCATCCTATTTTGGGCAGGTATCATGGTGAGATGGCTGAATCTCTGAGGCAATTATACCTTTATATTATCGTAGCTGCCTAAATGCCTTCCTTAGACTAGCCATTTAGTTAATGGAAAGTAGATTATGGTCATGAACTGTGGGGATGAAGCATTTGATATTTAATTCCCCTGTGCCAGCATCTCTATGTTTCATCAAAATATTTATTTGGGATTTTTTTGGCTAACATTCAGATGTTAGCTTTTTGGCTAGGAGGTTGTGGTGTTTTGGTTTGGTTTGGTTTGTTTTTTCCCACATCACTGCAGGCATTTAAAGTCAAAATGTAATTGTAAATTGTAATGTAACTTTGAGGATAAGAAAGATTAATATAAATGTGAGAAAGAATACCAGAAGAGAACTCTGATGAAAAATCTCAACATTTAGAGAAATTAGAAATTTGATGTACAGGTATTCTGACCTTGATCTAAATGGTATGGAAAGGTATCAGAAAACCACTACTTTAGTTAAGGAAATTGCAGCTAGTATCTGCTTATTAGTGATACAGAAATTAAGAGACAAAGAGTGGACTTTGTAGGGGGAATACCAGGAACTGTGATGACAGAAACATGGGCTTGAAGAGATGAACATAAGCATTGGTGAAAGGAACCTCTGAAGAGTATGGACACTGAATACAAGAGGTCTGGGTCTGCTTCAGAAGGTAGAGAATGTCTAGTGAATGCCACCGAAGGAAGACACAGAGAATGCTTGGAGAAACACAGGGAAGATGGTATTCTTGACATTCTCCATGTGAACTTGAAATCTCTCTTTGGAGATACCTAGATTTTGACTAGATAAAGCCTTGAACAACTTGAGCTAGTCTGACCTCGCTTTTATCAAGATGTCAGGTGAGATGACTCCAGAGATGCCTTCTGACCTCAGCTGCTCTGTTATTTAGAGGCTGGACTAGATCATATTTCAAGGTCCCTTCCAAGCTTCTGTGATTCTGTGATTTTGTGCCTCTTTTCCAAACTTCAGTGATAGAAACACGGTATTTTTCTTCAGTTGATACATCTAAAAAAAAATGGTATAATTTCTTTTAATTGTTATTGAGTACACAAAAACTTTCTGCCATTGTCCCGTAAAATTTTATACTGAAGGCGTGGACTAAAGAAATCATCTTTATAAAATTTTTAATTGGCAGAAAGGAGTAAAGGGAAGTGGAGAACACAAAAAAGGAAAACATTTTATTTTGTTGATGCTTGCAATAGGTAATGACAGTATCATCTGCAAGAACTTATTCAGCTTCTTCAAATTAGTATCTGATCTGCTTTAAAAAGACACTCATTATGAGTTAATTCATTAAGGGTATTTGTTGAGGTTTAAGACATATGAAACAAAAATATCTAATTTGCAATTAATTAATACAGAATTACTTAAGCAATGCAGTTTCAGAAATGAAATACTTATATTTGAATTCCTTTAATCCACTTGAAAGAGATACTTAGATTTTTAATCATCAGATAAATTAGATATGTTTTCTTAATTACCTGTCAATCAATATTCCAGTTCAGCATCTGCATTGCTCAAGAGAAGGGCATATCGTTGGGACAGGAGTATTTTCATTACATATTCTTCCTTATTTTTTTTCTTTGTGTAGCTGGCATTAACCAATCCTATTGTTCAATATTTCAAAGGAGAATTAGGGTGTTTATTTATTTATTTATTCCTGTGTTTTAAGTGAAGCTCCGAGGAGAGCTTGAGTTAAACAATTTGCCTTTTTCTTTTGTTTGGGTTTTTTTTTGTTTGTTTGTTTTTTGTTTTTGTTTTGTTTTGCTTCTTCTTCTTTTGTCTTTTTTTTCCTTTTTTTTTTTTTCCTGTCAAGACTTCAAGAGTCAGTTCAGTTTTATTTAAAAGAATTATCACAAAGACATCATTGCCATTAGTCTCTCATTTCAAGGATGAATTTATTGGACTGTACTGATAGTTGTGTGGAATTGTTAATTTTGTAGAGCCAGCTCCCTCTTCAAGGAAGGCACACTCTTCTGTTTGAGTGGTCCACTACCTTCTCATTTTGTATAAGGTAGAAGCACGCAGCACCTGCAAAGATAGGATTCTTTTATTCATTAGTCTTCTGGCATAATTTGGAGGAGGATTCAGAATAAGAGATTCTGTGAGAAGAAGTCTACATGACCAGCAGAAATTGCCTGAGCTGCAGTTTAAATTCCTGCACTCAGTAGAAATCCTGCTATCATTCCCTGTTCAGAAGCAAAAAAGAATTTTCAAGCAAAAAGTGGGCCAGGCTGTTTCTTTAAGAACTTTTCCAAGTGATTCACACCTAAGTTGAAAATATCTACCAGTCTTAAGCCAGGGATGAGAATTGTTTTAATGTCTGACTTGAAAAACACTGAAAACCCAGCGTTAATAATGAAATGCTGACACAACTTTATCTATAACCCTTCTAGCAGAGCAGTTATAATATGAAAAAGTAAGGTTTAATAAAATGCAAGGCAGAAATAGAAAATTATATTAGATGTGACATATTAGCCATAAGGCCTTTTCTAAACTACAGTGAAAAAATTAGGACAAGGGTATGGTAGTGTATTTCTCCCCACAGCGTGAGAAAGGCCTAGCCCCCAGAGCATTCCCTCTGAACTTGTATTCTATTTCTAGCATGTGTTTTATTAACTTTTATTTTTGTTTTGCAGGCTAGACACACAGCACCAACCTTAATGTCAAATTAGATAATGAAAAGAAATAGTCATCTTAAGAAAAATCATTCAAATAACTGTCATGTTGCATTATAGTTTTTGCTGCTAGCAAAAGCCTTAATTAAGCCTGCAGAATGGTTTCTTTTCTCATCTTCTGATTTCAGATGTTCTGAACTTCCTAAGAATTTTTCACTTAGAGATGAATCTTTATAGTCTTATAGAAATCATCCTATGTATAGAATGGTGCAATATCAAATAAATGAACAAACAAACAAAAAAATAAATATAGGAGGGGAGCGTTTCACATAGAGCTGTGACAATTATCAGCTTGTAGGAAAAAAGTGAAAGCTAGAACTTCATCAGATTTCATCTGTGATGATGAACACAAGCCTATTGACTAATGATGATGTATAGGGACTAACAAATCAGAACAAGAGCAAATGACATATGAGTATGTTAACCTGGATATATGCTATGGAACAGATCCTGTCGTCCTCATGCTACAGTGAGGTTACCCAAGATGGGAGCAACCTCTGGCTGGTGCAGAACCAAGCTTACCCCAAAGTACATTTTCCTAGAGGAAACAGCACTTGTGGGTCCTTGCTGCTTTGAGCAGTCTCTGAAGAAGTATTTTCCAACAGGACATCTAATTATGCCAAGGGCTTGAATGATAAATACATAGGCTAGAAATTGCAAGAAAAATTGAGCCATCCTTGGGTGTTGAATCAAGCAAAGCACAGCCAGATTTGGAGGACTGCATATGCATGCATATTAACCTATTAAATGCATGCATAACTATAGAATTATAGAATTATTTGGATTGGAAGGCACCTTAAAGATCATCTAGTTCCTACCCTCTGCTGTGGACAGGTACACCTCCCATTAGGTTGCGTTGCTCCAAGCCCCATCCAACCTGACCTTGTATACTTCCAGGGAGGGGGCAGCCACAGCCTTCCTGGGCAACCTGCGCCAGTGTTTTACCACTCTCACAGAGAAGAATTCCTTCCTTATATCTGATTTAAATCTATCTTTTTCCAGTTTAAAGCTTTTTCTCCTTATGCTGTCACTACATGCTCTTCTAAGAAGTCCATCTCCAGCTTTCCTGTAGGCCTCCTTCAGGTACTGGAAGGCCCCAGAGCCTTCTCTAGGCTGACCAACTGTCACAGCTTGTTTTCACAGGAGAGGTAGTCCAGCCCTCCATTATCATCTTCATCTCACACCTTGCAGTAAAATGCAACCATTACCACCAAAGGAGCCATTGCTGTGATGGGCATTGCTTACTTAAAATGCATTATTTTAATTAGTAAGTTGGATGTGTTTCTGCTGCTTATGAGCCTTCAACAAGCCTCCTCAACCTTAAGATTGGATGCTTACCCATTTGCTGTGGTTTGATTTGTATCATGAAATGGTGTCAGCATTCATGAAGCGGAATCTTTTGGGCTGAAACTAAACTGGAAGTGGCGGCTGAGATCACCTAATGAATTCAAGCTGCAGATATGGTTTTGGTCCACAGGATCAGATGAGAACTAATACGAAGTGAAATACTCCGAAATATTATTATTGAGAAATCAGAGTCTCTGCACCAACTCCTGAGGTCTGTAGATCCACTTCTATTGTTCCAAACTGCTTGCACAAGCAGTTGGGGAGATCCTCTGATCCCAAAACAAAAATTTGGCCATAAGGGAACCACATTTTCCACTGGCTGGCATTTACACAATGCGGGTGCAAAAAGTTTCCAGATCAGAATATTTTGCTGTCATATGTTCCTATTGACAAAGTGTCCTTTAGAAATGAAAGTGCTTATATGAGGTAGTAAATCATGGTGAAAAAAGCTCCCGTTATTCACTGAGTCTCCAGACTGAGTTCTTCCTGACTTTGTTAACTCCTGAATTCAGTTGGGTCTATTGCCTGTTGCACCAGTAAAACCAACAGAAGTATTTGTGTCTGTTAGGGCTTAACTGGGAAGCCAGGTATTGCATGTATTTCCAGGATATTTCAAGAGTATGATATTCTAAGATGCCTTTCAATATTGGCCTAAATTCCCCTTCTGCGTAACTGAAAGGGTAAAATTAAGTTTCCCATGTACTTTGCCATCTCTAGATCAATAGCAAGCATTCTGTAACATAATAACATAAAGTTATTTGGGCAGTCAGTCCTTTTGGGATCATGTGCACTAGGGAAAGAGCATCCTCCTGGGAATACATCCAGAGTATGACAGACTTACCTTAGTACATCAAGAGGAAAAACAGTGTGAAAGGAAAACTTTCTACAGAAATCAGAAAGGTGGTGAAATGGAGAAGGAAAGAAGTAAAACAAGCAAACAAAATGTTTTTAAGAAACCTTCATGATATCTTTTGAACTTGGGTGTTATTGAAATCTGTCTTTGTTTTCACCAGCTATACAAATTCACAGTAGACTTGGCAGGAGGAAGAGAGGGTCAGGACATGCCAAGCTGTAACAGAAGTCTATGTCCCCTAAATGTACTCATGATCGCTACATCCAATATAAACTTTGTCCATGAGGACCTGCAGATAATGTTCCTCAGTTCCTCTTCAGATTTATGACCCGTTTGTATGGTAAGAATAAGCCAGATTTAAACCCTTTTGGGACACACAGGCATTTTTGCAAATTCCTCCTTTCCTCCCTTCTTTCTTTCCTTCCTTTCCCTGCTAAATCAAACCTGAAATAATTCCCTTTACATGGATGTGTTATAGCTTTCTCTGCCAACTCAAACAGCAATAATAGACTCAGTCACTTATCATGACATCCATGTAATAAGTGGCCTGGCCATCTTCATATTTTATGGTGTTGTCCAGAAACATTTGTTTCTGGTATGTAGGCACTGATTTCTAATCTGGAAATGAGAGAGCATACAGGGAAGATTTATACAGGGAACTGAAGAAAAAAAATTGTTAAGCAGGGTTTGGGTTGTGTTTTTTTAATTTATTTTTTATTTTATATTTTTAGTTTAGTTTGTTTATAGGTCCTGGAAAATCCATCAGATTAAAGTACATCAGAAAAATCCCCAGGAACCAGGCTGAAAGTGAACAAGAATTTAATCTTTCTTCATCACTGTCAACAAAAATTCTTTCCTTCTGATAAATATAAGTAGATGCTGTTTCTGCTTCTTTATTGATGGTGGTGATCTCAATCCAATAATGCAGAAGAAAGTGGAAGATTAAGATGTATAGTAAAGCAGGACTGCAAGATTATTGCAATAAAATGGAAAAAACTGTCAGTCACATATTGCCCTAAGATGGAATTTTACAATGTTTTTGTGGTTAGGAAAGGTTAAAACTCTTCCAAGAATATCTTTCTTACTGATAGACTTTCCCTGGAGAAGACCTTGTAGTCATTTCAGTCCTTAGTGACCTGACTGTAAATCTGTTAGTATCAAAAGCACAAAAATAAACTGAATTGCTTAAGGATCTTCAACTGTTGAAATTATACTTGCTGTGAATTGCATAAAAGAGGAAATTAAAATCTAGCTAAAAAATCAGAGTCCATGGTGTTTTCTGGGCTAAAACCAGAATTTCAATAATATTGAATTAACTAGATGGGAAGAGTTACTGAAGAACAAGATCCGTGTTTTAACCAAGGCAGCCAGCTGGAGGTGAGAGGAACAGGAACGTATCCAGAATCCCAAGGAGAAGCTGCTCAAATGTGACCTAGGGTATTTGGGCTAATCATAGTTGCTCCTGAGATTTTAGCAATGCTTAAAAATTGTCTGGAACCTGCTATTTGGAAACTTCTGTTTTAAAATGGTAAAGGCAAAAGCAGCGTGTGAAGAGCCTGAGATAACGCTGGCACTCAGATTGTCACCTGAAGAGAGAGGAAGGTGTGACTGCTGGAGCAGAGGATTTTGTGCAGGGGAAATCTGCATTATCTGGTGAAGGTGGGAAGTTGCATGGGGTTTGGAAATGTGCTGCCTGCCCAGGGAAATCTTATCACCATGGGAGAATTTAAGCAGAACCCTTTCCCACCGCAGGCTGCTAACACTGCATGCCTTACAATAAAACCAGACATATCCATGTTTTCTCACACACCCTCTACTTGAATGTTTTCTATAGTGAAAAGGACTGGGCAGAGGATCACTCTCATTCTAGCATCCTTTGACACTGAGTTGAAAGTATTTAAGCCTGCAGGGGGATTGGTGAATAACCCTTTTAAGCATGTTTTCATCTAAATCATTAGGCACATAAGTAGTGAGGGGAAGAAGTCCTGACAACGTGGCATGGCATATGTCTTAACGTTTCTTAAATGCAGAGAAATAAGTGACCAAAGAACAAGTTGGTCTAAGCGCCCAGTATGTCAAAGCATTTCCAAAATGCTTGTGCTCCCTATTTACTCCCCTTTATTTGCATGTGAAAGGCCTGTACTTGCAGATGTCAGGATTTCACTAAAGGTCAGAGTGAGCTGAAACCCTGAGATTCAAACATTTCAGAAGGCCTGAGAAGGCTTGTTTTCATGGCTCTGGTTTGTGTCATTGTTGGAGATAAGAAAGTGAGATGATTCAGTGCAGAAATAAATCCTTGTAGGGCTGGTGTGTACTTTGGTTTTGGCCACTTCTGTCAGATGACATTGTCTGGTTGTCTCACTTGGCTGGTAAAGCCTCATACTTACACATTTTGCTCTCATGTGAAATGGAGCTTACTCTACTCTTGATGAAGATACTTCAATTTTCTAGAGAGCTGTCCTACAGATATGCTCTGGGGCACTTTTCAGCATGACCAGTCATGCCCAGGAATGGGATGACAGCAGAAAACTCATGCCAGGAAAGCAAGGGACAACATGAGAAGGATATTCTTGGTGCCACAGTGGCTACTGCCCTTCTGAATGGTGGGTGTTCTGGCTCACCAGGGGCATACCTACAGGACCAATTTGTCCTGCTATAAGGATCCCAAAACTGGGGTACTGCTGTGTCCTCACCAATAGGTAGGCATGATGATAGCCCTGCCTGCATGGTCATCCCTATTATCAACCCTCCAGTGCATCACGTCCTTTGCTGCTGGGAGGCATCCTCAGTAAATGGCTGTAGCAGGCATGGAGTGTCAAAAGCTACTGCAAAACTTGCATTTCCTTATCCAGCAAAATTTTGTCCTCATTCCTGGGACAGTGAAATTTGATTTTGCCTATGCTGCTGTGAATCCTTGATCTTTCCCTGAGGACTGTTCTTACAGAGCTGAGAATGAGACTATTATTACATTACCATTCAGAGCAGGCTTGCCAACATAATTATTTCCTATTAGAAGAGCCTACATCATGGCAATTTCAGAGTATTGCATTTGCATTACACAGAAGTATAGGTCAGGATCTTAGCTGATGTAACCCCCAATAACTGCTGAAAATAATGGCACTCCAAAAATTTGTAGTAGGTATGGATCTGTCTATGAGTATGTACATATCTGTATATATATATCCAACACAGACATGTTACGGAATACAGGACATCTGTAGAAAAAGTCCTGCCTTATATTCAGTTTGATGCTTCTATGATAGAGATCATATACAGAAGACAAATTTGGTTTCTAGGATGAAGAATGGAAATTGATCAGCTTTGCCTTTTAATTGAATTAAACCTTGAATTATATGCCATAAGTCTTCAAAAAACCCCACCATTGCAATTACTTATCTGTCTACTTCTGGCGAGGGACTTTTTATCAGGAAGTATATATGCAGAGTGGGAAAAAAAATAATGATCACATTTAAATGAAACTAACAAGCATTTTCTCAGCTGGAGGTTACAAAATAGTGATTTCATAAATGCAGAATTTTTTGAGAAGTCCTTGATGATGTCTGGAGTAACACCACATACAGCATAACATAATAATAAGAAAAGAAAATGAAAAAAACAACATGGACTTAGTTGATTCAATGCATGCACATGTTTCATTTTTGTATTGTTTCTTTTCTTCACAAAGTGTGTGTTAAGGACAACTTAGATGTTTAACTGCATTGAGATCATGCATTATAGTCTTTGTCCTTTACAAAAGAGAGCATACCTGCCAGAAGCACATAATTTAATAAAGAAAATATCATTATAACTAGATTTTGGTGACACTAGAATCAGGAAACACAGGCGAGGGGTCAGCCGGCAAGATTGTTTCTACTGGGTATTTGTGGACTCTGGGCTGCTGTTATTTTCAGCTACACCATAATTTTATTTTATTGTAGAGAATAAATCAAAGTTTTAAAGGGAGGCTATTTTCTCTTTTTTTCATATCTAAAAGCTGCAGATGTTGGCATGAGAATTGTTTGTTGCCAAAGCTACAAAGTATATTTAGTCTGAGAGAAAATGATCAGGTTGGTAGATTAGAGGTCGAAAAAACACCCTTATGACAATTATGGCCCATTTAGCATCAACGCAGGTTCTTCTATGTCATCCTGTCCTCACGCCTTCATTCTCCTTTATATTATTTTCTTGTTATTGTGTCCTTTAGGGAATGGGTTTTATGGGCTGCTCAGTCTCTGAATGGGTTCAATCCTTTGCTTCCGCGGAGACTGCTGAGAAAGGTGTCACTTGTGAAGGCAGTTTTGTGAGGAGACAACTCACTAATAAGACCCATAATCAGACAACCAGCCTGCTCCATGCAGGCCTCCAAGCAGCTATCAGAAGCTAATTGTAATGCTTATTAAAGACAGCTTAGCAGGGATGTGAAAATGGCAGGCAGAGCTTTGCTATTATCTACACCAGCTCTCAGCCCTCTTACTCAGCAGCTCTACTCTCTGGGTCTATTCAGGGACAGAGATGCTGCTTTTCTGAAAGGGGTGAAAAAAAAAAAAAAGAAAAAAAAAAGAAAAAAGATCCCAAACCAATATAACTTGGCAGTTCTGAAAAACCATCCCAGCCTGGGAAGGCTGTTGGAGGCTCTTTGTTTTGCATTTGCATCATGTGCCAGTTTTTTTGATGGAAAGCTGCTTGTAGGACCACTAAGCAGATTGTACTTTCTTCACAGCCAGCAGGTGAGCATGACATAGGTGTTTGTGAGAAAAACTGAGATGCACAGATGTGCCTAAGATCTTTTATTGGTGGTGATAATAAAGAAAGCAGAGACCCTGAGGAATACAGCCTAACTTATATATCCCTTTTCAGTGTCATCTCATCATTTGCCACGTCTCCTTCTCACCTCCTTCAGTTTTTTTCTGTGAAAACTAAGCAAGTATGATATGGAAATCAGGGACCCGACGAATGTCAAACTCAACATGCCATATCCTTAAATTCCTTGTCAGAGTAAAAATACAGTTTGAGGCTTTGCATCCTGTTATTCCTCTTGCAAACTGCCACTGCAGACAAGCACTTTGCCTGTGGTAAATGCTCTCGTTCAGAGCAGATGTTTCCCTCAATTAGCATTTTTTCCAACTATTTAGCAAGTATGTTCTATTAAAATATTTTAATTTATGCAGAAATTATGTTATTAAATTTACAAATTCTTTTTATAAGACACATCCTGTAGTTTCAAGCTAATAATTTTCTGTCAGTAACAGTTATCATGGGTCAGAGAGTATTCCTTTAAAAAGAAATCTTTGCATTATTTTTTCCAACACTGAGGCATTTACTGCTTTCATATATACCTCATAACATAATAATAGCATTTTTTATATCCCCCACATAAAAATAATTAACATTTGAGACTCTTGACAGGTTTTTAAAACATGGGGATGCAGATCTCAGTTTTGAAAGTTCTGCACATATGTAATAAATCTTTTGTTCTTGTTCTATCAACTTGCCTCCTTCCAAAACCAGGGATAGACAAGGCAGTCTTTTTCTCCTTGTCTTTCCATCTGTTCAGACCATTTTCACACGCCCTGCCAACGCAATTCTGCCCTAATGGTACTTTCCCCCCAAATATCGACTTAAACGTACAGTGCATCTTAAGAACTCCATTATATAGGTCAGCCTTACTTCTGAAAAAAAAAAAAAAATTATCTATCAATTAAAATTATCTATACCAAAGGCTAGGACAGGTTTCTCCTGGGAGGCTGAATGGCTCATATGGTTGATAATGAAAAGCAAAGTGGTTTTGGGTTTGTTTTTTTTTTATTGCCTGCAGGTTGTGGGCGAGCATCCAGCTCAGGTTAGCAGTGACCGACAGCTGCTACCACCTACTGGCTGCTTCGCGATGCTCTGTGCACCTCGGTTCTCTTCTGCATCACAGAAAGGTGGGTTCTGTCTCACTTTCAATCTGATGAAAAGCTTGTTGGGGTTGGCAGCTAACAAGAGGAACAGCACTTTCACAAGTCCTTTTAACAAGTCTTTGGCTCCAATATATATAATTTGTTTTCCTTCAGCCATCTAACATAATTTTAGTTGTTTGCTTCAAACAATTTAAGAGTGTGCCAGCTAATTGCTGATGAGCTGTCATTTTATGAAAAGCAGTTCTTGACTACCTTGGATATTGACATGCAGTGTCCCATTAGTTAACGTGTGTTTATCTGTGTATTTGTAATGGTCTTTATCAATGCTGGCAAACCCACAAGGCTTAAAGACTTGCTGGATAAAAAATTTACATCTTTTGTCAAGGTAAGAAAGACACTAAGTTACCTGTGAAAATCCTAGAGATGTCTAGGAAGTAAGGCAGATAATCTCATTTAGTAAATAATATATATATTCACTTCATAATGAACATACAGTAAAAAGGTTTACTGTGCTGCTCACATTCTGTGTTTCAGAATTTTCAGAAGATTCAAAGCAATTGAATTTGGCTTTTTTAAGTTCCTTTTTAATAGGTAAAGCTTAGCTACTTTAAAAAAATGGTCTAATTTGTCTACATCCATAAACATGCTTATGATTTTTTGAATCAACATCTCTGATTAATAATACCTCAAATGGTTTATTGCACTAACTCCAACTTTTTTCTTATTTCTTGCTTTCCTTGCTCTCCTAGCACTGTCATTACTGGAGAAACTGAGGAGAAAACACCATTTGGCTTTCCTTTCAGATCTTCTAGGCATATCCTCCCTAGGCCCCAAAGTGGAACGACTTTGACTAGTTGCCCAGTCCTTGTCAGATACTGTTGAAAGAAAGGTTTCTAAAGTAGACTGGTAAGTGACAGTACACTGGCAGTGCATTTGCAGAACGTAATAGATTATAGATCTACCCACCACCTAAAGGGAAGGCACAGAGGCAGCAATGACAGAACGACAGTAGGGTTTGCAGAAGCCATAATTCTAAATAGCAGTGAAATGTTTAATGTTCCCAAAATCGGTGAACTCCAGCAAGACAGCAAATAACCTCTGACTTCTTGTAAATTTAGGTTGGAAAAAAGAACAACACAAAACTCACGAAGAATCAAAGTACTACTGTTGATTTAATGTTGTGAGTGGTGATATACCCCTGTGTCTATCTGGTCACGGGGAGTTACGTTAATACTGTAAGAATTCTATTCCAGGGGTCATGCTATCCTACCCAAAACACTGATGATAATAATCACCAGCCTAATGGAAGAAGTAATCTCTCCTTGAGAAAAACTATTAGGTGGAACTCTTTGGCTTTTCCTCCGCAAGAGGTCAAACTAACTATCTGGCATATTTTTATTTGACCTGTATCTCCAAGAAACCAAGGGAAATTAAGCAGACTTAATATCCTCTCTGATTAGTCTGTTCCATCTCTCCAAGCTTAAATGAACATATCCAAGTCAGCGTGGGAAGTTTTATAGAGCTGAAGTACTTGCTACTCATGTAGTCAGTTCTAATTTATGCAGTTTAATAATAAGAAGGGAAACTTATATAGTTTTGATACTTGGGTCATAAATTGAGTATTTTTTAACCAGTTCAAGGTGAAAAATTACAGTGAACCAGTCATTTTAGTAAGCATTGTGATTATGTAATGATTATGTAATTATTGGGATTATTATATGAGGAAAAAGACTTAGGGGTGCTGGTGGATGAGAAGTTCAACATGAGCTGTCGGTGTACACTTGCAGCCCAGAAAGCCAACCATGTCCTGGGCTGCATCAAGAGAAGTGTGGTCAGCAGGTCAGGGAGGTGATTCTTCCCCTCTACTCTGCTCTCATGAGACCCCACCTGGAGTTCTGTGTCCAGTTCTGGAGCCCCTGCTACAAGAAAAACATGGATGTGATGGAGTGTGTCCAGAGAAAGGCCACAAGGATGATCAGAGGGCTGGAGCAGATCTGCTGTGAAGACAGACTGAGAGAGTTGGGGTTATTCAGTCTGGAGAGGAGAAGGCTCTGAGACGACCTTTATTGCAGCTTTCCAATATCTGAAGGGAGCTACAGGAAAGCTGGGGAGGGACTTGTTAGGGTGTCAGGTAGTGAAAGTACTAAGGGGAATGGAGTCAACCTAGAGGAGGGCAGATTTAGATTGGATGTTAGGAAGAAGTTCTTCACCATGAGGGTGCTGAGACATGGGAACAGATTGCCCAGAGAGGTGGTGGAAGCCCCAGCCAGGAAATTTTTAAGGCCAGGCTGGACAGGGCTCTGAGCAACCTGATCTAGTGGGAGGTGTCCCTGCCCATGGCAGGGGGGTTGGAACTAAATGATTTAAAAAGTCTCTTCCAACCCTGAAAATTCTATGATTCTATGATTATTTGTTGCATTAACTACTCTTAATGATGTGGTCACCCAAGGTGTCTCTACATGAGTGGTCAGTACTGAGCAGGATGGTCATTAGGCTGATCATGTAGTTCTGCATGGAGCTATCTAAGGAACTGGGACTCCAGTGTCTGTAGCCATACCACTCTGACAGACCTGACCCTTGAAAAGTATCATCCTCTTTATAAAGACACCCTTACAGCCCAATTGTCCAAGTGTGCCAAGCAATGCATTGAGCCAGGATTTTTCCTGCTATTCTGGACTAAGGATTGCAGATTTGCTGTTAAATGACGGGTAGATTTGATTGTCGGTCTGCTCTTTTGGAATCTTTCTGAGCAGTAGGATGGAATTCAGCTTCAGGTAAAGATGTTTAAATGAAGGTATCTGCAATGATCTTTTTAAAGCTCTATTGCAGATTCCTGGCATAAACTTGGTCACTTTCTAGGCACTGCTTGCTAAACATACTGACTGGCAACAGAATTCAGCTGCTCACACATGGCCTTGGTGATGTTTTAGTCCCCCTGAAATACATTCCCTGGTTTTCACTTGCCACTATGGAAAGTTATCACTCTGTTGAAGGTCCTCTGTCATATCTGTCATCACTACTTGGGTGTCTTCCACACTGTAGGGCATCTTGAGTGTAGCTCTGTATACATGTGTATGCAATTGAATTGAGTCGTGATCCCCACTGACCATAACGGGAGCTTTTATTGACAAGTCACATGTAAACATCTGAGGTGCTTAAATATCAGTCTCCTGACACCTGAGTGTTCTGGATACTGCAGACTGCCTGAGATGGAGTTGTATTTTTTTCTTTAGTCAACTGAATCTTGCTACTAAATTTAGATGTCTTAGTCTTAGGTTGAATCTTACCCTAAGTGAATGATACAGGTGCCTTAAACACAGGTTTTATTTCACATTTGATACCCAAGGGGATTTGTGACATCTGCAGAGATATAACAGATATGCCACACAATTTTTAGACCTGAGCAACATTGAAGTGGCAGTGTGACAGATACCCTCTGTGTCTCATGGAGAAAAAGGGCAATGTGACACTGCTAGGTATGGCTGTGATAGCTTCCAAGCAGGCCAGGTTCGATCTGCACCTTTCTCGGGTCCCAGACAGAGCCAGGATGGGTGGAGCCCCATGAGTATGCAGGTGCTCAAGTGTGTGTGTACAGGTGTTTTATTTGTTTTATCTGGGTCACCTCCTTCACTTCAAAGGGAAAATTTTGCTGCTTAGAGTTTGGGAGGTCAGATGTGTTTCCTTCCTTTCACAGACTAAGCTCATCTACCAGGTTAGGCACTGAACCATCAGCCACGCCAGCACTGTATTTGGAAAGTACTGCTTTTTATTTCTTTGATAAATTTCATTTTTCCTGAGCCTGGCTGACTGGGAGAAAATTAGGTAAGATTATGGAAGTTATGGAAGTATCAAGGGAGCTGGATAATGACAGTGCCTGAATCATCCGTTGGAGGCATTTTCTTCCTATTTACTATATGGTCATCTGTTAAAAGCCATACTTCATCTGTCACTCTCTGTCCATTTCCAGACAAAACTGGTAGCTCACTGTGTTTTTTGAAATGTGTTTGGACAGAGGACTGAAATATTTTTTTTTCTTTGGGGCCTGTCACACTTACTCATGTCTTTGTTGATCCAAGCAAGATTTCTGCAGCACATTCTCCTTTAAAGGCATTTACAGCTGTCTGCTAGAAAGGGAAGTCAGCAGCTTATCTCCTTTTTGGAGTGGTTGCTATATACCATTCCAACATTTCATTCCCTACATTTCACTCTCCCTTCTGCCTTGCTGCCAGGTGAAACTCAGAGAGTTAGTTATGACCTTGCAAGCCTCACGGATGCAACAGCTTGAGTGAGAAGTCTTTATCTTATGAAGAATCCTGTTGAAAGAGGAAGTTGTAACAGGACATATTTATTCATGAAGAGGCAAGTGAAGGATTTTGCCTGTTTTCCTGATGAAAACTGTGGGTTTGATGGGATGTGTGTGTAAGACGGATATTTTCCTGAAGGAATAGTTTTTGTGACAATGGAGGCATCCTGCCTACATCCTAGGCCAGCTTGGTAATGGGAATTTGACATGCACACACATGTTCAGCTACAAAATGCATTTTGGGATTATGGTTTTGTTCTCTGATGTCCTTTATTTCTGCTATTAGAACGAAATATCTAGAAAAAAATCTTGCACCTAGTGTATGAATAACAACAGAGCTACATCAAACAGAGCTGTATCAAATTTGAATGACTGCCAGTAAAGGCAGAGCATCACTGGTCAAAGCAATTTTTCAATTCTGCACTTTGAAGAGTGGTAACCAAGTGATGGATTACTTGGTAGAAAGTGGTTTTTCACCTGGCAAAATTTGGGGGGAAATTTTCCAACAAAGTAGAAGAAATACTGTGAAGGGATGGAGAAAATGGGAGATATGCTTCATAGCAAAGGTTCCACAGAAGAAGTTCAGATGTGGGAGTGAAGGTGTGATTCTAGGAAGCTCTATATGCAGATGTGAAGCTGAACAGTCAACGATCAGGATAGTCAAGGCAGAAGAATAGTTAGACAGGGTTTTTTTCAACTCTAACTGACACATCCTTTTCCTTCAGAAAATCACTCTGATGGGAAGTTTTCAACAAGCTCTGCCTGGTTAATTTAAGAGAGAGGAACACTGGCACCTTCTGTGGCTGTTATTATGCCCAGTCTTGTACCACTTTAGATGATGATGCCAGAGATCTGCTCAGAAATATGTGAATTGCTCTCCTCCATACGTCCTAACTATGAATGATGCTTTTGGAATGATTTTTACTGGAACATCTCTGGCAGAAATTCCTTTCCTATGACACAGATATCATCTGCCCAGTCCAGGGTACTATGCAAAGGATACTTGTATATAGTATTTGCAAAAGGTGCCTGTATGTACATTAAGGTACTGCTGTCACAGTCATTCTCCATAACCTATTTTGTATGCCCCTTCATTGCAGCAACATTACGTTCAAGTAGTGTGGTGCTGAGTGTCAGGTTAAAACATACAAATAAGCAAATTAATTATTCTTGGCTGTTATAAAATTCTGCCTTTAGTTCTCCACCAGCGGAAAAAGAGATTCACAGAGTTCTTTACAGAGTAAAAAATGCCCATATATTTTATGATAAAACATTTTCCACTTTCAAAACAGTAAAAAATAAACACTTGCATTAAACCTGGCTTAAGGTCTGTAACATAAGACAGTCTTTAAAAGAGGAATATATCTGGAGGTTTTCCTGACTTCATAAAAACACCTAAGTGACACATGCTGAAAGTGCTGCACATTAGATACTCTTGTCTTGGAATGTAATTGCCTTAAAGGTATAAAGGAGGCTGAGTCTAATAATTCCCCCAGCGTGTCTATTCTCCATTTCTGTTCAACAGAGGAAGCTAGAAGGATATGGTATCATCAAAGAAGCATGTGTTGGGAGAGAGGAGAGCTAATCCCTAAATAGTTGTGCCCTGCATCTCAACTAAGGAATGAAAACCTTGCGAAAGGATTTCCTGAAGTCTGACACACAGTGTATCCCTCAACCTATTAAATGCTATAATTGTTGCTCTAAGATAAGAGATGCTTCCAAAGTAATCCATGCTGGGTGGCCCTAGGTAAAAAACTATTTATTAATATCCCAGAGTTGTGCCATGCAGCGATAGTGATGGAAATTTGGCAAACCAACTCTACTTCTGTCAGATGAGTGAAAGAGCCACTTCACTCAAGACTGGCTGACAGATAGATGCAGAGATCATTGTACCAGGGAAATCTGAAGGGATGGCTTATGATTAAGATGATGACTGAGAGAGATGACAAGAAAAAGAGAAGAGGGTAGTGAGTACTTTCTCATCCAGGCAGTTTTACAGACAGAAATAAGTCTGAAACCTCTTTCTCGTAGAATCCATATTGCCAATATGGATTGGCTGCAAAATGTTGTTAATTTAGATTATTAACATTTGGAACTGCTTTTGAATTTATGGAAATGTTTTGAGGTAGTGGACTGGTTTTAGAAAATCTCTGCAGTCTGTTTTACATGAGCTGGTATGATTTTCTGTCCTGTACAAATGGGTAAAGTGTGAGATAGAACTGAAATAACTTGCTGAAGTGGAACGAGCCACACAACTAGGTGATAGCTGGTAATTATTTTTGTGACTACTTAAATTCTTTGGAAAATAGGGTCTTACTTGTCCTAAAACTAGTCATAAATTTGGATTAACAGTGAAAATGTGGTAAAATAATATGGGAGGTTTAATTTAGGAAGCAACTTCTACTCAGCAGTATAGGGTGGTGCAGCAATTGCTCAGTTTCTGAGACATTTGGGACTGACACACACAGCGGTACAGAAACAACTTTATTTATCCTGATCCACGAAGGGAATGTCCTTGTTAAGCTATTTGGGGCTGAGTAGTTCTCATATGCTGTGGGTAATGTCTCATGTTTACATCATCATCCACACATTCAAGTGTTACAACTGCTAGACCAGAGGATGATTCCTCTTGCAGGTTGGAGGAAAGCCATCCTGGAGACTCTGACTCTTGGTGATGGGGTTGTTCAGTGAAGACACAGAAAGTCTTGGATCATTTGCCCATGAAAAATCCATCAGAAGGTGGTCTGCTGATTAGATATACCAGAGCAACAGAGTTTTGGGCAGATGTCTGCTTCCTAGAGCTGTTCCACTTTATGAAACTGATATTAAAATGGTGCTCTGCTCCCAACACATGAAGCAGCTCTGCAAAGGGACCTCTCAACTCAATACTGGCCCATGCTATGGGTCTGGGAGATGTGGGTTGGAGGACCACAAAGAAGAGCAGACTCTTAAATCCAGGACTGAAAAATCCTGGATCGTGGCCTTCATGCTAATGAATAAGAGGGGAAAACTATGTCATCAGGAAATTTTGTAAATTTGACTTCAGTGAGGGAGGGGTTGTTTGCTCATTTTTGGCATCTGAACCACCCCTATCTTCTGTTGAGTGGAATATTAGGTCAGTGAAATGTAACATTATGCACTGAAAATACAGTTCTCATTTAATTATTTCTTCCTCTAGAGATGAAGAGCTGAAAGATATGGCAAATGGTCTGAAAAGAGGTTTGTTTTTGTTTTCTTTCCTTTGTTGGCTGACCTGAGAAATCAATTACTCACATTGCTTGCTTGTGGGAGCTGCCCCAGCACTAGACAATGCAGGGACATAGTCAAAAAGTCCCACTATGGAAAATTCACTGGCATCCTTGTACATATCAACCACTGTAAAAATCCCACCATGCTTGAGATCAGTGGCATCACTGCACTTCTTTCATGAAGCATTTCTTCACATGGTTTCAATGCCCTCTTTCTGCTTGGACCCATGCTGAGTTTTACTTAGAGAAAATACCAGAGAATCTAAATATCAGAGGGTCTAAATATCAGAGAATAACACACCAGAGCACAAGGGCTTAATAAAGCTCTTGGTGTCAGGGCACAGACAGGGCTGCTTGGTAGGGGAGTGAAGCAGAGGGTGATGGAAAGGCAAGCAAGGACAGTGTTCTACCATTCAAGGGTACTGTACTGCTGTGTCCCAGTGAGGCCAGTGGAACAGCAACAGAGATGAAGGGTTGTCCAAAAACCCAGTCACCACCAGACATGTCCACAGTGATGAGGCAGGTCTGAGTTCAAGTCAGTCTTCTCAAGACAGTTCAGGGCCACTGGTGCACTCAGGTTCTGGAGACTTGCTGCACCTCTGTACCATAGTAGGTTTTGTTATTGTGAGCAGAACTTACGACCAGCAATACATTGAGCTGGGTCCCTCAGATGCTCAGTTTACCAACAGTAATTATAACTATGAATTAAGTTATTCAGAAAAAACATTTAAATGTAAAAATGTATATGAGCATTGAAATCTTTTTGTGATTGCTTTTGTAGATGTTTTCTCCACCTCCCAAAATCAAGAAGCTCTGCCAGACAGAAAAAGAAGCCATCAGGCTCTTACCAGAATGAATGAGAAATAGACAAGCTGATAGCCACATACAAAAATCAGCAAAGAAGACATTCAGACAAATGACAAACTAACTTAAGGGTGTTTGTGAAAGCACCAGATGTAGAGCAGCACAGAAATAAAAATAGAATCATAGAATCATAGAAAGTTAGGGGCTGGAAGAGACTTCAAAATATCATCTAGTCCAACCCCTCTGACAAAGCAGGGCCACCTACAGTAGGTCACACAGGAACACATCCAGGTGGGTTTTGAATGTCTCCAGGGAAGGAGACTCCACAACCTCCCTGGGCAGCCTGTGCCAGTGCTCTGTCACCCTCAGTGACAGAGTGAAAAAATTCTTCCTTATATTTATATGGAAACGCCTGTGCTGCAGTTTATAACCCTTGCCCCTTGTCCTGTTGTTACTCAGCCCTGAGAAAAGCTTGGCTCTGTCCTCTTGGCACTCACCCATTACATATTTATAAACATTAATTAAGTCACCCCTCATTTTCCTCATTTCCAAGCTTAAGAGACCCAGCTCCCTCAGCTTTCCCTCATAAAGGAGATGTTCCACTCCCTTACTTATCTTGGTCACTCTGCTCTGGACTCTTTCAAGCAGTTCCCGGTCCTTCTGGAACTGAGGGGCCCAGAACTGGACACAATATTCCATATGTGGCCTCACCAGGGCAGAGTAGAGGGGGAGGAGAACCTTTCTTGACCTACTAACCACCCCCCTTCTAATACACTCCAGGATGCCATTGGCCTTCTTGGCCACAAGGGCACGTTGCTGGCTCATGGTCATCCTTCCATCCACCAAAAATAGTGACATTACTAATCATGATTCAAAAAGCAGACATATATGATCATAATTCTATTTCCTAGTCAAAACAGCTTGGATGATGTGTCAGTATCAGGTGGTGAAAGACTATGGCTTGAAGAGGAAAAGCCAGATGTAATTAAATATTAAGTGCTTGGCTCTCATTTTGTACTCCAGAGGTCTCAAGTGTGATGTTTCTTTCTCTGTGTGTGAGGGAAAGAATATGCCTCAGGCTGGAATCCAAACTCACCCCTGGACTAATGGAGTGGGGAAGCGCTGACCAAAGAGAGATGAATGAACTCCTGCCCTCCTCCATGCTCATGTAGCACCTCCACAAATTTCAGGGGGTTACACTGTGCTCACTTCACAGCAAACTGAGATGGGATTTCTGCAGCTGTATAAACCTTACTCTTGCGTTGGGAGAAAAAAAGACAAGCAACAGTCAAAAGATGTACTATCTCTGCCAGTTTTCTACATACTAATGTGGTTAAAACACTCATTTTGGAGATGAATGTTCTCAGAGCTATTCTCATGGAATCCTACTCACACCTTCCATCATTTGTAAAATTGTAGCCTGACATGCTGATTAGGATGAATTGCATCTGATAATGTTCAGGAATTTATGATCCCTGAATAAACACTGTTTAAGCACACACTGGGTATAAATGAAGAAAGAAGTAGTCCTCAGAACAGGCTATGGCCCAGAGCTCTTTTCAAATGCAGGTAAGCTGCCAACCAGCTGAGCTAATAAGTTCATGTGTAATTTTCTTCCCTCTTCCCAACTTCCATAAGTTCTTTTTGAACTTTCTGGAGGTTGAATAGATCCTACTCTCTAAGACACCTACTCAGCATTCCAACAAGTCCATATTTTGGAGGTAGGGCTTCTTAAAGACGGTAAGAGATGTAGTGTTGATGTTGATAAAAATATCGATGCTGAGCTATTTGCCTATATATCTACTGGTCGATTGTTTCCAAGCTGTATGGAAGCCGTGCCCAGTCAGATGCTTCGGACTGCACCAAAGCATAGCAGAGGAGATAAAATGGAAAATGCACCAGAGGTCTACCCTCTCCTTGGTGTACATCCCAGTGATGGGATGTTGTATCTCACTAGAGGTACAACAAAGGTAGCGTGAATAGGTAACCAGTCTCTGAGAAGGAAGGGAGACAAATCCTCCCTTGCAGTTGTCTCTTTTGCAGCTCCCCATGTAGCAAGTAAAGATGTTTGTCTTTCCCCTCTCTCCCCACAGTCTGGCCTGTTCTGGTGAGTACTGGCTCAGCTGTCTCATGGTGATGGCAGCAGGGCTGGAGGAGGTGGTGAGGATCTCTGGGAGAGCAGGGAACAGCTGTGGCTGCTAGTGATAAAAGAGATAAAAGAAGGCTATGGAAAAGTGATGGACACCACAAGGTAGATGTAGCTGCTGCCTAACTCCAGTCTCTCTGTAAATATAAGTGGCCAATTTTTGTTTTTTTTTGTGCTTGTAGTTTTCATGTAGAAACTCCAGATGTGCTTAAGACATTATTTGTGTCCATCTGTAATGAAATATTTTCTGTTCTTCTAGTAACTGAGAATGGGGCATGGAGAGAGTAAGTGTGATTGACTTAGAACAGCCTTGAGGTTCTCAGCATGGCCATGGATGGGGAGAAAGAAAGATAAGTTAGAGCTACTGTTTGATAATCTGCTTCTCCTATCATCTTTTCTGGCTCCAGCTGGCTCTCTTGTGCTTCAAACTTCAGGGATACCATGAAAACTGAGGCTTTCTAAAGCTCTTACATGCCACAGTGATCTCCCCCAGTCTTGGTATTTCATTGTGAGGAGTCTGGCACTGACTGACTCAGCACTGGAGAAATAATAGTTTCCTTTATTTAGGCCATGGGACATGGGACAACCAGGGAGCACTGTCTACTCTTGGAGAAGCAGCACCCAGTGGATCCCACAACACACAAGGAGTCAGACATGACACCTTCTCTACTTACAGCTACTTCATTATACTATGATATAGTATATAGTATACTATATATCGTGTCTCCTAATGATCTTCTCTCATATCTCTATCATGTAATTAGTTCATTACTTCAGCCCTGTGCTCAGCATACACCCAGATGTCAATCATTACCAGCACCATGTGTTCAGGTCAAACTATATAGATTTGAGTGCTATATTTGGTTGTTTTCTGGTCCCTATGCACTATTTATACGATACCACATATGTTTTTCAGAGCCATCTGAAGAAATGCAGACAAATTGCTTTTCAGGCCATTATCTAGCTGCTGATCAGTAGCAATTCCCAGATGTCCTTTGGTGGCAGAATTACAATACTTTGGCTTCCTGGTTTTCAGGTCTATATAGTCTATGACTTTACCCTTCGCTGATTCTGGTGCTTGACCTGCTGAAGGAATCTGGTCCCATAAATGAAAAATAGAGTGAGACTGCAATGGATTGTTTAATGATTGTAATCCTCAATAAAGGTTTTATGAATTGACCAGTGCTTCATGAGCACACAGTAAGTGTCTTAATGACTCGAAATGAAATATTTACAGGAGAAAAGTAATTAGATGCAAGCAAATAAAGAAGCCTATTAAACCATCTGGACAGTTCAAAGGATTGGTAATTTTCAGATAAAACACTGAAAGGTTAAGGATGCCAGTTAAAATCTGACTGTTGTTAATGGTGCTTAGATATTACTACCACCTGATAGCCACCTGGGAGATGGAGGTGAAATGAGTCAAGGATTGCTTTTGTGCTTATGGTTAATTCTGGAGAAGAGATTTTTAGGTACTTGTAACCTGTGGAATAGGTGCCCAGCAGAAAGATGATTTTTTAGATTATTTTTGCTTCCATCAGAATTCATTTAAATTTAAATTAAGCTGTGTTAGATACAGAAAAGCTTGTGGTTTTGTTGAGAAATTGTACATGCATTCTAATAATGAGATTCCAAAATGGATGATTTTAAAGGAAATGGGGGAAAAAAAAAGAAAAAAATCCTGAAATCCATGGGAAAGTTTTCTGTGTAGCATATACAGACATGAAGGCTAAAAAAAGAACAGATCACTAACTGAAACCTGCTTGTAAGAAATCTCTGGCAGCAGGAGAAAATTACTTGAAATATTTGAACCCTCAGCAATTAAAAAAAAGGGGCCTCAAAGAATTAAGAAGCTTTGAAGGAGACAGACATTACACAATTAAGTTTTACCTAAATTAGAAAGAAAATAAATTAAAGTGGGTAGAGGTTGATTTTCACTTTGCAAAAGCTGATGTTTACTGCTGTCATAGCTAAGAACAAATTTCAAAGTCAAAGACAGCTGCATTCATCTACAGCCAGTCTGAAAAAGCTGCTAATACATTTCCCAGCTAAAAAGCTGTTTATGTGACCCAGTACTATGCTTAGCAGGAACTTACCTTAGTCAAAAGACTAAATATTTCGTAGTGGTGTAATTCCTCCTTTTGAAACCTCTAGTGATTCAGCAGGGTTGTGATTAAACAAAGGAGGAAGGTATTGGGGTGCTGGAGCCTACTTTGATTCCTTGACTTATGAAAAGAGCAGTGGGTTTCAATCCACAGCTTTTGTTGTCCACACTATGAGGTTATTTAACACATTAAATGCTCATTTGTTAAATGCATCATGGAGAAAAAAGATGTGTGCTTGGACTTGAGCCTTTGGGCCATATGCAGCAGTGTGACACTATGCAAGCTGAATACAGAGAAACATGGGGCTACAGAAGAAGTGGGATTATTTTAAGTTCCTTATGGACTGGGATGTGCTCAGATCCTTCATTGGGACTGACCTTGGATCTGGTTTTGGCTTACAGCCTTATATGCTGGGCACTAGTAGAAGGTATGGAGAAAACTGGATGCCTAAGAAGGGTCAGAAGAAGCTGTAAAGTTTGGTGAGGAGCTGCCTGAGCAAGCCACTAGGAGTTGCCTCCAGCTGTGGGGAAGCCAGTTTTCCACACCATCAGGTACTGGTAAGCCACCCTCTGTACTTTATCCACAGCAGCCTTTCCTTGGAAAAGAAGGCAGCAGTCTAATACATGGCATTTAACCATTTGAAGGTCTGGGGGCACTTTCTCCCTGACTGGGAAGGTTTTCAACCCAAGTTTCCCACCTCTCTGATAAACACTAGAGCCATGTGTCTGAAGGTACCGACAGATTAGTGTTTCCTCTTGAAAATGTTCAGCTTGATACAGGCTATTTAAGCATTCACTGGAGCAGAGACTGCACTGGAGCAGGTCTCCCACGTGAGTCTTCCGACCAGCGAACTACAACATTTCTCTACCTCTCTCTCTGGCCTAATGAATATTTAAGATATGATAGTGATAACAGCCATTGAAAAGCCCAAGAGAAAATTAATTCTGTCTTCATAGCAGGGTTTGAATAGTGTGCTGTAAATAAAGCACTGGGGCCACACACTGAATGTGGAGGATAAAAGAAAATGTTGAATAGCTTACTCATTAAGTGAGCACCATCCACCATGAGCACAGAACGAGGCAAGAACTGTGTGGAAAAAATAGTATGTCATCAAGTAATTAAAGGCTGTGGCACAATGCATATGTATAAGGGACTGAATTAATGTTTACAGGAAATCTTAATTTTGGCATTTGCTTGTACTGGAGTGTTCGACTTTGCAATCTGAGCAATATTCTTTTAGTGTATCTTTTTGTGTAGATAAGCCTGACATAAAAAGGAACTGAGGGAGCCTCACAAAGCCTTCAAAAGCCTATTCCTTTCTCCTCTATGACAATCACCTCTGAATGAGAAATTATGGTAGCTGGCTGAGAATCATAATCAAACAGTGAAAACTTAGTGTCGTTGGTAATTATTACCACTGCATTTCCTCTGTAGGAATTATTTTCCTCATTTTCATTCCAAGCATTCTCTACTTCATAACTTTGCAAACCGACATGTGATGAATGCTACCAACAGGAGGTTTTTACAAAAACTCTACCGCTATATCTGGAGTTACAGAGGGAGGGGGCGAGGACATTTAAAGGGTGAGGTTTTGAAAAGACAGAATAGATTACTAAATAATAAAAAGTAATGAAGATGGCAAATTTTGCCTGCTGTTCTGCTGATGAATTTGGCCAGGAGCAAAATGGAATATTTTAAAAACATATTCGTTATTCAAAATCATTTGTCAAAGGTCAAATTCTTTCCCAGTTATTCACATTGAGGCAAGAAAAACCTGTCTGTGGAACAAGCTGCTGCTGTGTGTGAATAGACATGAGGAAATCTGTTCCAAATTAATTTATGGAAATAATTCTTCATTTCATAAGCAGCTCTTTGTGTATATTTGTTATTCAAAATTTGAATGGTTTTGACTGATCTTAGAAGTAATGTGGCATGTTACAATGTGTCACAACATTTCTAGTACAAATATTTGGCCATATGCAGCTATAATTTAATTCCTTTGATTGTTTTCTGATATTCAAAGTTAGGTGTCCTGCTCAGCAGTTCTTCCCTTCTTTCCCCCTAGAAACGTTTTCCTTAACATAATCAGAGAAATAAGCCCAATAACAGCTGAAGTTAATTAATTTAGCCATCTACAAGAAAATGTGTGATTTTTATTTGAAGGGGGCAGTTTTTGCCTAGTGCTAGTGATTAATGACTGAGGAAAGTATTACATTTAGTAGAATGCATGAGAATAGCCAGACAAGAAAACACACATACGATATTGCTAAATTCTCCACTGGTTTTACAGTGAAAAGATAATGGACCTATAAAAACTGTGTCTTGTAGATAGCTGAAGCAAATGCTATGCCCTATAAAACACTTTTTATATTGATTTGTTGGAAGCCTTTTATATCTTGGTAGCTTGCCAAAGAGTAATTGTAGCACACTATTTCTCTTAGTCTGTAGCATAAATTTGTTTTGACTTTTGCAAAACTGCTTTTAAATGTGACATTTGGGTGAATTGAGACAACCAACCAAATATAATTAAGAATTTTTGCTGTCCTGCAAGAGTTCTGAGTCTTCTGAGTCGTTTTAAAATAGAACAACAACAACAAAGGCTAAAACTGGGTACCCTTTTCTCTCATTTACACTGAAATTGTTGGACAACTCACTGGATAAGGAACTGGCTGGCTGGTCACACCCAAAATATTGTGATCAGTGGCTCAGTGTCCAAATGGAGATGTGTGACAAGTGGTGTTCCTCAAGGGTCAGTACTCAGAGCAGTGCTGCTTAACATCTTTGTAGGGCCTTGGACAGTGGAATCAAATGCAACCTCAGCAAGTTTGCTGATGACACCAAACTGGGTGGTGAAGTCAATACACTGGAGGGAAGGGATGCCATCCAAAGGGACCTTGACAGGCTTGAGAAGTGAACTTGTGCAACCTGCATGAAGTTCAACACGCCCAAGTGCAAGGTTCTACACCTGGGTCTGGGCAATCCCATGCATGAATACAGGCTGGGAGGAGAAAAGACTGAGGGCAGCCCTGAGGAGAAGGACTTGAGGGTGGTGGTGGACCAGAAGCTTAACATGAGCCACCAATGTGTCCTTGCAGCCCAGAAAGCCAAGTGTCCTGTGCTTTGTCAAAAGAAGCATAGATTGAGGGAGGTGATTCTCCCCCTCTGCTCTGCTCTTGAGAGACTTCACCTGGAGTGCTGTGTCCAGTTCTGGAGTCTCCAACATAAGAGGGACATAAAGCTCCTGGAACATAATCAGAGGGCTGGAGCACCTCCCCTATGAAGACAGGCTGAGGAAATTGGGGTTGTTCATCCTGGAGAAGAGTAGGGTCAGAGGTGTCCTTATAGCAACCTTCCAATATCTGAAGAAAATCTACAAGAAAGCTGTGAAAGGGCTTTTTACATGGGTGTGTGATGAGAAGACAAGGGGTAATGGTTTCAGACTCGAAGGGGAAAGATTTAGGTTGGACATTAGGTTGCCCAAGAAAGTTATGGCTGCCCCCTCCCTGGCAGTGTTCAAGGCCAGGTTGGATGGGGCCTTGAGCAACCTGGTCTGGTGGGAGGGTTGGAGGTGTCCCTGCCCATAGATGATCTTTAAGGTCCTTTCCAACCCAAACCATTCTATGATTNATCTTCAGCCTGGAGGAGAAGACTCCAGGAAGACTTTATAGCAACCTTCCAGTGCCTGAAGAGGGCCCACAGGATAATTGAACAGGGACTTTTTTAAGGACAGGTAGTAATAGAAAAAGTGGTAACGGTTTTAAACTAGAAAAGGGTAGATTTAAATTAGATATTGGGAAGAAATTCTTCATTGTAAGGGTGGTGAGACACTGGAACAGGTTGCCCAAGGAAGCTGTGGATGTCCCCTCCCTGAAAGTGTTCAAGGCCAGGTTGGATGAGGCTTTGAGCAACCTGGTCTGGTGGGAGGGTTGGAGGTGTCCCTGCCCATAGATGATCTTTAAGGTCCTTTCCAACCCAAACCATTCTATGATTCTATGAAATTACTAATTCTGGGAGACCAGAGATGTGTTTACAACCTGTCCAAAGCACAGAGCCTACAAGGAATATGTTGGTTTTTTTTTTCCTTTTCTTTTTTTTTCTGTTTTTTGTTTTGTTTTGGTTTTTGGTTTTTGGTTTTTTAGACATACTTTGTAAAAGGGGTTGCCACTCAGCTGTAACTAGAAAGGGGCTGTGAGACCCAGTTTGTATAGTTACCAGGACAGTTTGAATTTAAAAGTCATGTTGTCGACATGAAGACCTCTACTTGAGTAGAATGTGGTTTTAGTAATTTTGGATTTTCAGGCCAAATGTAGCTATGTGCTTGAGTTTACCACTATCAGTATAAAAGGCAGAGAAGCCCTTTGCTTCTGGGTCTATCAGGGCAGGCTCAGTGGGATGATGGACTTTGGATGCTTTTGTCCTGCACATTGGGATAGCCACAATGCTGAGCCTGCTGACTGCATCTACTGGAGGTTGTTGCAGACTCTTCAGGACAGGGTGCCCTACACTTAGGAACCAATTCATATTTCTAAACCACAATGTATCCACACTTAGGCTCTGTAATGTCATAGAATCTTTCAGGGGTTTATTTTGCTATAATAGTGTTTTCAGAATAGAAAGCTATTTTTATATATATATGTGTATATATATATATATGTATTAGCTGACATGTTAAGCTTGGCACAGCTGAAGTGGAAGATTGGGCCTGGAAGTGCCTTTTTGTTTAGTTTTGACCCAGTTGGTTTAGGTTAGAGTATCCTCTGAATCAAGCTTGTGGCTGTTCTTTTTTAACAGGACACAAAGTTGACACAGTTTTTTTCTTCCAAATGGGCCATTTGTGACTATTTCACCTTGATATAGAAGAACAGCCAGAGATTAAGCCCTTTTCTGGGGCTGGTGGGGCGTGAAGTGGCTTGTGTTCACATTAGGTGGGGGCTGTCTCCTCTCTAGCAAATATGGAATAGCCTGAACTGAGCCAGTGTATTAAAAGCTGGGGTGCTCCATGTATGCTTGCTGCCTGATCCTCTAGTGCCAGTGGTATGGATGTGCCTGTTTTAGGGCCTGAAAGCTAAAAGGAAAATAGACAATCTGCATTAACACCCATGCTTTTGGGATTCTGCTTGCAAAGGCTGAATCGGGCAGCAGGTTGTGTTGCCTCTCATGAAGCATGGCCAGGAGGCCAAGAGAGGTGATTGTCCCTCTCTGTTCTGGTGAGACCCCAGCTGGAGTAGTGTCCAGTTCTGGAGTCCAGTTCCTCATCACAGGAAGGGCATGGAGCTGTTTCATTGAGTCCAGATGGCCACAAAGATGATTAAAGGGCTGGAGCACCTCTCCTAAGAAGACAGGCTGTGAATGTTGGGGTTGTTCAGCCTGGAGGAGAAGACTCCAGGAAGACTTTATAGCAACCTTCCAGTACCTGAAGAGGGCCCACAGGATAATTGAACAGGGACTTTTTTTAAGGACAGGTAGTAATAGAAAAAGAGGTAACGGTTTTAAACTAGAAAAGGGTAGATTTAAATTAGATATTGGGAAGAAATTCTTCATTGTAAGGGTGGTGAGACACTGGAACAGGTTGCCCAAGGAAGCTGTGGATGTCCCCTCCCTGAAAGTGTTCAAGGCCAGGTTGGATGAGGCTTTGAGCAACCTGATCTAGTGGCAGGTGACCCTGCCCATGGCAGGGGGGTTGGAACTAGGTGATCTTTAAGGTCCCTTCCAACCCAAGCCATTCTATTATTTTATTATCTCCTTTGCAGCCCTGCCTTGTATAAATGAGTCTTTTCCTTTTGTGTTCATGAGTATAAATTAGCCCTTCAGTATCGAGTCACAAATATGCTGAATAAATTAATGAAGTGCAGTGTGAAATGAAGAATATTCTTCTTTATTGCAATGATTGGTTCCAGTAGAAACTGAAACCTTATCTTTATTCAGAGAGTAGGTGGAGTACAAGAAAAAGAAATTAATTTTTCTCCTACAATAATGACAGCCCTAACAAAGGGAGAATGCCTTTGATGTGAATAGACATCACAGAATCACAGAGTGACTGAGGTTGGAAGGGACCTCTGGAGGTTATATGGCCCACCCATCTGTGCTCAAGGAGGGCCACCTAGAGCAAGTTGCTCAGGACCATATCCAGATGGCTTTTGAGTATCTTCAAGGATGGAGACCTCACAACCTTCCCTGTCAACTGTCAGTGTTCAGTCACCCTCAGAGTGAAAAAATGTTTCCTGATGTTCAGAAGGAACATCCTGTGATTCACTTTTTGCCCATCGTTTCTTCCTGTCACTGGGTACCACTGAGGAGAACCTTGCTCTGTCCTCTTTGGGCCCAGACATTCAGCCAGTTTTCATCCCACCTCACTATCTGCTTTTCCAGTTCATACTTCATTAGTTTCTCTATAAGAATGTTGTAGGACAGACTGCTAAAAGTCTTACTGTAGTTCAGGTAGACAACGTCCGCTGCTCTTCCCTCATCTACCAGGCCAGTCTTCTCATCATAGAAGCTGATCAAGTTGGTCAAGCACTACTTCCCCTTGGTGAATACATGCTGACTATTTCTGGTGATTTTCTTGTCCTTAATGTGCCTGGAAATGGTTGTTTCCAGGATTAGATGCTCCAACACCTTCCCAGGGATCCATGTGACTGGCCTGTAGTTCCCTGGGTCTTCCCTTTTGTCCTTTATGAAGACAGGAGTAATGTTTGCTTTCCTTCATTCCTTGAACATTTCTCACAATTGCTGTGATCATCAAAATGCATTTGGGAGTGGCCTTGCACTGACATCAGTCAGTGACCTCAGCACTTGTGGACACTTTAAGGCTCATAGACAGATTCCATAGACAGTATTCCCTAACCTGATCCTGTTGGTCTAAGGGTACCTCTCCCTTGTTCCAGACATTCCCCCTGTCCTCTGGGACTAGGGATTCCTCACGGTTGGAATTGCAAATAAAGATTGAGGTAAAAAAGCTTCCACTGCCCCAGCCTTTTCCATATCTTGTGCCACCAAAGCCCCTGCCACAGTCACCAGTGGGCCCACACTTTCTCTGGTCTTTCTGCTACTGATGTCCTTACATCAGCTTTTCTTACTGTCTTTGACATCCCTGGCCAGATTCAACTACAGCTGGGATTTGGCTTTCCTAACTGCACCTCTGCATGGTTCAAGACTGTGTCTGTATTTCTCCTAGGTTTCCTCTCCCTGCTTCCAACTTACCTCTACATATTTTTTTGTATGAGTGTTTTTTTGGCAGGTGTTCCCTGGTCATCCATACAGGACTAGTTGGGATGGACTGCTCTCTTGAAATTGGAGGAGCCAGTCCTTGAGTATCAATTGGCTTTCTTGGATCCCTTTTTCCCTAGGGCCTTATTCAATAGAAGACTATTAAGCAGATTTCTGAATATTCTTTGCTAGTATCCACACAGGGACTAACATTTTTTCTAGTTCACATCCACTGCACCAAAGGTGAGGATGCAAACCTGTCTCTGGTAGGATAAAAGTGGAAAATTTTTTTGCTGGTTGCTGAACAGCCATTCACTACAGTGTTTCCCTGCTTCTAAAAACTGATGTCCCAGCAGTAAATATTTCCCTAACACAGAGAGATGATCATACTTTGGCTAATATAATGGTTCATGCCCATGTAGATAAAATTATCCCCAAAACTGGGTTGGCTGTGATTGGGAATGGCCTTGGAGTGGTGCTAATTTCTTAATAGTGCTGTGAAAGGACAGCTGCCCTGAGCCAAAAGTGTGCCAGGGAAACTGCTTACAATTTAATATGCTTGAGCCCATGCCTCAGTCCTCTTTCTTCTACTGTTCTTGATGTATCCATGTACTCCTGAGCAAGGATTTTTCCCCAGGGAAAAGTTTCACATAATTTACTGCTACATGAATTTGTCTTTTTGCCTCTGCCTTTATAAAAGCACCCAGAACTGACAAGGTGGCACAGCAGTCAGCCAGCCCAGACAGCCATAGTTGAAACCTTGGTGTCCCATTGCCCCCCAGTCTGTAAAAGCCAGAAACTGGTCTGGAAATGGAGACTGATGATATTTTTTAGTAGACCAAAACTAAGTATGCTTAATCTTTAATTTATGAAAGAATTGACTGTTTGCTCAAGAAGAGATTTGAAGCCTTTTGTGCATTTTTTAAAATTTTATTTTATTTTAGATAAAGGCAAGCCAAGCTGTTGTTCAGAAGCACAGTAGTTTTACAAGCAAGCTCTCACAGGAAGGAAAAGTTACTCCCCAATGCTTAAGCATTATTCTGTATAATTATGAATATTTTTTCCTTCCAAAAATATTTTTTTTGAGAAGCTGACATTTCAAAGGCTTTCAATTCTGTGTGTCACTATCAAATAATCTTTTTTGTACTTGGCTGTTTATTATTGGATTGCAACAACGATAAAGCTCTAGGGGTTTTGTCTCCTTTGGTATGTTAATTAGCTATTTTCCCTTTGATCTTTTTCTTACTGAAAAGAGTGAAAAGCTATCTCGGTAGGGAATCTTACTGATGTACATTCATCCCCTCATCTCCATAATCTGAGGATCAGAGGGAGACAACAAATTTCACTGCTGAGTGAGGTTGCTATAGGCCTTAGTTGTAATGTACTTGGTTTCTAAATAATCCCATCACCATTTATATTTGGAATATTGAAGAGGAACCTCTGAGAAAAAGGAATGCAAAAATAATTAATTTTAAACTGTAAACTACCTTCATTAATTTAACTTTTTCTTGAAGTTTTAAGCTCATGCATATGCCACAAGCTTTCTCTCTTGCATGCCTCTACACATTTTTCCTTTTTTTTTAAACTCTTTTTTACTGATGGGTTTTTAAACATTCTCAGTTCTCACAGAAATAAAATACAGGCTAGGTGCAGAATAATTATTGAATGAACCTTTAAAGGTTAGAATAGCTTTCCTATGGAAATGAATAAGGTCCTGTAACTTGGAGCAGTTGAAAGCAATGGGGCAGGACTGTGGGGTGGTGGGGAATACACACACAAAATCTTACATGTAAATGTACGCAGTATATGTCTGTATCTATGCCTCTCAAATCCCTTTGTCAAAAGCTGTCATTCTCACACTGCATTTCTTGAAAAACCTGAAACAAAAGCACTTTAGTGAGAGGCAGTCAGGCAGATAGGCTTCATGGGGCAGTCCAGAAGGGGCAGAAGTTTAGGCAAGATTATATATTAAAGACTTTCCAAAGAGAGTTTGTTTGAGCCAGTTCATCCACTTCCACAGGAAAACATGCAAGACAAACTTACTGTTGAGATCCTTGACTTGTGGCTTGCAGTGTGGGATGTGACTGGATCTTGATGTTCACAGTGGAGACATCTACATTTGAACTGGTCATGTGGGCTGCCTTGGCAGTCAGTGGAGTGAAGCTGGTACTTACAGAGCAAGAATTACACCATTTTTAAGAAGATACTTAATATAGGTTGGGTGAAGTGTGCTCCATTTTTCTCCAGTGGCCAACTCATATCTGTATCAAATTGATACTGCTGTTTTCTGAAATGAGATGAGACATATTCTTCCTTTCCCACATTACCTTGCATGTGGAGGGGTGAGGAGGACCTGGGGCAGAAGACCTAAAGTACTCTTGACAGTGTACAACCATTGGTGCTTTTGCAGCTCACCATAATATTTGTTCACCCTTATGCACGTGTGGGAGGAGGTGCCAGGCTGTTCACACAGCAAAGGTGCATCACTTGCTGAGGGATGTAAAACAGTATTGGCATTCTCCTGGTGTGAGCCCGGGGGCTGGAAACCATCCCATTAACTTGAAACAAGTTCAACTCAGTTGTTAAACAGCAGTGGCTAATGCAATCAGAGGTGCCTGAAGGAATCTCAGACAGAGGTATCAGGCTGACTGGATGCATAACTTAGGAAAGGCACACAGTCTTGTGGAGCAGCTGGAGGTCCTATGGCATCTTTTATGGCATTTGTACAGCTGAATGTCACTCTCAGAATGGGATTTAATGCCACATTCAGGTACCAAAATGTATGTGTCTGCATGCAACTGAGGTGTCTAAGCTTCCACCACAGCTGATTAGACAGCTAGTAGTCTCATACTAAAAGAAATACCTACATGTGACCAGCTGATTTCAGATGTCTAATGTAATTCTAGCTTTGGACCCGAATTCCAACCCTTCTATGTAAAAGCCTAATTCATGCACCTACATTAATGTGGTACCTACTGCAGTTTGAGATGCTCTCGGCCTCCCACTTACTACTAGCTCTTATTCCAGGAGGACATAGGTCCTTTGCCATAGCTGACCACACCATGTAGATACTACTGGCATCCTAGAGCGCTTGAAATGGCACTAGGTACCTATATGTGTGTAACTGGCTTGAGCATTAGATGCGTCCTTGTTTTGTGAGCTCAGAAGTTCACCTGAAAATATCCCTTTCTCTTTGTTCAACTAGGAAGCTTAGTTAAGATGTTCATGTGTATGTGGTATGCATTCCAGATGTATTCAAATGCATCCCATTTCTCTTTTCATGGGCACGTGCATCTCAAAGACTCCTGAGAACTTGTTTGTTCCCAATGTGACCGTACACTCTTTCTTCCCCTAGACATACTTTGTACTGTACAGGTTGTGCACTGATGCTTGTGACACAAAACCAAAAATGAGTGAGAAATTATATGGATTTGATAGGTGGACAGCTCACTGGATAAGGAGCTGTCTGAATGGTCACACCCAAAATATTGTGATCAGTGGCTCAGTGTCCAAATGGAGATGTGTGACAAGTGTTGTTCCTCAAGGGTCAGTACTCAGAGCAGTGCTGCTTAACATCTTTGTAGGGGACACGGACAGTGGAATCAAATGCAACCTCGGCAAGTTTGCTGATGACACCAGACTGTGTGGTGAAGTCAATACACTGGAGGGAAGGGATGCCATCCAAAGGGACCTTGACAGGCTTGAGAAGTGAACTTGTGCAACCTGCATGAAGTTCAACACATCCAAGTGCAGGGTTCTACACCTGGGTCTGGGCAATCCCATGCATGAATACAGGCTGGGAGGAGAAAAGACTGAGGGCAGCCCTGAGGAGAAGGACTTGAGGGTGGTGGTGGACCAGAAGCTTAACATGAGCCATCAATGTGTGCTTGCAGCCCAGAAAGCCAACAGTGTCCTGTGCTTTGTCAAAAGAAGCATAGACTGAGGGAGGTGATTCTCCCCCTCTGCTCTTGAGAGACTTCATCTGGAGTGCTGTGTCCAGTTCTGGAGTCTCCAATGTAAGAGGGACATAAAGCTCCTGGAACATAATCAGAGGGCTGGAGCACCTCCCCTGTGAAGACAGGCTGTGGAAGTTGGGGTTGTTCATCCTGGAGAAGAGTAGGGTCAGAGATGTCCTTATAGTAACCTTCCAATATCTGAAGAAAATCTACAAGAAAGCTGTGGAAGGGCTTTTTACATGGGTGTGTGATGAGAAGACAAGGGGTAATGGTTTCAGACTTGAAGGGGAAAGATTTAGGTTGGACATTAGGAAGAAATTCTTTAATTTGAGGGTGGTGAGACACTGGAACAGGTTGCCCAGGGTAGCTGTGCCTGCCCCCTCCCTGGCAGTGTTCAAGGCCAGGTTGGATGGGGACTTGAGCAACCTGGTCTGGTGGGAGGTGTCCCTGCCCATGGAGGGGGTTGGAACTAGATGATCTCTAAGGTCCCTTCCAACACTACCCATTCTATGATTCAATGTTGAAGCAACTCTGGAGTGATTTCAATGCTTATGGCTACCTATATGCTTCAAAACCACAGGATGCAACTTATCACTGATGCAGGTTGGTGTTATGATATGAAGAGCCAGAGATTTACTATTTTTTTGTCCATACTGAGATCTGTGGTGTTAATTTTCTAAATCTGCTTCTTGAAAAACTACATCCCTCCTCAAGCTTTTCCCCACTGTCTCTAAGGCAGAATCTTTTAAAACAGTATCAACCAAAGGCAAAGAGAAAAAGCAGACAGGAGGATTTAGATCCTATTAATCTTGTTTCCATAAGGATCAGCAGTTCTAAGCAAGACTCAGGTGGGATCCCTAATGGTCTGTGTAATTACAGGAGAAAGGATTACTGCTTTCTGCCCTGAGTTAAGCAACTAAGTCTGAGCTAGGCACATGACCTCCCTTTCATTGAAATTTAAAGGAGAAATGGAAATCTCCAGGGCAGATTCAATATTTAAGACTGTTGTAATAAATCACTCTCTGGATATCCTAATTTCTGTCTGCTGACTGCAAAAGGAGTCTCAAATGCTGAGCTTGCTTAGACATTTATTAAGTCAATGAAATAGAAATGGTTGATATGGACCTGGGACCAGTGGAGGATTTGCTCCTGCTCTTCAAGATGAAATGTCTTGTCAGCCTATACATGAATATATGGAATTCTATATACAAGGCCATAATTTTTATGTTTACAAACCTTTTACTGTTAATAATACTTTTTCAGTATTCAAATGGTGACCTTCAAATGAAAGTCACCAATGTTTTCAGGAAGATATAAGAAATTCTGCTTGGCAATCACATTTATCCTTAAGCCATTGTGGTAATCAAATGTGCTCTGAGTTAATGCTGACTGAATCAGGTATGGAACAAAACCTCCTGGATGGGAGATCCACCACAGTGGATGGGTTTCTATTTGCCCTGGCAGGGCCATCATGATGGTCAGGTGCCAAAGCATTTGCCTCATGAGAAGAGGCAAGGTAAACTGAGGTTTTTCAGCCTGGACATGAGTTTGTGGGAACCTCACAAAAGCCCCCAGCACTTATAGGAAGCACTGAGAAGACAGAGCCAGGCCCTTCATAGTGGTGTGTAGGAGCGGGATGAGAAACAACAGGTTTATGGTGAAAAAAGATTGGTTCAGACTGGATGTAAGGAGAAACTTATTTCCCCATAAGGACAGTGGAAGAGGTTTCCTGGGAGGCTGTACAGTTTCCATCCCTGAAAGTTTTCAAGATCTGACTGCATGAAATCCCAGGCAAAGTGCTGCTCTGATACCACCATAGCTGATCCTGCTTGGAGCAGGAGTTTGGACGTCCTAAGGTCCCTCCCAAACTTAAATATCCTGTGATCCTGTGATTTGAGCTCAGTGCTTATCTGAAACCCTTGCCTATATTTTGCTGATCCTGACCTTGTTTTGGTGACTTGACTTCCTGGTTTGACCTTGGCTTCAATGTTATGGGTTTGATACGAGGTGATCCAAACTGTGGTGGATATGATTACTGCTGCCAGTCCAGCTCTCCCTGATGATCCAAGCTGCTGGAAACTTCACTCTTTCTTACTCTGCAGGGATTCACTGACATCATAAAAAGTTCTGAAATTTCAAATATCACCTTAAGGCGCTAGAAATCTCCATGAAGTTTCCCTTTCAGGCTCAGATCCTGAAATTTATTTTGTCTATATTAGCCTCTTTTAAGTCATGGTTTGGCAGGAGAGGGAAGGATCTTTTCCCCCTCCTGATGAGCAGGTATTCCATGTAGTCCATTTTTTCATATCTCAATTTCACAACTTTTCCTTGTTCTTTCATCTTCCGGGGAATAGTATCTACATCAGCTTACCACCACAGTGGGCTAAAGCACAGGCAGGAACCTAATGGTTGCAGTAGAAGTATGTATTTTCATTAATTACCTCCCGGAAAGGATAGAGAAATTGCAGCACTACTTCTGGATATAGTAAAGCCATCATTATGTCTGTATGTGCTTTGAGGAAGAATAATTAGTCTACCTTGGGGCACTGTTGAAGAAATGCGGGGAAAGAAACATTCCTGAGGAATTACACAGTGGGAAGAGAATAAGAAGCTAGAGAGCATGCAGAATTTGCAAGGAAGATGTAGCTGTAAGTGGTAGGATAGTTGTGGGGAAGTGGTTTGGCTTTTGAGATAAGAAGGAAAAAAATCTGGTTTATTTACTCCTGTGGTTTATATAAGCAATGATGCACAGCTACTAAGTTTTCTAGCCATTGTATACCTTGAAGATACATTGGAGGATTATCCAGCTACTCATATTACTGTTGGAGACAGAAGGCATATAGTCTCAACGTTCTTCTTACCTCAGCCAATCAGTGTTTCTATATGTAAATACTAAAATATTCCAACATGAAATGTTCTCCGTTAGGTCAACATCCTATCAAGAGTGCACATCCTTGAGTGTGCCATGCCAAACAAGACCAAATTATGCCAAGCATATCTATAGCCTGCTAATTGCAGTTGCTTTTGCATCCTTCTAGAATCAGGAGCTGCAACTTTTGTGGTGGTGGTGGTGGTAAGAAATTTAGGAGGGAGATGTACACCATGTGGCAAAATATTTTGGTACAGCTGGATTGCATTTGTGCCATGTGGTATTTGGGATGCTGCTGCAAAATTGTCTGGTGAGAGTCAACAGTAAGTTTTGTAACCAGAAATACTGTCCCAAACTCTCACATGTCATGGTCAGTAACTATCTGACCAGCTGCAACAAGTCTTCCTATTACCTCTCCAGTTCTCAGAGTATCACGGAGAAGGTGCCCCAAATATTGTTCCTCAAGCTCCTGACAGCACAAACTTCTCACAAATTGCATTGCTGCAAGAATATCTTGTTCCTTATTTGCTACCTTCTACTGTCTGCTTGTCCTTGTTAAACAGCTCTATACATTCTACTTCCCTGCAGAGCCATAGCCTCTGAATTCTGTGTGGGCTTGGAAGGAAAACAGGCTACTGGTGCTGTTTCTGACATCCCCTGAGGGTTCAGGGACATTGATTAGGAATTTCTCCGCTTCACATTGACATTGCTTAGGATATAAATGTTTTATTTTAGTGGGGGTGTTGAACTCAGTTGGATTCTGTTCTCAAGTGTACTGTGGAACAAGGGGTGGATGGTGTCACAGACAAAACTTCATGCTAAATTAATCAGGATCAGTTAAATAGACAAAGCTCCAAGATAGGAAGGTGGTAAAATAGTAGATATGTTTGGTTGGAGATGTCGTCAGGATTTTGCCTATACTTGCTCTCTGCAGCAAGGAAGGACCAGGTGTACCTAAATCTTTGGTGACAGTGTGTTGTCTACTCAGCTGTTATAAACCCTAGATTTTACAATTGCCCCACACAGCGAAGTGCAGAGTGAAATTACTCTTTCATTTGCAATGCCTTCTTAAATGTGAAATTAAATGAGCTTTGCTACAAATTAAAAGTCTTTCTTTTTATTGTCTCCTTGATGAGAGAATAGTTGATACTATTATGAGCAGCAGAAAGACCAGACTGCTGAAATGGTGCAGTCTGTCTTCAGAGGTTTCAGTTGCATAGGGCTTACTCGTACCTTTCTCATTTTCCTTGTCTGAAGAACAACACCATGGAGACCCCCGATCTCAACTACCCCTCTCTGATGACTGACAAAAAGCATCAGCAAAAGAGAAGGATTTTCCCTAGGATCAGGGTGAGCTCAAACCAGTCTGTTTTTCAGGGTCAGAAATGGCAAACTTGTAAAATCAAAGAATTGGTGTTGCAGGCAGTGTCCAGAGTGTAGTAGTGTGGAAGACCTGATACTGCAGAGAAGAGCTGCTTATGGCTGTGGTATTCACACAAATGGCCCATGTGTGGTGCAGTGTCATAATGCAAACTGAGCTGGTAGGGTGGAGAAAGGCATCTTTGTGCCTTCATCCAAAGGTGGTAAAGCAGACACCTCTCCCAGCTGCTCCCCGTCTGCTTCACTCACACCAAATGCCCTTCCATTTGCTCAGAGGCAAACAGGCAGGAGGAAACCAAACACTGCATAAGCTTCACAAGACTGCTAATTATGATGGCTGCTTGCAGTCAATATGCTGAATAGAAGCATCATAGCTAAGTCCAAATGGACATGCTGGTGTTTGTTTTTACCTTGCAGAAGCAAACTGAACATGAGGGCTTAATAACATCTGATGCAAGTCCTGTGAGTGTAGCCCAGCATACGGTACCTGTAGTGACAAGAAGAGTGTCAGATGGACCATTTGGATAAAGAAAGTGAACCAAACTCTCCTGCTGACCACACAGGATATTTTGGATCTATACACATCTGAGTAACACAGATGAAAATTTTTCTGTGCATCACATAACTGCCCGTGACCTTGTGTTTCAAACCTATCCTAAAAAATACTTGTCCTAGAAAAGTGATTAAGTACATTCGTGTAAATACAGAAAGTAATCCTGTTTATATATTTAACACAGACATATAAAGAACAGCAAGATTGCCAGGTCAGTATTTAGGTACAGTCAAAGTTATTATTAAGCTTATTCATGTAACAGCACTTCTGCCCCTTTGCATATATCTAGTATTTATATCTATATTTACCCCTAAGTATAGTCTTTATTCACATCTGAGAGAAATTTACCATTTTCTGCTGCAATGGAAGACTGTATCCTAAGAGTGCTGGAAGGTCACAGGAGGGGTTTTAGAGCTGGCATTTTCTAAATTTACGCAGTCATTTCTTTTTATACAAGCTTATTTTCTGCTTATTTCTTTCTGTGTGCCTACGAGATATATATGCAGTTTATTCTGTATATATTCATGTCCACATCCTCTTATTTTTTATTTCTTTCCATTATAAAAAAAAAACACATAATAAGGACTATATTTCATTTTTAGTATATCCATGTTGCAGTGCAGGAAAATCAATTAGCTTTAGCCATCTCTGTTCCTTTCTTCTAACACTGGGATTTACAACTCAGGTCTTTGCATCATCCTATGGAAAAAGATGTGCTGACCTGCATATGAATGCTGTTACTATTGCTACCTACTCTCCCTTATCTGTTGAAGCGGTTAATAATTTTTTTTTTGTCCAGATATTTTTGAGCAGGGACAATGGAATCAGCTTAGGTACAAAAGTTTATTGCCCTGTGTGCAGCACTGTGCATGTCTGACTATACTGCATGCAAGAGCCCACGTGGGCTTTGGTATTTCACCTCCACTGGAAGGCTCTGGTGGAAAATGGAAGCACTGGGGACCCTTAAGCAGAGCACTAGCATCTGGTATGCCACACTGCACTGTGCAGTGCAATATTGTTTTTGGGAGGATGGTTAGATGAGGTGGGGAATTTAGGCATGAGTACAGAGTTCTAACCTCTTGCACAGTGCTGCAGCATCCAACTACTATTGCCCAGGGGTGTCTGTACTGCAGCAGGTGGATATCACTGTTCTAAAATGGCAAACAGCAAAGCTGTAGCATGCATTTTGCATTGCTCACTCACTGAGATGGAGCTGTCTGCATGCTGGGCTGTGTCGTTTGAGCCTGCTTGTTTTCTGGTCAGTGCATGGAAACTGTTTAGTGTAGGTCACAACATGCTACAGCTCAATGAAAGCAAAATCTGGACTGACTGCACTCTAACAGATTCATCCTTACTTTCTGTCTTAAGTCACGGCTCAGAGTCTGTTTATTTGCAAAAATAATTTCTTCCCTGAGTGTCTGCAAGGGAGATGGCTTCTGCTCTAGTTAAGTGCTGTAGGATGCATCAAAATGAAAACCTCTCTTTCCTTTCTGATTTTGAAGGCTATGTTTTCATCAGAAGCCCTACTGTAAAGTACATCCTACCTTTATTTATTAAAAATACACCCTTCAGCATACCCTCTCTGACTATCAAAGAAAAGCCTTTTACAGCTGCCTTGCTGAAGTCTAGGTGCAGTTTCTTTCCTCTTTATTTTTTCTTTTTTGTGCACACTGGTGAGTGTTTTGAAAAGAATCATGGAATCTGAATGCATGAGCAAATCTATTTTGGCACCTGCTTCTTGAAAGAGTGGAAGGGAGAGGAGAGGATAAACAGCAGAGGCACTGTGTGATTGCTGGAAACAGCTTGTTCACATCCATGATTTTTTTGAGTAATCTTTTCTTTTCTAGTGGTTAGAGTCCTCTTATTTTTTTTTCATTTTCTTTTTTTTTCTCCACTGCTGCTTTTCCATGATTTGTTTTCATAAATGAAAATTAGTTAAACCTTGTGGCACTCTTGTGAGATAAGTTATATGGTATGGGCCAGTTCAGCCCTTCAGACCTGTCTGTATATAGAGCTAAATGTTAGCCCATCAGTAAAATATTTAAGATTAGGTTCTGTGACAGAAAAAGGAATGTAGAGAAATGTCTGGGGTCCACCCAGGAGACTGATGGCATAAATGGCATGAGCATACATCAGTGCCTGAGCAGAGAGACTCTCTGTCCTGTAGAACTTGCACCTGCTGTAGTGCCTTACAGAATTTCTACCTTTTTTGGTTTCTGTATTTTTATTTTTATTTATTCTAGATGTGTTTCATTATCAGTGAAAGATGAGGAAGATCAGGAAGAGTCAGAGGAACATAAATCTACATATGAGATGAACATGTGAGGTGACTTCACCTCCTGACAGATCTTATGGGAGTCAATTGCTGTTGGGTCTGTGATGGTGGAGAGCTGACCACACTGGTTTTTTTTTGGAGATGGGGGAGGACAGCTCTGAAATTTTCCCCCAAAAGAAGAATTTAAAGACAACATAATTTCTGCCCTCTCCCATCTTCTCCATGTTATTATTTTTCCTTGTGGGAATGGTTAAATCTTACTCACTACCATATGTTACCATGGAGGTAGAGAATCATGACTGCTACTCCATAATGTCCATCCCAATTTGTCCTGTATAGGTGGAGTCTTAGAGTCCAGGCAGAGCAGATATAAGCCTAACCATGCTGCTGTCTTGGTACTCAGTTCTAGCTCTCCACTGAGATGGCAGCACTACTTCACTCCTTCACAAAGGAGTGATACCACCTACTTCCCTGGTCATTGTTAGTAGGTTTCTGTGTCAAACAGCCACACCTAAATTCAAAAAGCTATTAAATCTTAACACTGCACCCAGCTGAAACTGTAAAGAGAATTTAAATAGTGTTGCAATTATCTCATTTGTAAATTGATCAGGACACTGCTGGCAGCAAATTTTATGTAAAGTGTGGTAGGGTTTTTAAATGACCACAAGCAGTCGAAGCATTTGCTTTGAGTGTATTGTGCAAGATGGAATAAACGGTGGAATGATTTGGGCTTTTAAAACCAGGATGAATAAAATGCTACAAGATACCGTGCATGGGTGGGCTCGCTCTGACAGGCAGATGCATTCAGGAACATAATGTGTGGTGCTCTTGATATATATGACTCTGTAAAGGTGCCTAAGGGCTGGTTTAGACACAAGCTTGCTCTGTTTTAATTAAACCTGTTTTCAGCCTAGGATTTTCAGTTCTGAATGAAAGTTACTGTCATCGAGACAGCTAAAAATGTCAGTCTCTGCTTTATGCGTCTCACTGAAGGTGTCTGAATGAAATAGAGCAGCTCTGCAGGTATTGTACATACAGAAAACAGAGAGATAGGCTCTTCCAGAGCAAACGTTCTGAATTCCCTCAGGGAGGGGTTTAATTTTCTGCACCAGCTCCATGGCATGAGGGGATAATGTCCTTATCTTAGGCAGCTGGAATGAAAGACCCAGAGTAGATGGTGTAGGTAGCGTAACCCTTCATTTGTGCAATTTTCTATTTAACTTTCTGATTGCCCTTTCAGTGTCTCTACCCTAATTGCCACTGTTGGGTGGAAATCAGAACCACAAATGCATGAAGAATGCCTGGATAAGAAACGAGGAATACTAATAACTTATTAAAATATCTGTAGAGAAATTCAAGAAAAAAGTGGGGGAAAAAAAGGACCATATAAAGATGCAGATGATGACTTCAGAATGTTGCTGGAGGTCCCGTGAATCAAATATGGAGGGCTTTGACCACATTTTTTTGACAGCCTTGAGTTTTCAGGGTAAGAAAAAGGAGCAACTGAATGGGATTTTGACAGAGAGTTTTCTTTCAGAAAATCTTTCCTTAGGTACCCAAGTGAGAAAGTATATTCTATTATTGTGTATATATATATATATATATAAATGTATATATGCACATATACCACGTGTATTTATGCATATACATATATACTTATACATGTATATATACCACATCCACACAAGTATAAAATGTTTACTCAGTAGGTTTATGTAGACAGTAATTGGGTATGCATATATACCTTTCACTCCTCTATATAAGTACAACCCCAAATTGACTAGATTTTCTAGGAAAAAGAAACAAATATTGGTTACACATCTAAAATGCTACTTGGGCTATGAGCACTGAAGTCTTAACAGAGGGATTGAGCTGTCCATCTATCTCCTCCTTAGTTTGTTCAGCTCTCTGAGAAGCTGTGGGATCCTCAGTGTTATTCAGTGGTTTAACTTCTGCTTCCTCAGACACCCAAAGGCTGTGTCCATGTCCTGCCTCAGTCTATCTATGATTTGTAAATGAAGCAGCATTCCTATGTCTGCTTTGGAAGATATGATCTGAGCCATTCTTCTGGGTGGGGTGGGCTTCACACAAAATGCAGAGCTCAGGGAGGTAGAAATAATATTGAGATTGGAGCTCTAATCTCAGAATCAGACTTGGATTCAATCTTCTGTGTCAGAGATTCATTTTTATGTTCCCTCTGAGAGAAAATCTGTAGCCAGCACTCCTGGAGAGCTCTTTCTGCTCCTAAACTGAGGCCACAATAGTGATCACATCCAGGCATGCTTGTGCCCAAACTTAGCATCAGTGTCCTGTACACACGCTGCTCAGGGCAAGCCCCTTCTGTGCTGGCCTTCAGCAGAGTCTTCCAGACTCCATTGAGCCCTGGTACTACTACTTTATAGTAATGAAAATAAAAAGCTGGAGATTTCCATAAAGAGATGGAGATTTCTGAGGCCTTCTAAAATAGTCCTGGAGGACTGAACTTGATGCAGCCTCACCCAGGTCACTGCTGAGGCCTGAACCAGGAGGGTTAAGAGGAGCAGAAAACAAATGGAGCAGAAAACATTTTCTTTCATTCCAGAGGAGTTTCCTAGGAAAAGCTACAAGTAGGCAGGCAGAGCATTGGAGAGAAATGAAGAGGCGAATCCTTTGGTATTTATAACATTTGTGCTACAGGAATAGAAAGAGAGCAGAAAAAAGATACTGAGTTTCCAGATCAATGGGTAGGACTTTTGACTGGGAGGATTCAGTTATAGGTAAGTTATGTTTCTCCTTCCTCGGGACTAATGTTTATTATCACCCCTGGCCACAAACATGAGAGTAGAAAACACTCACAAGGGTGATCAGCAGTAGACAAAAGTCTGACCTGGCTATTTTATAGAAGGAGATACTGCAGCCTGGGGAGGGACTGGCTACCAAAAAGGGTGTAGAAACAAAAAAGGACATTAGAAAAATGAATAGCAAGTAATTACTTAGTGTAACATAAGTGGAGGGGCATCCAGTGAAGTTGTCTGGGAAACTTATAACAAATAAATTAAGTACTTCACACATTATTAACTATGGAACTCATTGTCATGGGACACTGGGAGAACCCAGACTTAAAGAAGATGCGGAGGGGACAATGACAACAGATTACTGAAGAAAATATATATTGCAGCCTGCTCAAGCTGAGGTAAAAAATTTTATTAAACATGAGAATCTGATATAAACTGTGTCTGAGGAAGTCCCTAAACTGCTGACGGTGGGAAGAGGAGAAGGTTTGTTATTGATATGCTTTTTCTTTCTCTCCCAATGTCTTTCTCAAAACCTCTGCTATTAGTTGTTATCAAAAAACAAGAACTAGGTTAAACATGGCTTTGGTCTAACTCAGTGATGCTCTTCTTGCATTCTTCTGAAAGAAATCACAGATAATGCTGAGAACTGTTACTCTTAACACTGGAAAGGGAATATTTCAGATATTTTTCCTGTTGCCTGGACAGCACAGCATACCGCCACGCATGAAGTGTGCCAATAATCCCCTTTAACTCTCCTTGTTCCTCAGAGGAATCAAATTCAAGACAACAGCTCCAGGCACTTAAAATACCATGTAGGAAGCCCAAATAAAGGACAGTGATCAGAGAAAACCCCTTCTAAGCTGCTTGGCCTTGATTGAAAATTTCCTGCCTATGTCCCAGAGTGTCGCTGATAATTTGAAGAACTCCCTTGGTGCTTACCTCTTATGACGGAGGTTATAATTGTTAGTTTATAGCAAATGACATGCCACAGGCAATTTATGCCAATCTGAGAGGCATAAGAGGAAGTCTGCTCCTACTCTTCCTCTTGCCCCCCTCACACACTCATAGGCACAGGGTCCCAGAACTTCCTGGTGCAAGCACAAACATTTCTGTGGCTCTGCAGTCTGCTTAATCAGCAAGATGATAACAGTATGGCTACCTGAATGCTAATGAACAGAAATGTCAGGCAGAAGCTAAAATCACTACTTTGAGAGCACTAAGGCGATTTATTGGCTTACGTCACTTGTGAAAGTGTGTATGCTATCTCTCATAAGATCTAATTACTGAGCGTGCTTGCTCTAAGATGAAGTCATTTGGATGACATTGATTCCAGTTGAGAATTTGTGGAGTTAATGACCCTTTGTACAGTGCATACTCAGTAGAGCATTTGGAAGTGGAAGACCAAGGATTTAAATTAGCATTCTTTCTCTTCAGATTAAGACAGAGGACTGCAGACTTGAGAAGGATACTCTTTCTGTAAGTCAAAGACATATCTTAAGAAGACTTCTTACATAATTTCTGTTTAAATCAGGAGTGAAAAATTTAGAGGATCAGAAGAAGTGAGACAGTATTTTTCCATCTTATACATTAAGGGCATCATCAGGGGGTGGAAAAGCCTCTTTATTTACTCTGAATGCTTTCTTTCCCCCTCCAATGCTAATGTAGGGTAGGATGTGCACACTGTGTCCTGTAACAGTGGCTAGACACACAGTTGTGCCTATTCCCAGGCATAGAGTCAGGCTCTTTTAGTTTTCTTCTTTTGTGTGCCATGAATTCTGCTTGCCTGGTTGCACAAAAATTCAACTTGAACAGATGTGTACCCATCTTTCTACCCAGGTGAACCTACAGATGGCAGCTCATTCATCTTCCAGTACTCACGGGAGGTATAAATTCCTGTTAGTCTGAAGAAGATGTTGGACTCAGCTTTATTATTTCCTGGATTAAATGTGCAAAACACAGCTATTTTGGAGGCTGCCTCCTCAAGGGAAATCCAAAAACTTAAGCCAGGATCAAGTCACAGGCTCTGAATTGCATGCTGACAGCTGCGTTTGAGATAATGCTCCAGTCTGAGCAAGGGGCAATGTTTCAAATGCATCCTTCCCTTTGGTTTTGTCTGTCACAGCAGGCTGCAGTGTAGGAACAAAATAATCTCTTCTTTTACTTGAAGGCAACCTAAGAACCCAATGCATCCAACTGGAGTGAGGCAGCTGGGCACAAGTGTGATCTGTCAACATGGTCCTGGTGTTCACACAGGAGTAGTGGAAGAATTTTAGTTAACCAGCTTCTGGTTACTGTAAAACCCAAATCCAGGTTCTAATTTGGTTTTGAGTGTGTCCCCTGGAGGGCTGAAATCTACAGCCTGCTCACCAAAGCCCTGTGATGGTCACACAGAAAGAAGACCTCAACTGTATTAAGTATATGTGGTAAGTCTTCCCAGTCACTGAATGGGCCTGTGAGCAAGCTTCCAAAAATTTTAATTGCATGTAAGGTTACTTCTTTACTCAGAAGATGAACATAAAGAAATTTTTAAAAGAGCTTTCTATTTTAATGTTAAGAATAAAGCAAATTTCAACAGTGTAGTGAAGATATTCATGTCATTCACTTATAGGAATTTCAAAATAAGAGATGTCTATTTGGTGAATATTTATATATTTTTAAAGGATGGTAATTAAACCAGTAAGAAAAGAGGTGGTGGGAGGACATCTTATTCCTCCTCCTAGTCCTTGGATGAAAATCACAGGCTTCAAATACTATTATCAAAGATAAAAGGCTTGTTGTGTTGGCAACTTTGCAGTTGCTTTTCAAGCCTGTCAGATAGTCATGCTGTGGCATCAGCCATTGTTCTTCTGGAGGCCTCCTTCTCCTCTGACTTGATGGGAAAAATTCTGTCATCTTTTAAATGATATTCCCTTCCCAAATTAAAAAGAGTGCAAAAACTGGCAGATCCCTCTTTAGGTGAGGGAAGCCGTCTATTATTTATATACCTCTTTTAACCCTGCTGCTGTTACATCTGACTGCAGAAAAACCCAACAAGCTGCCACCCACCATAAAAAAACCCCCACCAAATAATATTGAAAACACCCTTTTGTATTGAATTCAATTATCGGGAATGCAAAGCTTTACCTTGATGTTAGGATCAAGGGAGATGAATTTGTTTTGCTGCAGTCATAAGACAGAACCTATTCTTTTTCAAAGTAATTGGCTCTCTGCTGTCAGAAGTCCTGAGGAAAATTTGGCATGTTTGTGCAGAGCTGCATTGTCTTGCTGTATTTATTTAGAACAGAATGTTGCCTATAGTTGGACCTCTTCAATCAGAAGTAAACATCTGCCCACAATCCAGGTACTGAGTTTTGAGTTTGTGCATGTGTGTTTGTTTATACCATGCAATGTATGTTTTTTCTGGTTTTGAGCCTTTAAGCTGTTTTGTTTGGGAAGGGAACTAAAAAACTCCTTTGCTAACATGGGGTAAACTGAAATTCTCAAAGATTTTGCTTCAAAATTTATGACAGAGACTTCTGAAATCCTTGTTTATAAGGGTTTTGGAGAAGAAATGTGGCCTCAAGGCAGCTCAGATGCCTTGTCTCTGTCTAGAAGCTCAGAAATAAATCTCACACACCATCTGGCAAGGAAAAGTAGCAGACTTAGACTGTGGAGAGGAAACGAGCCATTGACCAAATGTTTCCCACTTAAGTATCATTCAATGGATATTTGGGCCCTTCTCACTCTGAGAGCTCCAATTACCTGGTGAACTTTTTTACCACAGTATGAAATGTGTGTCTACCCAAGATGCGAGCTTTCAAGCTAAGCTATTGATAGCTCATAGTTTAAAAACAAAAAAACACAAAAAAACCCCACCCAAAAACCAAACACACAGCACAACAATTGGCTAGTTCCAGTAAAACTTGATATGATGAGCAGTACAGACTAGAGCTGAGGATTTTGCATGAAATCAAAAAGTGATTATAATCAAAAGGAGCTTGAAGAGATATAATATGAAATCCTGGCATTCCCCTGGGATAAAGCAGTCCTGCAGGGCTCTTCCTGACTCATGAGTCTTTACTGAATTGAAGGAGGAAAATAGGACATATAAGCTGATAAAACAGATAAAGAAGTAATAAAATCTTAGTATTATGGACCAACCCGCCTCCTGTTGTAAATGTGTTTCACATATTGAAAGGGCATATTCTGCCCTCATCTCCATCCCCAATCATTATGTTTTTGAAATGTAGCCCAAAAGTAAAATGAAAACCAAAGGGTATGTCTGATATTATTAGCATCTTACTAGCATCCAGTTTTATTTTTCATGGTGAGGCAAGAATATCAGTATTTTGTACATACAGAGTTCGGGTTTCTTTCATATTATGAAAAGAGTTTCTGATTTTGAGCTCTAGAAACAGTTATGGTTTAACTCTGGGCCAGCAATTAAACTAATGACAGATGCTCTCTATTAACCTCTCTCCCTTCCCGGAAAGTGAAAGGAAAAAGAATAAGGGGGAGAATCTTACAGGTTGGAAACTAAACTACACAGCCTTAAATAAGCAATAATGACGAACAAGAAAATAATGAAATATCTACAAATATATAAAAAACCCACCATTTTGCTCCTCCCCAGTAACACATCACCACCAAGGCTACCAGACAGGCCCTGGGGAAGTTCTGGACTGGAGGTAGACTGGGACTGAATTCAGGAATGCACAGATCCAGGAATGTATAGATTGGGATAAAAGGCAGAAGAAAATGGATGGAATCCTCCAAGGACACTGGCTATGGAAGAAAAGATACTGATCTTCATGATCTCACAGATTTGTACTGAGTATGATGTATATGGGATGGAATACTTCCTTCGAAGGATTTTGGGTGACCTGTCTGGTCTGCTCCTCCCCACAGGAAGGTTTCAGGTGTTTCTGGAGCATAAGATGTTTAGCAGAACCAAGCAGTGACATTGGTTCTTTAGACCATTCCCCAGCAGTAACTATAAACATCTAGTATTATCAGTTCTAGAAACACACACCGACTGAAAAACATGCTGCTAATGTCAGCAAATGCAGCTACGTAGAAGAGACTTAACTGAAATATAAAATCACTACAAAGAAAGTTGGTTCTGTCCTGGCTCAAACCAGAGCAGAGGCTCAGGAAAAATATATGTATCCAACTTCTGCAGATGATAAAATTTCCCACATCTACCAGCTACTCGATATCTTTCTGTAATTTCCTATCTCTAAAAATAATTAGTCTAACTCTGGGCTAGTAATCTAGAAACTTTCTCTGTTTAATGGACAGAAATAGGCATCTCCATTATATGACATATCTCAGAATGTGCTAACTAACATGGCTGAATGAGTCATTCCCTGTTGTGCCCATCCCAGTTCAGATACTTTTCAGGAATTTGATGGAGAGCAGTAGGCATTGAAGGCTGCACAGCAGACATAATAATTTAGCTTCCAAATTTAGGTCACTACTATGAACCTGATCAAGATCCAATTAGTGACCTGCTATAGAGGTGAAAGCCTGAATAGCCCTTTGGTAATTCCCTGAGTTATTTGGTCTCCCAAAGCAATTTTTTTTAGCTTGAAGCCTGTTCTTCCAAACTACTGATTTATATTTTAGCTGAGTGAAAGCAGGATTTTAATCATTAAGTGTCATAACAGCATTTGTTCTTATAGGGTAAAATCAGATCAATCCATACCCAGTAAAGAAGCCTGAGTAATTGAAACAAAAGCACACTGTTCCATCACTTCAGGCATGTAACAATAATAGCTAATATTAAAAGATGATATTTCTCCTCTCCTTAGAGACACTTGAGTAATTTGTAGGCCAACAAAAAGATCATCTATTGCAGCTATTCAAAGTGGGCAAGATGGTTTCCCTCTATTCATAATGCTTTGGATTTTATTGCTAGTCTTTGTGCTGGGGGTAGCTTTGTACAGGATATCTGTAACTAGGCAAATTACACAAACACACTGATGCTCTCTCACTTGTGCCCACACTCACACATGTACTTCTCCTCTCATAAGGACTGTACTATAAAATCAGTTTGAACTCTATAGAACAGAACATGTCAGAGCAAGAATGTTGATTTAAATACCTGAATTTCAATGTCACATCACTTTTGAGATGGTAAATATATCAAAGCCAAATTTAGTTGTGTTCAAAATGAAATAAAACCCCACAAACGTGGTAACTGCTGCTGGCAAAATCTAACTGCTTCTTCTGTGATGAAACTGATGAGCAAAATGTGTTAAGACAAATAAATCACTAGCTACCTACGTAGTAACAGCCCTCTCTAAATAGCATTAAGCTTTGTAGGATGCAGCTGAAAGCAGGGACACAGTGTGCCTGATGGAGGCAGTGATTCACACAGAACTTTTTGGTGATTATTTCAGTTGTGTTCAGATATGTTTCTGAGGAGTCCTTTACACTCCAGGGGCAAAGGTAGATAACCTTGAAGGCTTCAGGGCCAGCATAACTCCAGCAAACTGAGTTGTCTGTTCTTGGGAAAGAAAATTTCTCCCTCAAGAGTTCTTAGCTGGCATCTACCTTTCTTTAGGGTAAGCAGAAATTTCCCATAGAAAAACTGTTTCCCCTGGCAGTTTAAATCTAGATAGAAGTGAAGCATCCAAGTTAGCTGGATTTGATTACTTTTTATTACAAAATCAAAATACTCAGGTGGATTCTTGATTTGCTGTAGACCCTTGGCTATTCCGTGGATCCATGCAAGCAAAAATATTTCCTTTTCCCCAATTTAATTGTGGAAGCTTTTGAAAGTCTTATTTTTCTAATGCAGAGACACGCACCATGTATCATCTGGTTCATCATTACCCATACTCTTATCTAATAGCTTAATTAGTTTTCCAAGACACTATATAAACACCTTGTTTCCACAGTACCTTGTTTTGCCAGTATAGGAAGGGAAGTGTGATCAGGCTCTAAGTGGATAAAGAAAAAAATTACCTTGAAAGTGCAGACATATAGTCAAGAAAAAGATAAAATGAAATAGTGATTTGTTTGAGAAAAAAACCCAAAAGGTATTCAGTGAATTTAGATTCAAATTTAGGTGTGAATGAATGCAAATAGAGGGCTAATTTTAAAAATACTTGAAAATACAAAGATGGAATTTTTTTTTTTTTTTTTAGGTTGCCTGTGAAAAAAACAAGGCCGTGGCATGGAGACAGAAATCTACCTGAGTGAGTTTCATGTCATCCAGTTCTAGGGGTTGGGTACAACTCCAGATTACAGAATTTAGGGTTAGGTTTGTGACTGTCTTTCTCTTGCAGGTGAAGTTGCCTGAGATTTGATGCAGGCAATGAAGATCTCTTGTAACCAAATAGCCCCCTGCAGGTGTCTACTACCAGCTGAGAAACCCTAAGGTACTGCACTCTGTCTCCAGCTCCTCTCCAAATCACAATGGTTTCTCCACAGGTTCTGTGTTTCATTTGCTACTCCCACTTGAGAATCTGGGATATTTTAGGGCATCTCGGATTGCTTCAGATGAAGGCTTGGTGCAAATAACTGAATCCTGCTCAAACGGTATTTAATTTTTCTGAAGCAATAGGCAGGATACTGCATGAAAGAGTACATCTACCACCCTATGACTATGAGAGAAAGATGGAGTGGTATAAGGAGCAACGAAATAATTTAGAGAAAATTTTGACAAACTTTCTGAAGAGGGAATGCTATTAATATTATGGAACAGCCTTGGTAGTGAAATTATATCGGCACCTGGCACTTTAAAATTTGATGGCTTAAAGCAATAGCAAAAGTGATTTTCAACTCATTTGCATTGTAGATGCTCTTTTTACATAAAGGTCTTCTTCTCCCCTCTCTGATAACTGTATTTGTCCAAATTATTTATTGCAAATGAAATGATGAATTCAACTATTTCCCCCTGTTTATAAATCATTTTCAAGCTCATCTTAATTTGTATGGAAGTATTCATTTCACATAAGTATTTGCCAACTAGTTTATGAGGACAAATTACAGATGACAACTTGTTCGTGAGCACTTATTTCAACTCTTTATTACTCCTGAGCTGTGATTAGTCATCCATATCGCATGGTATTGAACTGACTGTTACTTTTTAATCAAGAAAACAATGATTAATGATGGCAATTAACTGATAATGAGAAACAAGAATAATGTGAAGTTCAGGACTCACAAACATTTTTAAATAAACCAGCAAACACTTGAAGACACCCAGGCAGCCAGTGCTAGTTTCCTATGAAGTACGAGAAAGAGCAGCTTCCTGTGATCATTGACAAAATATGCATCTCCTTCAGGTATTATTCTGAACCAGTCATATTACTATTGCTACATTGAAAAGTAATTTTGGGATGTGCTTAAATAGATTTTAATTCCATGTGGTATTTGCTCACTTTTCAGGTGAAGGATTTTATTAACCCCTGTGGCCTGCAGCACTCTTTATGTAGTCTTGTGCGGTCTTTCTGAAGCCTGGGCTTCCCCAATATCTATTAATCATGGAATCACAGAACATTAGGGATTGTAAGGCACCTCTGGAGATTGTCTAGTCCAACACTTCTGCCAGGGCAGGTTTGCCTAGAGCAAGTTGCACAGGATGTTGTCCAGGTGGGTTTTTTTATGTCTCCAGAGATGGAGACTACACCTCCTCTTTGTGCAGCCTGTTCCAGTGCTCTGCTACACTCACAGTAAAGAAGTTCCTTCTCGTGTTTAGATGATTAATCCTCAGGTTTAATTCTGGTTGAAGCTGTACCAAAAAAGAAAAAAAAATCAGCACAAAAAGACATGAAGCAGCTGTGAGGGTTGCAGACAAATGCTTGTTACTTTGAATTTACTTGGTTCAAATAGCCACTGGGAACCCTGGAAGAACCTTGTTCTGTGCTATAAGGAGCAAAAGGTGTCACTGCTTGAAGAGTGACTGATGCTTCATGGTTGTGACAGAAAAGACTCCAAGCACTGTCATTTGAGTACTACTACACTAGCAAATATGTGGTAGAAATAGACGTGCCTTGGCAGCAAAATGGATGAGAGTACCTTGTACATCTTTCAACAGTTCTTCTTTCTCTGATTTCAGACAGTAACAATACATAAAGCACTGAAATCTGTGATATTTCTGTTAATTATATCTCTCTTGATGAAAACAACTTTGACTTTTTTTCAAAATAGTTGGGAGTGGAAAGTGGAGCAGAATATCCATTTAGAATCTCTACAGTCTCTCTGTTTACAAACACAGAATCTCCTTTGATCAGCCAAGCTATGAAAAAACCTAATCTGATTACCCTTGCTAGATGACAAAAAGCCACAAGAACATGAAGCCACCAGAGAAGAAGGGTTGCAATTGGAACTAGGGAAGCAGGATGAAATCTCTCTCACTCCCTTAATGCCAGGTGTATTGGGAACAAAACCCTGTGAGCATTGGTAGATGAACCAAGTAGATCATGACTCCACTGCAGCTGGGGGAATTAAGCTGATCACACCAACCCAAGTTTAGTTTAGGAAGCTGCAAAGGCAAACTTCTGAGCGTTGCCTCAAAGCTTTGATGAGTGACTAGCAGTTTAGGCAACTTCATGAGCAGCAGAGCAAATGAAGCCTGGTTTCCTAAGGATTTGTTCCATGAAGTTGGATCCTCTGGGGTCTCATAGGGAGTGAGCACCAATTTAAGCTTCTCCAGCAGCTAAGGCATTTATAATAGCTCCCTCCCAGGCTGATTCTATACTGATTGTACTCTGCAGCCTTCCCATGCTTTCAGGCTCTGTTTCCAATCCCTATTTATTCTATTAATATAATGTTTTGGGTCTTCCACTTTTCACAGAATCACAGAGTTGTTATAGTTTGGAAAGACCTTTAAGATTACTGCATCCAACCATTGAACTTCTAGGATATAGCTGTAAGTGATGGATGGATTTGGAAGAGGCAAAAGAGCACATACATACCAAAAATATAGACAAGTAGAAAGAAAGGCTAAAATAATGATCAGCTTACATGTATTTTCATGGGCAGGTAATATTTTATGATCGTAGTTATAAAAAGGCTTGGATAATTAGGTAAAAAAAAGAGATACATATACTTTCTTTCTGTAGATATACTAACGCTGGAGTTTGGCTCTGCAATTGCTGTCACCTCAGGCAGACAGAACAGATTTAGACACAACCCCTTACCACCAAAATAAACCTGCCATCAAACCAACTCAAAATAAACCAGAAGTACCCTCAATAACACTACAACTGAGATGCCCATATAAATGTTCATAAGGCTGAAGTAACCCATATGAAGTACCTGAGTAGTTGCTGATAATTTTACCTTGATGTCCTCGTGGTAGAGTACATGAAATGCTGGAAAAAAAACCCCAAACAAGTTAAAAAAATTGAAGCCCAGTTGCAGAGGAGGTATTTCTGAAGCATTTCCCCATAAGACAAGCTAAGAAATCAAGTATAATGGACCATGAGTCAGACAAGCAGATGACAACCTCTAAGTTGTTCAAAGGAAACATACTTGGCTGTACGGTGTTGGGGCTCTGCCTACCTGACCAAACCAGTTCAGATGTGTGCTGGTGAGAAGTACTGATGGCAGGAACCTAAGGAAGATTTTAAGACTGGAATAGGTATGTAACTGATACTTCCTCCATTAAAGACGGGAGTGCTGTGTTTAAGATCTCACGGAAGTTTTTTTTCCTTTCATGAGTTTTGTCTGTCAGACCTTGTGAAGGACTTCTTCCCTGGCCCTGGCCTGCTGCCTTGGCTGCCCTCAGACCTGCTTCATCACTGCAAGCCTGTCTGGTAGGCATTGGGTTTTCAGATGTCCCTTGGTCCCCAGGCCTGCTCTGTTTGGGTATCAAGGGACTGTGTCCCTGTCAGTGAGGACACTGTCCCTGCCTGCCTTACTGCCACCCTCTGCTCCTGACTCTCCTTCTCCTGTGGAGCAGCCCTGACTGTGCCCTGGTAGTGGCCCCCTTGGTCTCTTTTGGACCCTTTTGTCTGCCAGGTCTCCTGAGCGTTCTTCTGTTGTTGTCTTGGAAAGGAGACCGATCAGTCAATTCCTCTTCATCTTCACAGGACTGCACAGACTTAATTTCTCTTTCTACCTCAGTTTCCCCATATAAAAATTAGGATGAGAGTACTTGTTTTGGTTTGTAAAATTGTTTATGATCTAAAGATGAAAAATACTATGTAGGAGCTGCCTAGGCCTAGACCTTGAGGCACCTCCCACTGAAACCAGTAGGAGTGGACACCTATGTACTGGTGTGGAACCAGCTCCTACTATATGTATGTTATTGTGATGGAGTTTTAATTTTCCCTAACTTCAGTAGTCTAAATAATAGGACTTGAATATAAATTAGTCAACAGAGATACATGAGTAGTTTCAGCCCAACTTATAATCCCCATGGTGTCCACAAAGAGAACCTCAATTAATTACTTCAATGGCCAGACCTAACTGGTTATTTTATGCTAGGTGTCAGAAAGTTAATGACTAATTTACTTGTGTTCAGACTGATGGATCCAGTATTAGACTTTGCTAATAAGTAAAGTATTTGGTTATAAATCATTAGAATAGCAAATACTGTCCTTCTGCAGCCTTACAATGCTCTTAGTTTAGCATGTGCCTGTAAAGGTGCTTTTGGTAAAAAAAGCTTAGAAGATCAGATATAAAATGTAGGTGATATAAGAAATAATTTTCCGCATTTAGTCCAGAGGTCAATTTATTGTGATTCTTCAGTAATTTCCACCAGGTTAAAGAAAAAAAGATGAATTTTAATTGATAAAAGTGATTTGTCCCTACTCTGCTGTGCTTTAGTAATCTCAACTATATTTTAACCTGTCATGTGGGTGCAGGATATATGGGCATATTTATCTCTGTGTGAACCTAAATTATCTTTTTGAAATATACTTTATTAAAGAGATGAGTACACTTACTTATCTCTTTCTTTTTAGCAGGCTGAACCCTCTGGTCTTAATCACAAAAGAATGCAACACCGAAGATTTTAATGAGAATTTGAGATAGCATGACATCATTTGGATGCTTTTAATTATTATTAACCCTGGGTCTGTTTCAAGGAACAATTATAGAATTAAAACAAACCCCCATAAACTCTGTTCTTTAGATTTATTTCTCAAATGTGTCAGTTGCTTCTTAATGGTTTCAGTTCCCAGTGCTTAACTCCTGAAGCTGTTGTACACCATAACGCACTGCTGTAAAATCTACAAAATGTGCAGAGAGTTGAGAAATGCAAATTCTTTTTATCTTTTACAAGAATCTGCACCAGGGATAAAATCAAACAAAGAGCAAAAACTGCTAACCTCACAGGGAAAACAAAGGAGTCAAAGTGCAGAAGTTTCCAAGGTCTTGCAGAAGTTTATGCTCCCATTAACCCAGCCTTCTCACCTCCCTCTGCACTGCAGTCAGGGAATTTGAAGCAGCCTCCCTGTGGTTTCATTTGTTCTCAAGCCATGCTAATGCCGGCTTCATCAGCAGAGCTGGCGGATATGAAATGCCTAGAATGAGATTTGGAGAAGACTCGAGGAGGCAACTGAATCTGCGGTGGATCCCTCTGCATATTCACAGCTCCCTCCTCCTTCTGAAACCGGCTACCCGAGGGTCTTGTCCTAATATTATTTTTATTTTATTTTAAATTTTATTTAAATTTAAATTTATTTTTTTTACAGAGAGGAATAAAAAGCAGCCTTAGGTCGCATCTGGGCTGGCTGCAGGGTCTCTGCCCAAGGGCTCCCAACCCACCCGGGGATCGATGCCGAGCTCTGCCGTAATCCCCAAAGCAGAGCCCCGCGCTCCCTCTGGAGTTCAAACTGGGAATTATAGACACCTTCAGGAGCTGTATCGTCTTCAAAAAAACCAAACCAAAACAAACAAGAACCTGGCAAGCTGTAGGTGTTGTGACCTATGTCAGGCCAGTGCCTGATGCCCCAGGGAACACGTCCGCAGTGTCTGCAGTAGCCTGCCTGTCACTTCACGGGTGTAGCGTTGATCTTGCCTCAGAAAAATGTCATTCATTCTTTAAACTCCAGATTTCCTTCACTAACATACACTGCATTGTTCAGAGATGGCCAGTCACAGCACATACAAGAAAATAACAGGATGACTGAGCACCTATGGCAGTCAGCCTGAGGGGGGAAGGATGTCCAGAGTAAGTGTGGTCCTAGAGAGAATCAAAGAAAGTCACAGAAGACCTAAAAGAAAATATTGCTACCTCAGGCTTGATTTTGAAAAAGTAAGACCAAGAGACAAGCCATGCATGCTCTTGGCCCCTAATTGCTAAAACATCATTGTCAAAAGCATGATACAGTAGTTGTCAGCCCTGGTGGGCTAAAAGAACCCTGCTGCCTTTATCAAGTAAAAAGACACATTGGAAAATCAAATCATTCACAGATGGGAGGTTTTCTGTATAGAGCTTATAGGATAAAGACATATTCATGATTCCTATAAAAGGATTTCTTCAAAGATAATTTTGCCACTGTTGCTAGGACTAAAGATGGGCAAGTGGATCAGAGACACTGCTTTCCTGTAACTGCACTAGTACATAAGATGAGCCTGACTCAGGAACAGCCAGATGAATAGAGAGGGGCTGCATGACTCCTTTTGGCATCACTTCATAAAGCCAAGTTTCTGCCACTTTCTAGCTGTGATCAGTCTCTTCACTTTTACTGGTCATCACTCATTTGTGTTTCAGTACAAGCAGGAGAGTTGTCTCTGAAATGAGTGTAGGCTAAAGCTTCTTTCAGTTTTTTGTGCTCTTTCCATGGATGGTTTTTGTTGCTTTCTAAAGAGAAGGTTGAACAGGATGAATTTGGTGGTGACCTCAGAAACTGGCATATGCTGTTTGGATGGGTGAGAGAGCTGCTAGCTTTTAGAAACACCCTTGTATTCCTCCTTTTTTTCTGATTATAAATAAATGTTCTTTGCATTACATTGTATGCTTGGAGCAAACTAAAGAAAGGATCTCATAATATAGCTTTAACTCCCTCTTTCTTGATATCTCTGTAAATCTCCTCCATCCGTATCCTTAGCTGGTGATACTGTCACTAACTGGTATCTTTTAACCTTGCTAGATTTGCCCAAAAGATTCTTGCTGATCAGACAAACTGAAGGGAAGGGAACTGGACTTGTTTAGCCTGGAGAGGAGGAGTCTCAGGGGGCACCTTATCACTCTCTTTTCCCAGGCAATGAGTGACAGGACGAGGGCATGGCCTGAAGCTGTGCCAGGGGAGGTTTAGGTTGGGTATCAGGAAGCACTTCCTCTCTGAGAAGGTGATCAGGCATTGGAATGGACTGCCCAGGGAAGTGGTGGATTCACCATCCCTGGACGTGTCTAAGGAAAGCATGGATGTGGCACTTAGTGCCTCGGTCTAGCCAATGTGGTGGTGTTAGCTTGTAGGCTGGACTTGATGATCTCAGAGGTCCTGTCCAGCCTCAGTGATTCTGTGACTGTAAACGTGTCTGTTATTCTGCAGCTAAGTATTATGCAGGTGTTTGTGCACTGTATTTATGTTTACTATTCAACTTTAGTTCTTGCACTTCAGTCTTTTTTAATTGAACCTCTTCTTTGTGCCACACTGATATTGAAAGAAATAAATAAAAATATTTTTCTCCTCTAGGGCAGCCAAGTTCTTTTTTGTTTTCATCCTTCATCTCTTCAGCTGGTGGAAAAGTTTGCTCCAAATTTATGGTAAACATATATATTTCTCCAAATTAGCAGTTGGAAACACTGTGCTTTGTATTTCTGTGGTGCCTGGAAGAGAGTTTTAATGGTTTCCTTTTTTGTCTTTAGTGACCATTCAGCTCCAGATCAATTGAGTGTGAAGGGCAGTGGAAGAGTAGACAGGAAATTTAATGACAGTCATTCTGATACCAGTTGAGAAAGGCTAAAGAAGCCACCTTCAGAGTTGATGGAAAACCAGGTTGGAGAGTAAAAAAAAAATTAACATCTCAGTTTTGGAGTGCGAGATATAAATGGAAGCAATGACCTGAAACAAACCTTCTTATTCTCCTTTCCAAAGCTCCTGGATGAAGAGAGGCAGGAATAGATTGAAAAGTAGAGATGTCTGGCCCCCTATTCACCAGTGTCCCTGGTAACACCTCAGTGATGTTACTAAGGCACGAAATCACAGAGGAGTCTCAGTCCCATGCTAAACTCTATCAAATCCCAAAATCATTGGCTTCCTAGTGCTTAATTTTTGGATGTTCACTTTAGTACACTGGAGAGAGGCTTAAGAATGAGCAAGTGCTGAGCATTGCTTTAACTCTTCCTGAAGCTGAGCAGCAGAAAATGCAGACATTAAAATCATCAGGTGCTCCTGAAATGTCTGGTAAATGTCTGTCCATGGGTGTTGCAAAGTGCAGGTTGTATGTGCGTGCACTGCAGAAAAATAAATGATATATGAACAATGGAACTGATGAGGGTCAAATTTCAGGTAGTACATAGGTTTATTACATACAGGTGCTTGTAGGATCCTGGTACAGTATCTGGGATCCTAGCATAATATTAGGATATATCATATCATCTGCAAAGTCAGCACAAAGGAATGTAGATACACACATTTGGTTTTGGTGGAGTAAGAACACTTCAGCTCTTCCTATTGGAAATGTGATACTGCTGATCCAAGAACAAGGTTGTTAAAAATCAGTTGTTGCTATGGGAATACATTATTTGTAATTTATTAAAACACAGCACGTTGCTGAATTCTAGAAAAAATAACTCATATTAGTTTGCAGGACTTAAAAATATCTCTTCCTTTCCAGGTACCTTATTCTCTGCAGAGGAAAAGACATGAGGATGCAGAGAGCTATCACAGTTCTTATGCCCAACAGCTGAAAATAAGAAAAAACACTTCCCCCGCATTATGAAAATGATTACATGATCTCATATTCTACATTGCCAATTCATCAGCACATACCTCAGTGTGGAAAGTCTAATTTTCAACCCCAGCAGCTGAACCGTAAAGAATGTTATTACCAAATGAATATTTCTGAACCCGAAAGGCCACAAAGTGTAGCTGAAAGATTTCTAAATCATGGGCAGATGAATCCAAGAACTGGCCTGTCAAGATAGAACAGAGGGTTAAATCAACCTTCACAGAACACTTTACCCCTAAGTGCCTCTGAAATAGGAACATCATTCTGAAAAGGCAATAAAAAAATATCACAGAGTATCATAAAAATATACTGGGTACTTTTGTCAGTGTTTATGAGAAAGTGTTGCCAACTGAGATCTGTAAATAAAATCCCATCAAGATCAAATGTTACTTTAAATTATGGCAAAACCCATCAGTGTCTAGACAAATCATCTTTTAAAAATAATCGTGTATTCTTTGTCAAAGAATCTAACTGAAAACCATGCAAAGGCATGTAATTGATGCTACTAGGAATTAAAAAGTAAATGAACCTAACCCATACTGAAATGCTTACACATGTCAATAAAAAAGTCTAAGTGCACACCTACAGTCAAACATGTCCTGAAGTACTTCTGGTCTGATATATCAGATGCCCTATCTATCTATATTTTTTTGCTTTTTAAAATAGCATCCAATTGGCCTCCAGTCTGCATTTGAAACATTGCAGGTAGAGTTTTATGAGAGCAAGTCTGGATGATTTCTCTTCTACTGTGTGAGTAAAAAATCATGCATTAGGACTGTAAGGAAACAGAAAAATTAGCTTTGCTGGAGGGGTGAAGAATATAGGATATTTAGAAAACTGTTACACACAGACATTTCGATATGTCTTTGTGTATACATATAGATTAACTCCATCCCAGACAGACCCTATTGGATCAATAAAAGAAATACTTAAAAGTTTATGTGCTTCACAGAAGCCCTTATGGTGCTACCTTTTGGATTTGTGGATAAAACAGTGATGATAATGCAGCAATGTTTTATGTATTGATGAACAGTGTTTGCAGAGCTTCAAAGCTTTCTTTTTTCTGTCACTGTGTCCTCAAAGTGATTAAGCTGTCAATGAGCAAGAAGTTGGGAGGGGACATAACCAGGACAGATGACCTTATTTCCTCAAGGGGATATTCTATGCCATATAAGATCAGTCCTACCTGAAAATGTTTGCTCTCAGATAATGCTGAAGGTCTAATTTAGCACCTGTTTATGGTAACTTCAGACAAGGTTAACTCAAATTCCAATGTAAATAAAAATTTGAGAGCTGTTTAATAGAACTTTTAGTTAAAGACAACTAATTAAAATTGGGTGCTAGGCAACTAACTGCTCTTATTAGGCCAGCTGACCTGGATGAAGATAATTTGAAGACAGGGTTAGGGATCTCTACAGTTAAGCTAAACAAAGACGGAATACAGGAAAGATTTTCTATTTGAAAACACATAATTTCTGGTAGTAGTTTCCTGAGTCATTTTTGTATGGAATTGACTTTTCTCAGCAGAAAGACATAATTTAGGCACTTCACATTACCATAAAAAAAAAAAAAGTCCCAAGGGTAATATAAATTATCAGTAATTTGGGACCAGTAAGCTATTTTAGTGTGTGATGCTAAGATGACTTAGGATACTCTTTATTCACTGCTTTAATATCTTAAAGCACTCCAGGAGGTAGATACATTTTGGTTGCATATTCTTCTAAATGATATTGTTTTTTAGCTTTTAGTTACATTATATGTACTTAGTTAAAGTAGGCACTTTGGATTTGCTTTTTTAAAAATTGAGATGGTTCTTGAATTAATACCATGTAGGTAAGTGTGGGTTCTTGACTTCAGATGTGCTTAGTAAGGTGAAACACAGCTTCAAAAAAATCTGAAATTCAGCTCCTAACCAAAACTTCCCCAAACAAACACCATGGTAGTTTTAAATCTGCTCTCAGAGAAAATACATGCATATGTGAATCTCAGTCTATAGTCAGAAGCTTGGTCCATGTTCCCCAGTATATTTTCTAAATAGCCATGAAAATTAAATTGCTGTTAAATGGGCTATTTTTGCATCCTTCTTCCAACTGTATATGTATGAAATATTTTTGATAGGTTATATGAATGTTAGCAACCTTTTTGGTACAACAGAGACCAAGGCAAGGATATGTGTGTTGGCTGATACGTGGGTTCTACCACAATACCAGTGTTAAATGCAATTGGTCACAGGTGCCAGCCTGGTTTATTAAGGGAAGCCAGTTTACTTAAACAAGCCTGTGAAGTAGTTCTTTCCTCATTATCCTTGACAATGTCCCAGCTGAGACATTCATACCTTGTGGAAAGGGTGGGATGAATAACTAGGATTAAGAGCCATTAGGGCCATCCCAAGGGAAGCCCCCGTCACTCTAAAACAGAGCCATTTACTTGTTTGAAGCATAACGTATGTAACATTTACTTTAGGCTGCTGTTGTGATTTATCTTAGCTACAATTAGGAGACCAGTAGGGCTGGAAACTTCCATGTGCAGCCAATGACAAGAAGCAGAATCCTCGAGGGGGCAATTCAGAGCATGCAACTTTGATGCTGAAGTAGCTGAAAATGGATGATGTACTGACCTTTTTCACTTTTTTTTCCTTATTTATTAAGTGGGGATAATAATATTTCTTTACCTTTCTCTTTCTCCAGCACTATTTTCTTACAAATTATTTGGGTCTTCTTGCAGGGTACAGCTTCCTCCAGCAACACGAAGGCAATTTAAAATCCCCTGTTTCCCGTATGTACTTTGTGTTCTAGAAGTTAACACATCCTGTGAGCAATGTGTGCTGGCAAGGAATACTGCTCTAGTATGCATGACTTTGTTTGTCTTAGTATCAAGGAACATTCAATAGCTTTCCACTGCCTATAGTATCGACATACTAGCTATCCTCTGTGATCTTTGATAGTTGAACTGAATCGATGTCTCTTGAGGAAGAGTTCATTTCTGAGATTTGTTGACCATGCACCCAAGCCATAAAGGCCTCAACAGGAGACTTTGTGGTTTCAAATCCACTCCATCACGTGGCTCTGGGTAAAGGTGAAGGAATCCATTCTCAACTGATACAAGCAGTGCATGCAGGCTCAGAGGTGGCATGCTAGGTACCATGGCAACAATATAATAAAAGCAGGGAATCATCTGCTGCCTAGCCTGTCAGCTGGTTTAAATAAAAGGCACCAATTCCTAAGTGGCTGTGCCTGCACCGTATGCTCAAGGGCCCATTAACCTCAATAGAATAGCAGTCTTAACAGGCTTGTGGATGGATTAACCATTCAAGGCTGATAGAGACCTGCATTTGCCCATGGCAGGTTGAACTAACACCATACCTTCACATTAGTTTTATATTTTATAGAAACTGAAGGATCTTTGGAAACAAAGGATCTGTGATTTTTCTTCTACCGCAGCTCAAGCTGGCATTAGGGGGCCAAGAAGGGGTTTTACTGTGTGTGTCAGAACTGGCATCAAAATGAATTGCTTTCTCTAAAAAAATTAAGGATGCAAGTTGTGGTTTGGTAGTTTTTCTTTTCTGTCCATCTGCTTTAAATATTGGTGTAAAATCTAACAAGAATCTGGAAACATACCTGAAATGATTGCTCTTCTCCCTATTCTCATATCTAGAGTTGGATTCTAGCAATTGCTCTAGAGTCAATCCAGAGTCTCCTTGCCTTTGAGACACTTCAAAGCTAAAAACAGAGGCCAGGTTGATAAGAAAATCTAACCAATTAGTTTAAAATCATGGCAAGAACTTTACTTCACCTTTGATTTGACCTCTCCACCTGTTTTCCTTGATTCTTTTCCTTCCAAAGGAAGCCAAGAAGAACCAAGAGTATCTCTCTTGGAGGCAAGACTATATCTGTGCTATATGAGCTAACAAAGAAAACATTGGCTTATTTGCAGATACAGACCTAAGGCTACAGCCTCCTTTAAACCACTGAACTTGATGAAAAACTGAGAAGTGAGAAATGGGTTGAATTTATAACTAAATTTATGTATTCTAATCTACCATATTATATTGCACCTTTTCACTCTGTGTTAATCATCTCAATAAATCCAGCATAAGTAATACACACAGAACCCTGCCAAGGGTGTAACAGCAAATGGCATCTGCTGCAGACAGCTCACCTCAGAGGTTTAAGGGAAACTGTTCAGAAAAAAAAAGCTGGAAACTGTGGTGGGTTGTAGCAGGAAAACATTGGCTTTATCTTTACTGCTGAATTAGGTGGTCTTGGAATATTTTCCTGGGCTTGGTGCTTGACGATCTGTATTGTTAGAGTGGTCACTAGTAGAATAGCAGCCTCTCACATGATTCCTGGGCACTGTTTGGAGGTTAACATGGACCAGTGGTTGCTTCCAAGACACACATTGCATGTGGTCAGGCTGCGTAGGAGGTCAGTCCCAGATATTTTTAGTTTACTGGGTTAGGCACAGGCTCTCAGTGATTGCAGGTTTAAATCCTAAACTGTACAGCTACTCCTGCAATGGTGCTCTGCTTTAGTGCAAAAGGACTGCACTGATCCTAAGGTGATCCTCAATCTTTTGCTGTCAATTTCAGAGCTGGTTTTAGTGCTTGGTAGATCTGTGCACCTGCACTGGTATGGCAACAGAGCATCAGCTGTAAATCCCCTGATACTGCCCTCTGATTGGAGTGGATGTTTTCAGTAAAGAAATCACAGGCTAACTAAAGGCACAGGTAGGAGTTTTGAAAGGGACAGCAGGTAGTAATTTTTCCCCTTCAGTGTTGCTTGCAAGCAAACCCATCTCTAGTGAATAGCAGAGAGTCATACCTTGTTACAAAGTCTGGATGACACCTGACAAAGTTTGTCTTTTGAAAAAGGTAGTTACATTTTTTCTTGCAGTAGGCTGTTTGTTTCCTGGTGGCAAAACTAATGAGGAGTTTCTCATTCTTGTGTACAAGACAATATATGTAGGTAAGATTGCTTGTGAATATCACCTTCGTTCAATAAGACAGGATCAACTTCATGTCTTGGGAATTGGCTCTAAAGTATTCTCAAAAGTGTAAACAATGACTGTGCTGTACCTATTTAAGGAGATGGATTCTGTCAAACCATTGATTTTGCTCAGCCCTTTGAACGATGGCTTGAGAGTTTTTGCTGTGATGTAATTAGCCAGGGAAGGAGCAAATCACTTTTAACGTTAGGCCACACATGCATTCGCTGTTTGTGATATGCATGAAAATTAATTACAGTTTGAATTTACTCAACACAAAGAGAAGCTAGTGAATCACAATTTGCAGCTCATTGAATAAATGTCAGTTATTGATTTCTGTGGTTGAATGCTAGTGAGGTAATGCCATGTTTGCTACTCATTAGAGGTGGCACAGCACAATATATCATAAAACATAATTAGGGGAACATCAATCATTTAAAATATGCTGCTAAGATTAAATACATTGCTATGCACAGAGAAATGAAAGGGCTCATTAACAACATAGCGTGATGTGACAGCAAGAGGGAGCTTGATTTTCAAAAAAGGAATCTTCCACTGTGCTGAAGATCATGGCAAAACTCTTCTTCATATTTTAATTAAGATTTTAATCTGATTTTGCTTCTGCTGCTAGAACAGTTGAACTTTCATGTCATTTTGTCAAAAGTATTTATGATAATGTTTGTTAAATGTTGATTAATAGAAGTTCTCATTAAGGCTCTTTCAAGACTGGGCAAATGTACTTTTGAATTGGACATCCAGTTCATCTTTGCTAAGATCTGAAATGGAGCTGTTTGATGTAAAAAAAAAAAGTCTTACAGTGGGTGGAAGAAAGGAGAAGCAGCCTGAGAGGAGTACAATCAAGTTTTCTGAGAAGCCAGGGTTCAGTTTAGGAGAGCTGAAGCCCTGATAGAATTAGATCCAGACAGGGACATCAAGGGTACCAATGAAAGCTTCTAGAGGTATATCATCTCCTTTAGGTGCACCCCATAGGACCTGTCAAGATCCACCCACAGCTCCTGAGGGAACCGCCGGATGAGTTTGCAAAGCTGCTTTCCATCATATCTGAGAAGTTGTGGCAGTCTGATGAAATTCCCAGGTGAAGACTGGAAAAGGGGAAACATAGCCCCCACTTTCAAAAAAGGAAAAAAAGAAGATCCAGGGAAGATCCAGGCCAGTCAGTCTCTAATCTCTAAATTGAAAAAATATGAATTCAGTGGTAGAGGGTAGACTTGGATTGGCTATTAGGAAGAAATTCTTTAGTGTGAGGGTAGTGAGACACTGGAACAGGTTGCTGAGGGCAGTGATGGATGCCTCTTCCCTGGAAGTGTTCAAGGCCAGGTTCAAGATGATCAAAGATGATTCAAAATGATCAGTCTGGTCTAGTGGCACATGTCCCTCCCTTGCAGGGGGGTTGGAATTAGATGATCTTTAAGGTCTCTTCCAACCCAAAGTATTCTATGACACTCTGATACTATTTTCATAACTTAGTGCAACAAATCTTTTACTCACTTGTATGGTAAGAGAGTGAGGCAGGACAATGAGAAGCAGGGAGGGAGAGATAAATCAAAGCTCTACCTTGCTGTGAAGGAACTTCTTCAAGGTGCTAGTGGAAAAAGAAAGCAGATGAGAAGTTAGCATCCTAGCACCTTTCTACTTTTTTTAGCGATGCAAGCAAGATTTCACTAAGGGTGGTTTTTGCAGTTCTGTAAAGCACGAGTGTAGTCTGTGAGTCTGTATGCTTGAAAAGCTGAGGGCCTGTAGAGAAGGATAATTTTAGTTTCCTAAGCAGCTGAAGGATCCAATTCTTGTGAGGGGTGTAAACCTGATCTTTTTACCCCTGCCCACAGAGTCCCTCATCTATTCTGTCCTATGCTGTTCTTTCATCTGGGCTGCCAGGCTGAAGCAACAGCTGAAAAGAGAAGTCTCCTAGGAGAGCAAACACTACCAAATAGCTTTGCTAATTCTGGCACTTGAAAAGCTTTAAAATTTTCCTTACCTGAGGGAGCAATGGATTTTATCAGTAATCTAGTTTTAGGAAGTGTGGCTCTGAGCGCAAAGGCCTTATTATGCCATGTGCTGAATAGCAGGCAAAGATCTTCTCTAGCAGAAACTTTCTTTGTTTTTAATGATTCTTAAGTATTCAGACCCTGGCTGTTATCCTAAAATGCAGCAAACTGTACTAAAATTTCCATTCACACTGGAGGTTGTTAGTTTTCAGATATCCTTACTTGTTCTCTCCCTCTCTGCTTTTAGTAAAAAATAAGAAATCGAGCTGTAATAGCAAGTCTAAAACATGAGTTTTAGCTACATATATATTAATTCTTTTTTGTTTGTTTTTCTTCCCTTCTCTCAGGGCTACATCTGTGTTGGCAGCCTAACTCATTACTGAACACCAGAAAGTTCTTTAAAAAGGCATAGTCAATGCCCTCATCCCCAACCTCTACCCCCATGGTCCTTTGTTCATTTTAAATTTAGGGACAGACTAGGACTAATGCAACAAGCCTGTGAGAGTTCAGGAAGCATCTGGACAATGCTCTTTGTTATGTGGTTTAGTCTTAGATTGCCCTGGCTTGGGACACAATAGAACAAATTTTCCTTCTTGTAATTTTACTTTCAGCTAAGTCTGCATTTGCTGAAATAAACAGCAAGTTTCTCAGTCAGTGTCTGCTTCTAGGACTGATAACACTCGATGCTGATAGTTACGGCTTGAGAATGGTATGTACAACCAAGGCCACTGCTTGGTTCTAAGAAACATCTTATGTTCTGGAAAGAGAAAGGGAGCAAAGGGGTCATACCTGCAACCTTCCTTTAGGGAGGAGCAGAGCACAGAGGTGACCAAAACTGTCCAGAGTATTCCATCCCATATGAGTCATAGTTGGCATAAACCTGAGGGATCACAAGGGCCAAATTCTTCTTCATCCATAGCTAGCATCCTGGGAGGATTCTGGCTGTTCATCTGTCTTTGATCCTGATCTGTGCCATGATGAGTTCCTATGTTCTTGCCTCAAGCTCCCATCCAACACTGGCTCCAGGAGCACAGCCTGGAACTTTTCCAGGGCCTGCCCTGCAGTCTTCAGTGGTGATGTGAGCATTGCTCGGAGGAAGGGGGGAGGAATGTTATATTACTTTTGTATATATTTAATAATTTTTCTTTTTTCATCATTACTGTTTCATTAAAATTATGCAATTTAGTTTCCAACCAGTAAGTCTCTCTCCCTTATTCTCTCTCCTTTCTCTATCAGGGATTGGAGGGGGACTAATAGAGAGCATCTGTGATTCAGTTGATTGCCAATCCAGAATTAAACCGTGACATAGATAGTCCTGCAGGAAGCAGTGAGCTGGATAAGATAATCCTTGTGGGTCCCCTCCAGTGTGAGAGATTTGATGATTCTATGACTCTTCCTCTGCCCTTCTGAGGACATTTGGGTTGGTGTCAAGCCTGGAATCCAGGCCCCTTGCCAAAGTTTTTGTGTGGATGCAAAAGCATCCAGACCCTCAGTCCTAAACCAGTTCATCTGTACATCATGTTTTATTCACATGAAATGGAATCTCAGTAGCCATGTCTATGGAAAAATGATGTTCTACTAGTACTACCATGATCTTTCTCCACCCTTTTCAATGAGCTCCCACCTTTTCTGTACTAAGTTTCCTAGAACTCTGATGGCTCCTTTTGATATGCTCATGTCTCTGAAAAGGAGAAGGTACCAAAGTGGGAAGGAGGCAAGAACATAGATTGTAGGACTCTGAGGATGCAGCAGTCTCAGGCCATTCACATCCCAAACAGCATCAGTGACAAAGGGCTTTCTCTGGGATAACAGATCCTCTTCAGTATATGGATCGCAGACATTTGACTTTATTTCTATAGGTCTATTATCTAGATATTTAACAGAAGGTCACACAGCTATCGTGCTTGTAGATACCTAGGTGGAGGACTCACTGGTTGAGTCACTTGCCTACACATGGATATGTAATGATACTTCAGGTAGATTTGGTTCCAGCTGCCACTTCATCAGGGCATGGGTCTCTTTTATTTCCCATGTCATGTCTGCCAGAACAGTGTAGGTACCTGTCATGCCCTCTAAATGACCTCTAAACTGGCTTTGAATAACAACGTGTGAGAAACTGAATCAAGTTCCTAGAGTCAGTGTGAACTGAAGCCTACCCAGTTTTCTGCTGTGTTGATGTATTTTGAGCTAGTCTCCACAGGCTCCCTTTCTAGTCACAGGAGAGGGTCATCTTGGCAGTCTTAGATGCCTGCTTGAGATGAGACAAATTCTGGAAAAGATAAGTCACACAAGCACACACAGTGCTTGTTTTATACCACTGATTATTTAGGGAACCCAAGTGACTGACTTTGATACATGGATACATGGGTCTTACACAGCACACAGCCATGTGCCATCAGGGGAATCACTGCTCACAAATAGTTATTATTTTTTTTTTTTTTTTTCTTTGGCATAGCCACCTTTGAAGACGAGGACAAACAAAGACAAAAATACTCACACTGCTTACAATCTGCTCTGCTGCTCTCAGAAAGAGTGAAAATGTTTGTGAAAAGCAAATGTCATGGCAAACGAATCCAGAGCCAGCGGCGATGCTGTAGGTTCAACTTCCACATCCATGCTCCTCCCCAGAGCTTACCTTGTATGCATTTACATCTTCTTGTTTTTAAAGAAAAGCATAAGAAAAAATGAAGTAAATTGCAGATCCCAGACTGTTTCTTGCAATTATGACAGTCTTGTCATGTGACAGGACATGAATTAGTGATGCTTGTTCCTACACAGGGACAGAGCTCCCCTCTGTGTCCACGCAGACACAGCTTTCCTCTGGGTATGTAGGGTGAGGATATGGTATGTAGCTCTAATTTATAGATGCCAGCACAGATTCTCAAAAATGTTTTCTGTAACACTGGTCACAGAAACTATGTTCGACAGGTAAATAGTAAGAGAAGAAGCTTTTTGAGTCCTAAAAACCCTGTTTTCTCTGTCCCCACCACGTACTACCCAGAATAATCTGAAACAAAACAAAATGTTTTTTGCAGTTCATTCTCTGCACTGAAGCCCTTCCTCTTTCTGATGTCTGTGGCATTTCACCTTTCAGATATTTTCTCAAACTGGTACAGAAATGCCAAAGATCAGTAAACACATAAGATCCAGATATAGTGGGTTTTTGTGCTCAGTCTAAACATGGAGCTGGAACTGAACTTAAAAGGTATCTTTGCACCTACACTAAGATTTTGATTGAGTCAAGGTGTGTCACTTTAGAACTGCTGTTTTTAAAATTCTTTCTCAGGTACTTTTTGACTTAGAAGAGCCTAAGCTACAAAGGTAGTGTTGGACATCAGCAAGTAGACTCCTTGGATGCATTGCAGTCTTGATAGGGTTTGAAGAAACTTGAAGAGTTTTCCTTTTTCCTTCCTTTTTCTTCCAGGCAGAGCTTAATGCTGTGATGGTTTTTGGGTGTGTACCTGACAGATCTTAGTTGAAAGCTTAGGATAAGTGTTGGGTGCCAGTGACGTGCTAGGAAGAAATTGAACTCGCATATTCCAGCACCCAGTAAGATGTTTCTAATTAAAATGGAAAAAAATAAGTGTTCGGCCATCTAATAACTGTTCAAAATAAGCATTTATTGTTGAACAAAAGGAAATAAGATAGATCAGGTTTAGCCTCAGAGTTAGGGGTCTTGGGAATACATTGATCAGATTTTTCTTTGGAATAAAAGTTACATATGGGACACAACTTGTGTATAGGCTTACTCGAGGGATACGATATCCCCACATGTTCATGCAGAACAAAGCAGGAATAGGAAATGACACAGAGTCAGCTCACAGGACAGAGATTTGGTGTTGTAGCACACTTAGAAACCCTGGCTGTTACTGAGGTCTTTATGTACTTCTGTTATAGCATTGAGATTTTGCACGTTCAAATGGTTGACTTGAGAATGAAAACTAGAGAATTTTCCTAGTTTGATACAAACTAGGATTAAAACAGCATCCTTGTAACTCTTGTTAGATGACTAAGTCTGTCCTTGGAATAAAATTAAAAAATAATATTAAAAAAATTTCTTTCCCCCCTATTTTTATTCTGAAATATTTATCATAAGACAGTGGAGAAATTTTTAACCTTTTTTTTTCAAAGTTGAATAAACTATTTTTTATTTCAGAAAATGTTGTGCAAGCAGAATAGGAACTACTTCAAGCTCTTCCTTTAATGTATCTATAATAGTATTTTACATCCATATGTAATGTACATCTGTGGTGTATTGGTCAATAATGGTGCAGAAAGAACTAAGTAAATGGATTGCCTATATAAATTCAGACCCAAGATGGTAATTGGATAATTAATGTGTATTGCACAGCTTTAGCCAAAACCATACAAACTTCATCTACTTAGCAATATACATTTAAATAATGTTTCAGAATTCTAGGGAGACACTACAGTGTATGAATAAAATAGCATTAATCCATGCCTAGTTGAGTTGAAAGCACAGCCAGAATATATGAGTTAATTTATTTAAAACAATACATGAACGTACCCCCGTGCTTTCTTAAGAAGTTAGCCATGAAGAGAATCTTTGTTAGTTTCTTTTTTTTTTTTTTTTTTTTTTTTTTTTCAAAAATGAAAGGAACATTTAAAGAAAACCTTTAGTTAAATAAAGAAGAAAGACAAGTAAAAAAAAAAAAAAGGGATTTTGTGTGAGCCACTTTCTGTATCATTCCACTGGCAGTAGAGAGAAATTGGCAGCAAGCCATCCTTCTCCATAGGTGAATGCAACAGTCTGAGCTCCAATGAACAATGAATGACTTTCCTAATGCATCAAAATTACAGTGACAACTGCACTAAATAACTTTCTCTTGGAAGCATGTGGAAGCTTCAAATGTCCTATTACCTCTCACAAATGTTCATTTGGTAAGGCAGTCTACTGGTTGTGTACTGAATTACGGTACAATGAACATGAATGCAGGTGGTCACGGACTTGAAAACATTTCAAACACGTAGTCTTATCTTTGGAAAAGTTAGTAATTCTTAACGTCTACATCTGTCAATGTATTGACAAATAGATGAATTTTAAAACATATGTTCCATTCACAGGCATGGAAACAAAATGGGAGAAGTGTCAAGGCACAGAATTTTCCAAAGTGTTCTGTTAAATTTGCTCCTAGGCCAAGAACTTAGAATGTACCAATGTCATAAAAGCACAGGATCACAGGATAATTCAGTTTAGGAGGGACCACAGAACATCTCTAGTTCAACATCCTGTGGTTTGTGAGGCTGGAGTGTGATGTTTTCAAAGTAAAAGCCACTCCTGGTTGCACTCAATTAAAACATCCATACTTGAAAATCAGCTTTTCATGCTCTTATCACTTCAATTGTGGCAAGTACCAGGAGATATTCTGAAGATATATCAGCTTTGGATTGGTACTTATTTTACACTTTATCAATACTACAGGAGTCCCACTGCCATCAGTGGCCGCTTGCACTGCAGCTCCAATCAATGTGCATGTCACTGGAATTATCTGAGAACAAAGGCTCCGCTATCTGTAACTGATGAAATGAATGAAAGATCATGCATACCTATGGCTAGAGACTTGTGATGAAGTCCAGGTTATCTAACTTCTTTACTAGAGAAGTATATCAAGCTGTATAACCCTGACTTGCTTTTAAAATACCTATGGTGCTGCAATATGATTGAAGGGGGAAACTCAGTATGAGAGAATTTTATAGGTACTTGGTAAATTATCTTACATATAGAGAGATTAATCTCAGGTAACATTAGCTACTTTATGATTAGCTTAATTTTATCTTGTCACTCATGCTCCTCCTCAAGGTAGCAGGATGCTTCAAAGAAAAGGGATATGAATACTGAAAACAGAGTAGATGAATCTTCTAGATCCTCAACTGATAAAACCTAGGTGTCTATCTGAAGATAGATGCCTAGCTTTTAGATAGCCAAAGTCAAATGAAGTGAGTCTCAAATGTGATATTAACCTTCAGTAGCACTAGTGAACAGACTATTTCTGTGTCAGCCCATTTGGATGGAAAGGAATCAGATTAAGTAATAAACAAAAAATTATTAATATTGAGGTTGATGGTATTTGATTGTTTAGGATCTGACAACTAAGCATTTTTTTTCTTGTTCATAGTATGAAAACTGTTCTTATAGGTGTTAATTTAAAAAATACATTCACATGACTAGATACTATCCCATGGCATTCAGATTTAATTGCTGTTATTCTCATGCAGGAGCAGGGCAAATAGTAGCCAGGCAGCTTATTTAGCAGGACAGAATGCAGAGCTGAAAGGAAAATTATTATTTTCCTTATTGCTGGGTTTTAGAAGAGCAAGAGGAGAGAAGAGATGATTCAAAAAGTCTCACAATTGCAGTTTATAGTCTCTCTCCTATTCCATTCCTTAGAATGGGTTTGACACCATATATGAAGTCTGAAGTGCTCTAAAAAAAAGGCTGTGGTGACTGAAGTGGTAGTCTGTGTGTTACAGTCTGAGGTAACATTAAAATTTATTTTTGTTTTGGATCTGCAAAACAAAGTCCAACCTTAGAAGGGTTGGGTGCAAGAAGACTTTTATTTGGCAGTTGACACAGGCAAAATATAGAGCCAGGCAAAAGAGGGAGAGAGGAAAAGAAGATATAAGAGAGAGAGAGAAAGAAGCGAGAGAAATGGGAGAGAAAAGGGTAAGAAAGTGGGAAGAAAGAATGAGAGAGAGAGAGAGAGAGAGAGAGTCACAACCAGGGGTGCAGCTGTCCAGCGAGTTTCTTCAAGATGGCGCTGATCCTGGACAGGGCCTGATGCGAGATGGTGGTGGGTCAAGAAATTACAAAACAGCCACAGCATGGACAGCCATAAATACCCCTGAGTTCCTTTTGTTCTGAAGGGGCAGATGTCAGTCAGCTGCCACAGAAGCCAGGGTCATTGGCATCAGAGCCATTGAAAACAGGTTTGCCTGGAGGGGGGGCTTCCAGCACACAAGTCTTACCTCTATCCAGGTGCTACTCCACACTCCATTCCAGCCGTCTCAGCCAGGTACATCAGCATAAGTACAATCAAGGTGGCTTCCTCCACCCTGGCCAGGGCAATGGTGCTTGGAGGGATGTCCCAGCATTGCAGGCTGGCTCTCAGAAAAGGGGAGTAGTCTCCACCCAGCCTTTAGTTCTTAGTTCTTATCTCTTCCCGAGGTGGCACCCCCTGCTCAGCTCTATACAGGCCAGGTCCTCCACCCTAGACAGGGCCATTCACTTTAAAATTGTTCTTTTGAGACAATTTCAAATCAGTGAGATCAGACTTTCACACTTTGTATCTGCTTTTTTTTTTTAGGGAACCAGTGCAGGGGAATACTTCATCCAAGCTGGAACAGAAGACAGAAGTTTACAAGCCTACATGATTGTATGCCAGGTCTGATGAGTCTCTTGCTGAGAAGTGGACAGTTTTCTCTGTTATATGATGGAATGCACAGGGCTAGGAGCAGAGGGAGTTCAGGCCTTTCTCATTGATATTTTGCAATCTGAGCTCAGTAGCAGCTAGGAAGGTTTTTTGCCCATTTCTCCTTCATGTTTCTCAACAATTGCCAATAACTTACTGCTTTATTTAACTGAATGAGAGTTTGCTATAGGAGAGGTCATTATCAACAGCCTCAAAAAAGAAGCAATTTGCAAATCGGACTTCAAAACCAGTAAGAATTCATTAAATAAAACCCTTCTATTGTATTCTTATTGTATTTTATTGCATTTTATTATATTCTTGTATTGACTATTGATTTTGTTTTCATTTTTACAGAAAGAATGTCATCCAGTTTTCTAAATTTTTGGACAAGGCTGAGTTTCTAGCTTCAAATTAGAATTTACTTACTCTGTCTCACATTTTTTTCTCCCATGTCCTTATATCCTCTGCCTGAGTGGGTATCCACTCTGTTCAATCCCTCCATTCTCCCCTGTCCCTCCACCAGTGGCTGCATGGTGGTTCCAGGATTGCACTTCCATTTCAAGCCTCACATTTGACCCTGAAAGTTCTGAATACCCAGTTTGGGATCTGTCTAACTACCTGTAGACTTATTCAATGTCCATGTTGGTGGTGCAGCGAGTCAGCCTCTGTGGTCTTTAAAAACAACAGAGCAAAATACAAACTGTGTCTCATTGTAAGGTGCAATTTTGATGGCAAAAATGGGTCAGATGAATGTTGTCCTGTAAACAAGGTTTTCTTGTGATTGTCTACCAAGACAGCCAAGAAGGATGGACTCAGATGAACAGGACTGTACTGCAGAAGTCTAAGGGTAGCTGACACAGACCACACCTTTGTAACTTGGAGGGTTTTTAATTTTTATTTTCTTTTTCTTTTTTAGCTCTGGGTGTAGAAGGAAGACACTGGGACTGATCAGATTTATTCATTTTTTAATGAAGAAGATGAGACGATGAATCAACAAAGATTTTTGATGATGCTTCTGAGGAAAAGTGTAAGAAATTGTTAAAGAGAGTTCTGAATTGACAGAAGTATAAAGGGTTGGCTCCCTTGAAACCAGGTAGAAAATAGACATAGGAGTCTTGAGTCTGCTGAGAACAGAGAGCATCATGACATTTCTGGAAGTGCAACATCTCAGAGGACTGATAGAATCAACCTAAAGGAAATAAGAAATGTCCTTGTCTTTGAGAATGTTTGATTAAGAAAAGATAAATGGTTGTGTCATACTGAATGATTGGTCCCTGCTGAGAAGTGGTTCCTAGACCCCAGGGGTCTGCAGATGAGAAACAGACTGCCACTGTTTTGGCTTGAGTGAATTGCTTACTGGTCTGCCTCAAAGACACTAAGTCACGATTTGGGGGCTTTAAAATGTATTCCAGTGAGATTTCAAAGTATTATAGTGTTTTATTCTATGATAATTAGGGATCAGAAATGGCTCTTGGTCTATTCAGCTGGTCTAGCTGGAATCTGAGACAAAACAAGAGAGAAAGCAGTGAAGTGAGATGCTCTGTCTTACTCAAAATTAGTTCTGAGGGCTGCAGGATGAGGAAGCTACACTGTTATTTTTGTTGTATTTTTATTTATTTATTTTTTAATATATATTTTTTTATTTACACACTATGTGTATTTCTGATTAGTCACCTAAATGAAAGGGAGTTCCAGAGATCCACAAACACACCTACACTGAGTAGGCAAGCCATGGTACTCTTCAAGTACACCTGACATAGCAGATGATGATGAAGTCCACTGATTAGCAGTATACATTTTGGGAAACTCATGAACAGAAACCCTGAATTCTAATGTTCCTCTGCTGGTAGCAGCTGTTAGTTATGTAAAATAGATGTGCTTATACTGGAGAGACATCACAGATACATTTAAAAGAATTAAAATGATTTATTGGACTGGCAAAGAAGAACCTGCAACTGATGTGTGTCTACCATGCTGAAGATGCCAGAGCAATCAAATGTCCTGGAAAGCCTCTATCAGCTGCTCTTTGAAGCCTGTCTCTCATGCATCTGGTTATTTAGGCTTTTGTTTAAAATAGCTGGGAAACTTACAAACATGGCTTCCAACATGGACCTGGCAGGTACTCTCAAAATCTGGGAGTATATATAAAAGAGCATCTCCCCAAATCCCTAACTCGTGTGAAATTCAAGTGCTGAGGAGAAAATCAGGAGCCTGATGATTAAATTGAGAGACCTGTCATTGCCGCATTATATTAAAATAACTTGCCTCTGGCAAACCACTCACTATTTCTTCCTTTGAAACTGTCACTTTTCAGAAGCCTGTTACTCCAGCTGGCTGCATCAGTAACTTTGGAGCTGTGCAAGTTTTACAGCGAAGGGGGAACTTAGAGAAAAACTTCTCATGAGCAGTGGGGGACCCATTAACCACTGAATAGCCACTGCTATGTGCAGCTTATATTATGCTGTTATTTAATGGGACTCAGCACAGTCAGAAACTTAGAGCAGAAATGGTCCTGAGATGTGTTTATCAGACACAGCAAAGCTCCAAGCAAAATGGAACCTATTTATTTATGAATTGCTGCCATTAATAAACAGATCAGAGGCTTATTACTGCCTGAAGGCACAGCACTTTTAATGATGTCCAAAGCAGATAGCTATTAAAGCTGTGAACAGCAGCACAATGGTGTTGGCCTGAATGAGCAGGAGGAAGAGGAATAGCATGTCGTTGGCAAAGTCCCTGACACTCAGAGAATGAACGGAGGTTTCTCATTATAAAGACTGCTCTTTCTTTATACCCTTTGTCTCTCTGAAGCAGGCTCCAGTGTCCTCCAATAGATCTCCATTAAGTTTGTGGTTTTTTTCTTGAAGCTAGAGGCATATTCTCTTCTCCTTGACCTCTGGGTTGTTTTTTTTTTCCACTGCACAAAGGGCAGCTCTAATACATCTTGGTGAGAAGCGATTTTCCTGTCCCATGAAATTTTGTGCCTTAAAAACCAAACAGAACTCTCTTTTACTTCCACAATGACTTTTTTTTTTTAATGTTTTTTTTTTTTTTAATGTTTTTCACATTCCAGCTGTGTGTCAGGACAATGAGACTATAAGATTATTTGGAGATAAATATCTGCACTTTTTTTTTTTTTTTTTGTTTACCCCAGAAAAGTGCTCCTAAAAATTATAGAAATTGTTAGGTATTATTTAATAGACTAGAGAAGCTGTTTCAGTTGCCAGGTTAATTCAGGGATCAAGTGGATTCAGGTTCAGTATCTGTTGAATATTCAGTCTCTGTTGTCTGGAAAGTAAGACCAGCACCTGCTGTGCAGATGCTCTTTTTCAGACATTTTTTGCATCTCATCCATAGAAACAGCCTGTCCCCAGACATTAGTGTTCTACCTCCATCCTCTACCTCCATCCCCTCCTCAGGTTTCCTGTTAAATTGGTGGCTATGCAAAAAGCATACTCCTCCTTCCAAGCGTGCAGATTTCAGCACAGCCTGGAGCTTCCTGAATGGCTGTGAAAACTGTGCAGGTAAAACTTAGTCAATGTAGAAATCATCTGAATGCCTTTTGAGGGCATTTACATGCTTGATGTGTATTTGTGCTTGTGAGAATGTTTGTTGCATGGGTAGGCATGTCATATTCATTTAAATAGTTCTTCTTTTGGGGGAAGCTGGGAAATAAAGTGAACTCAGCAGTCTGACTAGGGATGGGCTAGAGGAGGTATGTGCAGGAAAAGGGAACCTGAAATGGGAAAGAAGGGTAAAAGTAGAGGAAAAAAGCAGGTGTCTAAAAGGTCCAGGGTTGCATGATAATGAATAAAGCTTATGCTGCTTTATGAGGGTTAAAGGAGCCAGGGCATCAAGGTGCCAAACAGATAGGGTGAGAGAATCTGCACATTCTTCTTCTCAACAGAAAATCATTGAAGGCCCTAATGAATTCTATCCTTGTGAGACCTCACCTGGAGTACTGTGTCAAATTCTGCAGCCCCCAGGATAAGAAGGACATGGAGCCCTTCAAATGAGTCCAGAGGAGGACCATGAAGATGACCAGAGGGCTGGAACACCTCTCCTATGAAGACAGGCTGAGAGAGTTGAGGTTGTTCAGCTTGAAAAAGAGAAGGCTCTGGGGAAAACTTATAGCAGCCTTCCAGTACCTGAAGGGGTCTACAGGAAACTTGGGGAGGGACTTTTTACAAGGGCATGTAGTGACAGGATGAGGTGGAATGGTTTTAGTCCAAAAAGGGTAGACATTTGGAAGAAATTCTTCAGTGTGAGAGTGGTGAAAAATGGGTACAGGTCGCCCAGGAGTGTTGAAATGTTCAAGTCCAGGTTCCTTGGACTTTGAACAACCTAGTTGAGTGGAAGATGTTCCTGTCCATGGCAGGGGGTTGGAGCTACATGATTTTAAGGTACTTTCCAACCAAAGGAATTCTATGATTCTGTGATTCTATGAAGAAGCTATGCCTCCTCTTTAACCACATGAAGGTCTGAACCATAGGCCAGCTGCTCTTTTTTCCAGAAATCCTTGTGAGTGTACTGTCCTCTCATGGAAAAAGGTGGCCAACAAATCTGAAAAGGGTAAAGAGGGTAATATAATTCCTGTGGGTATGGTGGAAAGGGGGCAGGCTTCCCTGAGGCAGTTTTTCTGCCTTCATCAAGTCCCTACTCTTTGCAAGGGGCTGTTCTTTATGGGGCTAGGAAGAGGCCATTGCAGGTCTCTTCTTTGTTTATGCTAATATCAGAGAACTTAAGGGCTTTTCTAAATTCTGTGAAGGGCCATGAGTTGTTTCATAGAAAAAATGAAACAAGAGCTAGAAGAAGATGTGTGAGGTCCAATTCATACCCCATATGAGCTCTAAACAGGGCTTAGACTATGAACTATTTCAAAATTCATTAATATCAATGAAATTCCTTCTAAATGTTGCATTAAATTAATATGAAACTGACTTTTTAAAACAGAATAATGTATTTAATTTTTTTTAATCAATATATTACGTGTGTGGAAGTTTAGGATGCTTCCTGTATATCTTAATGCTCAAAATATGCAGGTAGAAACAGAGGTATCAAAAATGCACTCTCTGATGGTGTGTTTCTCTTAGAAAGCACAAGTAGATTCAACCAGGCACAGTTTCAGTGTAGGACATTGTGCCTAAATCTGGTACTGTGTAAATTTTTACTGTTGAGAATCCATGGAGTTGCTCAAGCCTTGACAGCTCTGGTTGTCTCAGCACATATTACATACCATGACCCCAGCAGGACCTGCAAGAATGTGATTCTGCCAGTCTCACACTTGGGGTCTAGCACTGATCTTCAAAGTACCTCAAAACAAAACTGCTGAAAAATAGTCCTACATCTGAAAAAACACATGTATTTCTGGCGTGTTTATTCACATCAAATAACTGGGAACACAGCTTGGCCCTGAGATTAATTTGGGTAAGATATTTGTACTATCTGCATGTTTACTTGATAAAATCACAAAAAACAACATTTCAGGGTGGGCCTAAGTGGTTATATAAGAGTGCCTGAGAACAAGCTGAGGAGGTAAACTCTGATTGTCCACACAAGACATTATTTTAATTAAGAAATGTTTGAAAAAAATGTTCTTTTTTCTTTTTTTTTGGTGGGGAAAGCAGAAAAAAAAGTCATACTTTTCTCTTGGTGAAGAAGATGTTTGAATTAAAAATTTTGAAGTAGTCTCAGCAGTTTAATGACTGTAAGATTTGGCAACATTAAAATTCAACACACCTTAAACTATTGTTTTGTGATCTCTAGTTCTCATGAATATTTCTGTTGTGCTGCCAAGGTCTTCACACAGTCCTACTTACATCAGATGAATTTGATAAAAAAAATGAGGTTGTCAACAAATATTTTTTAAATTTGCAGGTATTGTTGCAAGGGTGGAACTGGTATTCAAATAAGTAGTGCTATGCAGATGGATATTATATAAGCTTAGTGAATCATGGAAGGTGCTGAATGGTACAACACCTGACTCATTATACCAGGAGAAAACAAATAGTGAAAAATAGTTGACATGCTGAATTNAGGAATGCAGCAGTCTGACTAGGGATGGGCTAGAGGAGGTATGTGCAGGAAAAGGGAACCTGAAATGGGAAAGAAGGGTAAAAGTAGAGGAAAAAAGCAGGTGTCTAAAAGGTCCAGGGTTGCATGATAATGAATAAAGCTTATGCTGCTTTATGAGGATTAAAGGAGCCAGGGCATCAAGGTGCCAAACAGATAGGGTGAGAGAATCTGCACATTCTTCTTCTCAACAGAAAAACATTGAAGGCCCTAATGAATTCTATCCTTGTGAGACCTCACCTGGAGTACTGTGTCAAATTCTGCAGCCCCCAGGATAAGAAGGACATGGAGCCCTTCAAATGAGTCCAGAGGAGGACCATGAAGATGACCAGAGGGCTGGAACACCTCTCCTATGAAGATAGGCTGAGAGAGTTGAGGTTGTTCAGCTTGAAAAAGAGAAGGCTCTGGGGAAAACTTATAGCAGCCTTCCAGTACCTGAAGGGGTCTACAGGAAACTTGGGGAGGGACTTTTTACAAGGGCATGTAGTGACAGGATGAGGTGGAATGGTTTTAGTCCAAAAAGGGTAGACATTTGGAAGAAATTCTTCAGTGTGAGAGTGGTGAAAAATGGGTACAGTTGAGTGGAAGATGTTCCTGTCCATGGCAGGGGGTTGGAGCTACATGATTTTAAGGTACTTTCCAACCAAAGGAATTCTATGATTCTGTGATTCTATGAAGAAGCTATGCCTCCTCTTTAACCACATGAAGGTCTGAACCATAGGCCAGCTGCTCTTTTTTCCAGAAATCCTTGTGAGTGTACTGTCCTCTCATGGAAAAAGGTGGCCAACAAATCTGAAAAGGGTAAAGAGGGTAATATAATTCCTGTGGGTATGGTGGAAAGGGGGCAGGCTTCCCTGAGGCAGTTTTTCTGCCTTCATCAAGTCCCTACTCTTTGCAAGGGGCTGTTCTTTATGGGGCTAGGAAGAGGCCATTGCAGGTCTCTTCTTTGTTTATGCTAATATCAGAGAACTTAAGGGCTTTTCTAAATTCTGTGAAGGGCCATGAGTTGTTTCATAGAAAAAATGAAACAAGAGCTAGAAGAAGATGTGTGAGGTCCAATTCATACCCCATATGAGCTCTAAACAGGGCTTAGACTATGAACTATTTCAAAATTCATTAATATCAATGAAATTCCTTCTAAATGTTGCATTAAATTAATATGAAACTGACTTTTTAAAACAGAATAATGTATTTAATTTTTTTTAATCAATATATTACGTGTGTGGAAGTTTAGGATGCTTCCTGTATATCTTAATGCTCAAAATATGCAGGTAGAAACAGAGGTATCAAAAATGCACTCTCTGATGGTGTGTTTCTCTTAGAGAGCACAAGTAGATTCAACCAGGCACAGTTTCAGTGTAGGACATTGTGCCTAAATCCTGGATAAAGAGACATCAGTTGAGGTGTTATGGATAGGGGCAAAATGGGAATGAACTGACAGACCACACCACTGTTGATGAATGAAAGGAAGTGGGAAGATGGGGAGAGAAGAAAACAACCCAGAAAATGAGAAGGAAACATCCCAGAAAATGCTAAAGGATGGATATATGGTCCTGCTTTTCTTAAAATCAAGAGTGTATGTGAATTTAGAGTATATATGGTACTTCTCCATCTTGAAAAATAGTAACAGCTTGTGACTTTTCTTGTTCCATTTGAACACATCAACTGTTTGAGTTGATCTACTCAAGTAGATTTGAGTTAATCTACTCAAGTTTGAGTTGTCTGCTGCAAAAAACCCACAGTTATATCATAATACAGTACACGTGTTAGCCCGTGTCACATAGCTTGTTAGGTGGAAGTGGTGGTTTGTATCTAATTAATGCATCTATGTTGTATTTTCTATAAAATGATATCCATCTGTGTAGATTATTTCAGTGAGTTTTAACAGGGTCTCTATAAGATGTTATTACTTCTGTCATGCAGAGACAACCATATAATGATTTGCATAATTACAGATGGAGACAAATGTTAGCCTGCATGTTTAAAACAGTTATATACATTTCCACCTCATTTAAGAAAATCACTGGAGCTAGGTAGCTTATCCATGTTGGAGATCAGGTGGCAAAGTATATAGATTACACATCCTAATTTTCTACTGCTCAGGAGTTCCAGATCAACTGACCTTGCTTGCTGAAAAAGTTGTAGAAGAAAACTAATTTAAAGAGTGCTTCTGTGAAAACACATATGTCCCTAACTCTAACCTTGGGGACCAATCACTTTGGATGTGCTAAAGAGATGCTTTCATGAATAAGTGATGATAGGCTTTAATATAATTAGGGATCTTAATAATCAGGGCAGGAAGAAGGTTACAGCACTTGCAATGTGAAAGCACAGGGACAGATTTACAGAGGGGATACACGCGTTGAAATCTACAATTTAAATCTTTTTTTCCTCTGCCTAAATCTGGTACTGTGTAAATTTTTACTGTTGAGAATCCATGGAGTTGCTCAAGCCTTGACAGCTCTGGTTGTCTCAGCACATATTACATACCATGACCCCAGCAGGACCTGCAAGAATGTGATTCTGCCAGTCTCACACTTGGGGTCTAGCACTGATCTTCAAAGTACCTCAAAACAAAACTGCTGAAAAATAGTCCTACATCTGAAAAAACACATGTATTTCTGGTGTGTTTATTCACATCAAATAACTGGGAACACAGCTTGGCCCTGAGATTAATTTGGGTAAGATATTTGTACTATCTGCATGTTTACTTGATAAAATCACAAAAAACAACATTTCAGGGTGGGCCTAAGTGGTTATATAAGAGTGCCTGAGAACAAGCTGAGGAGGTAAACTCTGATTGTCCACACAAGACATTATTTTAATTAAGAAATGTTTGAAAAAAATGTTCTTTTTTCTTTTTTTTTGGTGGGGAAAGCAGAAAAAAAAAGTCATACTTTTCTCTTGGTGAAGAAGATGTTTGAATTAAAAATTTTGAAGTAGTCTCAGCAGTTTAATGACTGTAAGATTTGGCAACATTAAAATTCAACACACCTTAAACTATTGTTTTGTGATCTCTAGTTCTCATGAATATTTCTGTTGTGCTGCCAAGGTCTTCACACAGTCCTACTTACATCAGATGAATTTGATAAAAAAAATGAGGTTGTCAACAAATATTTTTTAAATTTGCAGGTATTGTTGCAAGGGTGGAACTGGTATTCAAATAAGTAGTGCTATGCAGATGGATATTATATAAGCTTAGTGAATCATGGAAGGTGCTGAATGGTACAACACCTGACTCATTATACCAGGAGAAAACAAATAGTGAAAAATAGTTGACATGCTGAATTATTTAAAAACACCCATTAGCATTTACTATCCACTTGTTATGTTTTGCACGTGCATCATTCAAGTATTCCCTTTTGTGCTAATAAGATTTTTCAGGTAAGAAAGCTGGAAAAGGAGGGTTTCCCAGTAACTTTTTACTCAGGAGAAGTAGCAACAGTGTAGCGTGTTGACACAGGAAGACAAAAGATTGGTCTCAGTGAATTAGTCACAGTCCCTTTTTGCGTGTCTGTACCATCCCTGGTGAATTTAGCAGAGGCATGTGAAAAAATCCAAAGTCACCATAAGACAGTGGTAACTTTGTCACTGATGCAGTACCATTACATTTTCTCTGCGATACTTATCATTAGATAAAAGCATTGAGTAGTGGCAAACTGATTGATCAAGGTCACCGTAGAAGTTTTTTTTGAAATGCAGGCAGCAGTGTCCTAAAATGGCAAGAAAGTTCTAGTTCTGTCATTTAGATACATGAGCAAAGCTTCAATAAACAGAAGGAACAGTGAACATTTGTAAAACTCTGGCCCTGGATCTGCTGGTGGTAGTCTCATTTGTCAATACAGGGCCCTGAAAACTCAAAGCTGAGATGCTTCCAAATGAATTTTCATTCTGCAAGGAGCTACTCACCACAGGAATTATTTGTCTTTGCTCTGACTTGTTCAGCATTGCAATGCTTCACCTTTTTATTTTGTAAGCTGGCCCCGAGTAAAACTGTATGGAGTCTGTTGCTGATCCTCCTCATTTCATAAAAAACCACTCTGAAGACAAGACAGATGATAACATCAGTTTTTGGAAGAAGACTATCTGATTCTTTGGTTGCATGCCAACCTTCTTGTCATTTCAGAGTATTCAACAGGTATGGATGAACTTGATGTTTCTGTAATATCCAGAATGACAATTTTATATCCACTGATTCATCAAATGCTCCCTCCTGGAATCTCTGCTCAGGGATTCACACACACTGCCTGTATAACAAGCACAGAGCAGAAAGACAGCCCTTTCCCAAACCTTTTCCTATCTCAAAAGGAGATAAGAGATGGATAAAATCAAGCTGGAAGTACAAAGGGACATTGAGATAAGCTTGAGGGAATCTTGCAGATGAACTGCTAAGAGGCCTTGCTGATGATTTGACAGCCATGGGAGGCACAGGTGAAGGTGTGATGGCTGCGGCTTGAAAACGCAGCAAAGCTGCTGGTGGAGGCTCTAAGACTGAGTATTGGCCAGGATGGTGGTGCTGGCTGGTAAGAAAGAAAGTACTGAAGGATGAAAAGCACTGTTTTATTCAGGTTCTTCACTGCTTATTCTCCTGGTGTGAAGACTTGCACTCTTATCCATCTAGTAGTGCAACTTCAGCAATCAGGGAGGACAATTCTTTGTGCTCAGCTCTCAACTCCAGCCAGTCCACAGTGCCCTTGGTGTCCTCCAAGGATGTAGGGTTTGGGATCTCTGAGGTTCTTTTCCCTCCAAAATTTTGCAGAGACCTGCTTCTGTTAGCAGACTTGTTTTTTTTAAAAAAAGTGCCAGTCTTATGGGATCACTGAGGATAGGCTGGAAGCTAGCTTTTTTGTCTTGGATACCTGAAAGGGACTGTCAGAAGGGTGTTTTGCATTGGTCAAAGCATCAGACAAGCATTTTGAAAGGGATGGAGCTCTGGTCAGATTTCCCTTATATACCAGGGCTAAGCTTCTGATATTTGACACAATCACAACTCACTCAGGTGTCTAATTTAGTGGCACTTTCTCTGGACTGCAGCTTTCTGATGTAACATGGTATGAACATTTGAAGCATGCAGACCACAAATGGTTTCTTTTCTTCACATTTTTGGTATTACTTATTATTACATGTGCAAACATCCCTCCTCCTCAAATTATGAACTGCTGATGCAGTTCACTTCTCCTTTTCCTTGACCAGTATGTTCTACCAGTTCAAATCTTAAGAGTTTTGCCCATGGGCTATGCCCGTGTGAGACCACAGTTTAAACGGCTTTGACACTGTTGTCACTGGTGTCAACAAATACATGACAAATTCCAAGTGAGTGTCTATTCCTCGGGGTGAAAATATTTCCTAGGATGGGTCTTGTGAGATGGATGAAGAGTCCTCACCCTCCACACTGCATCTGTGTTGCTCTGCCTTCCTGGTTTGAGCTCAGTGCAGAATTGTTCTTTAGCAAGGTCATCTTTGGAAGGTTTCCTTTGCTGCCTTGAGGCAGAGGAAACAAATTCCTTTGCATACCTAGCTTGGTTTCTGCACATGCTGATGGACTTTCCATGGGAGTGGAGACGTGTGGCTATATAATCTCTTGCCACACATACCCCTTTCTGTGTTACTGAAGCATCACACTTATTTTAAATCGCATACACATAGTCTTGTCAGGCCCTGTGAGTTTACAGTGTTTTTATTTTTGATGATGGAATTAAGGATGCACTTTTTCTTTATGTTCCATGAAATTTATTTTTAATGGTAAGATAAAAATGTGGGGTTTTTGTTTGTTTGTTTAATTAGGCTGCTTTGACTTTCCCATGTTGGGTGATTCCTACTGAGGGATGTATAGATGGGGCTTTGACCAACCCGGTTTAGTGGAAGGTGTCTCTGCCCATGGCAGGAGGTTTGGAATTAGATGATATTTAAGGTCACTTCCAACTCAAATAATTCTATGATTCTATGATACTGTATCCAGTTAAATTGATCCCCAAAAAAGAGACTCCAGATTTTCTGTCTAGCATCTATCTTGAATGTTTTTCTCAAAGGAATAATTCCCAGGGACCTCAGTCCTGCGTAGGAGCAGAACTAGCCCAGACTAATGATGGGAATGTGTTAAGAGCCAAATTAATAGAAGTATTTCCTGATAACAGTTAGGTCTATGTCCAACTCTGTCCAGAAACAGTTTCACCTAATTGGTTGTGACTGTCTAGAGATGTCTCTGAGCTACTGCCTGTACACTCTCTTGTAGTTGATAGGAGGTAGTAAGTACCTTTGTAGCTCAATTCACTTGACCTTGGAGGAGAAAATATCTAAATTCTAAAAGAAAAATACCTCAAAACCACCTGCTTATTTTCATAACTATTATCAGAACCCTCCATTGGCCGGATCAGATGTGAGCATTTGCCTCTTTGCAAGCTGAAAGCTAAGGAAGATGAACCCAGTGAAGAAGCATCCTCTCTTGTTTTGAGTGTAGAAAGGAGTTCACACTATTCTGCTCATATTGTGAGCAGTGAGACCCTCTGATCAGAGGCAGTTCATGGAGCAATCTGAATTCTTCAGATGCCTCTAAATCAACACATAAATAGAAGGCTGCCTTCAAATTTGGTTCAACGAGGAAGCATTACCAAAGTACATTTAAAAGACTTGTATCATCAGACCTGAATCTGAATTTGTTTGCCCCTAAGCAAGATGGCCTAAATGTTAAAAGCAATTTTCAAGGTGAGTGTCTGAAAATCCCAGTGATTGACTGGCTGGTTCTTCAGATACTTAGGCACTGAGTCCCAAGGGTAATCCCTGTCTACAGTGATGCCTCTTTTCCCTGTTCTTAACATTGCATCTGAAAGCACGGGACTTCTGTGTAAGGAAAAATTACACTCTATGTTTACTGAGCTCGACAGGATGGATTTCAAATTTGGAAGCAATGCTGATCAAAAGGTGTTAGAAATATGAAATTAAGCAAAACTGTGGCCACTTTTAAATACCTCTCGTTTGCTGCTTCAGCATACTACAAAGCACAGATCATCTACCTTCACAAATTATATTTACCATTAAAAAAAAAAAAAGGCTAGGTCTCCTTTTAAAAGCAATCTTAAAACAATCAGTATTGTTTTCACCTTTCAAAATCTCTGAAAGTTTAGATGATCCAGTCAGGGTTAGATAAAAAGTATAAACAAACCAGAAGTACAAATTAAGCGAGAGCAAAGAGTGCATTAACCTGAAGAGCAATTTGCACAATATCTTTTTTATTAATGCTGCTAAAATACACTACAAAAGAATGCACAGGTTTATACATCACCTCAGAGGATACCTGCAAAGATTTTTATGGAGTCGCAGGACACTAAGCCTATTGAATCCATTCCAAAATGTCTAAGTAACTTGTTGTGCAGCCAGCAGCAATAGATATTTTGATAAATATATGACTTTTTTTTTTTTTTTTTTTTTTTTTTTTAAGCCTTCTATATGTAAAATATAAAAAAATAAAAATTATTAGCTGAGTAAAAAAGGACTTTCATTTAAAACCTTTTTTTCATCTTTTCAAATTACAAGCAGAAATATACTAGAAAGGAAGACCTTATTAAAGACATTAGTAAAAAGGAAATCAAAACATAAATGAGTAAGAGCACAGTTCTAAAATCAGTTTCTGGTCAGAGTTTCAATGGTTATAAAAAAAAAGTCCTAACATAAAGAAATACTTAAAAGTCAAAAAAAGATAAATGCCTGTTGATTTAAAACTATGAGACCGGGATATTTTAAAATTCTGTGATGTTTTTAGTCCAGGATTGCAAAACCATTGATATTTTGGTCTCCGTGAGCCCTTTAAAATGCATTTACAAAGGTGAGTAAGAAGGGGTGCAAAGAAAATTATTGTCTCATAACATGGATTTCATTTTTGGATGCTTGTGCTTGCTCTCTAGTGCAAGAAATCAGGTAAGTAGGCTTGGCTCTCCTGCGATCAGTGAAAAGTGTTTTTCATGGAGTAACAGTTTTCAGCCTCCCTATCTTGAAGATCCAAGCAATCACACCCAAAATGTTTGCCAGGAAGGAGGATGTCTACACGGTACAGGTATAGTTCCAGCTGGAGAGGTCTGGGCTAGCTCCAAAGCAACAGCACAGTGGCCACAGTTCATGTGCTGCTTTGTCTGGGTAAATTAGCTTTCGAAAGGTTGGGTGGTGATGTTGCTCCCAGGACCTGAGCTATTATCTCTGCAAGCAGTGCACTGTGAACCAGCCTGCAGGGACAAACTGAGGACATGAATCAATCTTCTCCCCTCTAATACACTACTGTGGCATCAGGTGTCTCTACACACTTGGAACCCTGAACTCTCTATTGTACTCTCCAAGTGTTTTTATATTTCTCCCCCAAAGAAGTATACAGGTCTCACTTTTTTTTTTTTTTTTTTTTTTCTTTTTTTTTTTTTTTTTCTCTTTTTTCCCCCTTCTTTCTTTATTTTTTCTCCTACTTTGTATTTTTAAAATCCACATATATTGCTGAAACTATGTCACCTTTCCATGTAACAGCCCAGTGCAGTACAGAAGAAACAGCCCACACTCAGCTCCCAGCTTTCCCTGGAGAGACAGCAATCCACCTCTCAGTGCTCCTGGGACATACTGTAAATACCTGACTGCAGGGTGCTCGGGTGTAGGAGCTCTAGTTGGGCTTGTTCCATGGATGGTACACAGAAAAGACATCACTGAGGTCAGAACAAAAACATGAGCGCATCCCCTGAGGGGTGGGTGCTCTTCTAAGTGGGTTCGTACCAGGCTCTTGCTTTCTCTCTGCTCCTAGCCCCTGTGAAGTTAAATGTTTCCTATGCAGTGAAAAACCTGCAGTTATAGGCTGAGGACTATAAGCAGCCAGCCATCTGAGTATAAAAGCCTGTTTTCTCAGAGATTCCTTTGGGAAGCTCTTGTAGTTTTGAATCCCCTCAGGCAATGGTGGGAACGAAATGCAGGTCCCCTCTGTGATCCAGGCCTGCTGTACATACAGTGCAAAGGCAGAAACAGAAACCTCCTTTTCTAGCTGACTTTTCAAAGCAAGCTGTGAAAGCCAGGGTGTTTGACAAAGACCCTGATTGTGTAGGTGTGTTAGTCAAAAAAACATGAAAGTGAAGGGGAGTTCGAGTGGGTTCCTGAATGCTGAATGGGCTTTGGCATGAAATTGAGATCATTGGTGCTGTCAAAACTGAAGGCTTATCTGTGTGCAGCCAGATCTTTAGGCGCTGGGGGGAGAATTTGATGCAAAAAAGTATGTGGATACTTTTGGGTCCAGGAGAATCTGAACAAAGATTTTGGCTTTGCACCCTACAGATCATGTTCTGCTTCTTGCAGACACCCAAGAACTCTCTTTTGGATGGGTCCTAAATGATCAGCCTAGCAACTCGTAAGCAACTGATTTATATGCTTAAACAGAACTCAGCAGACATACTTCTTTCCCTCCTATACCTCTGGAAGCTCATGAAGCTACAGTAGACTCTAGTGGGGCCTGAATGGCATTGTCTGGCAAAGGGGTAGCAGAGATTAGACCAGTGTATTACACCTAGGGCAGTCAGATTCCCTAAGGGATGTGTGTGCAGGATGGATTGGGGAAACCTGGATGAGAAACAGACAGTGCACAGCAACTCCAGGCACGGTACACTGATGCCTGCTGCTTGGGCAGGATAAACACAATTAGTTATACCTGCTGTGCTAATCCAGCAAATCCCATCCCAGCCAATTCACTGAAATTGCATTCTCCATCTCTCCCTTCACTTGTGTAGATGTTTCTGCGCCTAATTCTGGGAGCTTAGTCGAGGCATTGCTCTACACAAGGTTGCTGGAGGGTTTCATAGCAGGAGCCATACCTGCATGAGTGCTTTTTAAACTCCTCAGAAATACTGCCCCTGCCACAGAGTGGCTCTGAGCTTCTGCAGTTCCTGTCAAAGCCAGTTCAGTACCCAGTTTAAATGCAAGTATGAGATTAGCCAACATTTCCTCCATATTTAGAATAGGGTTTGTTTCTTTCAGCTTCAGTTGTGCAATATGTACATTCTCAAACTGTTAATCTGAGAATCCTCCCTCTAAACAAGAGAGATAATTAGGTCCCCAGTGAGGGTGCCTGTCCATTTTCCCATTTCAGACCCTGTCACACGACAAGAAGAATTTCCCATTCTTCCCCTTGACTATGCAGGGGGACCATAGAGCTGGCTGAGACTGGAAGTCTAACTTTGAGGGTCTTGCTGGTGGTTGAGGTGAATCTCATGCTGACTCTGAAAGAATCTGAAAAATAATCCCTGAGATGATAGCTTTACTCCAGGGCTATTAACACTGCTGTGGTACTGCTCTCTGCTTCCTAAACACCAGAATCAAGTCCTTCTGGAATTCCATGGATAGCTTGTAAAATCGTTCAGATTTGGATGGACATTAGAAGGCCTCTAGTCCAACATACTGCTCAAGGCAAGGCCAGCAGTGGGGTCAAACAAGGTTGCACAGGGCTTTATCCGTCTGGATCTTTGAAACCTGCTGTGTGTAACCTTTTCCGACTACTTAATCTGCTTTAGAGTAAAAAATGCTGCTTCACTCAGAAATTCTTGCTTTCATGCCATGCACTGCTGTGAACAGCCTGTCTCCATCTTCTCAACGACCTTCTCAGAGGTGCTGGAGTCTGTTGTATGGTTCCTCTGATGCTGTCTCTTCTCCAGCCTGAGCAATCCCTGCTTTCTGGGTCTCTCTGCACAGGGCAAGTACTCGAGCCCTAACCATCATGGAGACCTTTGCTGAACTTGCTGTACCAGAGCAAGAGTTGATTAGTGGTTCCCATGCCCAGTCTCCAAGATACACACCCCAATAGGAATCACCTCAAGCCTCCAAGTAACCCAGCCACCCAGGCTGCTGTAAGCACCACAGATCTCCTCCTTGTCTCACAGAGGAGCTGTGCAAGAAGAGTAGCCAGCTGGTGAACTCTTTAAGTATCTGCATGTCTGTAACATTTCTGTTTTTCGTCTCCAAAATTTTCAGACCTGGAAAACAAGGCCAGGTTCTCTCCCTGTTCCATGTGCTCCAGTTGGCCTTGAGCAACACCAAGCTTTGGGAGTATTCTAGTGTCAGCCATTCAAAACATCTAAGAAACTAAAATAGAAGGTAGAGAAGGTAGCATTGTACCTTGTGAGGTTTTAAAGGGATATCAATGCCTTTTCCATGTCCACTATAACTCAGCTAACTCCTAACTCCATCTCCACCAAACTTTACACCCATATACCAGCTCCTGAGTCTTGGTAGCCTTGAGTGCTCAGAAATTGTTATTTCTAGAAAGGTTCAACATGTACAGTGTTCCTCCTGTGTTTCAGCAAGGCTGATGTTTCTTCCAGCAGCTGGTCTCATTACAGTCATCGGGAGTGTTTTTTCTCTCCTTTTGTATTCAGTACAAAGCAGTGTGGTTCTGACATGACTGTGTTGAAAATGAAGCAAGCTCCAGCATCTGCATTTCTGAAAGAAGCTGCAGTTTGTTCTTGCCACTAGATCTATACACAGCCCAAAGAACTAACCGTAGCCAGACTGCAAACAAGATGTCTGAACTGGTATTGTTTCAATTTAGAGGATACCTTGATTTTTCCAGGGGTGGTAAAGGAAGCTCATGTGTCACACCTGCATTTGCAGCCTCTCTGGACAGAATCACTAGAAGGTCACAGTCACACTGTCCTCCTGTTTTTCTCTGGTCTGTCTTATTTCCACCTTTGCTAACAAATTTGAACAACTTCCCTAAGCTATATGGGGGATATTTTTGTCGGCTTTGCTCTTCTGTGTGTGTCTCACCATGGGTAGGGCAAAGAGGCAAAAAGAAATCCAGTTCCCCTGCTTGTCTCCACAAGCCTCTTATTGTCAGAGGAAAAATTCTTCTCCTCTCCTTCGTTTAGTGTTAAATTAGTCCCAGCCTAGGATGTTAACAAGGACTGGATTTCATCATTTCATTTCAGTTTACCTCTGAAAAATGTGGGATTCCACTACTGCCTTGGCATTAAGCACTTTTTAAAATGCAAATTTCTCAGCTGCAAGGAATCACATTAAAAAAAATAAAATTCAAGAAGCAACTGCCTAAATCAAAGACTAATTGGCTGCCAAATTATGAGTTTATGCAACTCCCTCATCGTAGCTTGTTTTGCCTTTCTACCAGAGGTGAGTAAAAAAGCATCAGAAAACACACAAAAAATATTTTTATTTTCCTTTCATAATAAAACCTGTGATGTCAACCCATTTACTTTGAAAACTACTTCTGCCTGCTGTGAAAATGCTGTCCTCCTGAGACTATCTGTCCAACCTAGGGTTGCTTCCATAGGGAAATGGAAACCACTCCTGTGATTAAATCCTGACTGAGGGGAAACTGAGGCAAGAAGCATGGTCACCAGCCAACTACTGTGTGATTCTGGAATGGTAGTAGATATTTTAAAGACCTGGTCGTTATGCCTTCCCACGGAAGGTTCAGAGAAACAGCACTGAGATCATCTTCCTCTAACTGTGTTGCCAGGGGCATGAGAATTCACAATCTTTTGTTACTTGAGTTTTTCTGGGTGAATGCTCAGTGGGAGTGGGGCCATCTGGGGACTGAATATGCAACTGAACACTCTTGAAATCAAAGTGCAGCAGCTGGTTAACTTTATAGCTCAAGTCTCCACAGTGGCCTCAGTCTCACACCCAGGGAACTTAATGGGAGGAAGAAATTGCTTCCTTGACAGATGCTCACAATCACACAGGTGAAATGCTCTGAACTGTGACCCACGAGGCTCAGGGGTTAATGTTGGATCTGAGGTACAGTATTCTGGGTCAGTGTCTTTGTGGCTGACCTAGTCCCAGTTTGGAATTTGGAGACAAACTCTCCAGGATGTAAAGGGAGTCAGATCACATTTTCCTTTCTTCTTTCTTTCTCTCTGTGACAGTTCCTCATCCTGCCTCAAGCTCTGTTCTTGCCTGCCTCTCAAAGACATCATATGCAGCAGAGTACCTGGATGCAGTGATCTTCTTCTCTAAATGACCTTGCAACGATGTTATTCTCCTCAACTCTGTGCCACGAGTTTTATCTTAATCCTTTGTTGCAATCTCAGTATGTGAATTCACACTTGCAGTGAAGAACAAGGATTTCAGGCAAATTAAAGTGAAGCAGTGTGTGCTTCTAGTAAAGCATTTGCCTTATTTCTTTAGCTTTAATGCTTACCTTTTCCTCTAAGTTTTCCCAGTGATTCGTGTTTAACAGAGCAACAAATCCAAGGCCACTGGGGAACCATACACCTGACATATGCTGCAAACCGATTACTCAGGAATTCCCATAAAGAGTGGGATAAGAAATCTGATTCTCCTGCTTCAGCTGCATAGTACTTTATGGGAGGATTGGTGGGGGTGTGAGGGGGGAGGCATAAATAGAATGTCCCTATTTTAACATACATTTTAACACATAGTTTAACAATATAACAATATATTGGTTTGAAAAGCAATGAGGGTTTTATCAAGTAAAGGGCTTGTGGTGTGTACATACAATAACCAGGGTGAGAACTTAGCTTCACCTTTGAAATATGCTCTCCAGCAAGCAGCAACTTAGAAAAAGAAGGGTAAAAATACCATTCCAAGAGCTTTTCCAGCTCTACTGCATCTTTGCTATGTCAAAAACAAACTGCAAAATGAAAAGATGAAGAATGAGCCTACCATTTTGGGTCCTCACCTCTTAAAATAAAAGAGTAGTTTTAAAACACATAGAAATGTTCTGCCATGATGAATTACACATTTATAACCCTATTTAGTGAAGTATTTTACCTATGTAATTTTAAAACTGTCATTTTGACAAAAAATATAGATGAGCGAGTTGGCTTTTCACATTTAACATTTTTGTTCTTATTTGCAATTCACCAGGTTCAACTTTGATTAAAGAAGTGGTATAAAAGGAATGCATAATGGTCAGGTCTTGAAGAACATATTACTCTGACACGGCAGTATGACACTTTTTTCCTTGTGTAAGGAGATTCAGTTTCTTCACCCGAGAAACTTCTTGAGTCTGGGCCTGCTTGTTTTATTACATCTGAAATGCATCTTCCCTTGGACTCCAAATTTACATAGAAAAAGATTCTTGATTTAAAGAGGAAGAGACAAAAGTCAGCAGATAGTCATATTTATAATTCCACTCTTTCTTTTTAACAGAATTTCAGCAAATGAACCATCCTGTGCAATATGACTTTAAGCCTGAGATGAGGTGTGGCCATTGCAAAAGATCTAGGGGCAACGCTAACTGGTGATTAGAAAAGGTTCTTCTCTGGACATGGCACCTCCTCCACTGCAGCTTCTGTAGGTTCTTGGCACAATATGACCCTGAAATAGCTCAGAGGAAATATTTCCCTCTCTACTACTTGTCAGAGAGATGTTTTTATGCCTTCAACTCATTTTTTTCAACTCATTTTTTGTTCTATCATGTTAAGTTAAAATTGTGAAAACAACCCAGTAACCAACCAGCAAAACAATCTACTAGAAAAGCTTAATTTTTAAATAGTTGCTCAAGTACATTAATATCTGCTGCTTTGGTAGATATGTTAAATACAAATTTTCTCCCCTGTGACTTGTAATTATTATGTATTTCATTCCAACTCTACACTCAAAATATTTTGTTGCTTTCCTAATGCAATTGCTCTGTATCAGTATTTAATGACTGAGGACAGTAAATCCAGACGATCCCTCTGGAAAGACCTTAGGTATGTAAATCAATTAGTGATCATTAAGGCAGGAACCTCAGGAGTGAAGTGAGCAGCCATTTCATGGCTAATAACAATGTCAAGCAATTACCTATGGTTCCATTTCTACCTTGGCAAACTACTCATCTTACTCCAGATTTATAATTTTTTTTTAGTTCTGTTTAATTAAATGTACCCCCCTTTCAAGGGTCAGTGCCAGCAGAGTTTGCTTCAGGATCCAAACTTGCCAGCTTGGAAAAAAGAGAATATAAATAAATATATAAATAAAGAAGAAGGCAGATGTGGGAAACAAAGGATATAACAGAATTCAATTACACTATTTGGAGGTGGTCCTGACAGAAGGCATGAAACATCTACATATTTAGGAAGGCCAATTTCAGGAGGAAGGGCAGTGGTACACTGAAGCCTTCATTCTTCTTTTTTAATTTCCTTCTTTGGACGTTGGTTTGCAGCAGACCACTCGACAGCATCTTTGAGCCAGCAAAAAATCCAACACCTGGCTTCCAGCCCCTGTTCCAGGGAATTTCATGTGCAAAGCTGAACAGTGTCAAGAAGAGATATAATTGTAGATATACAATTATACAATCTACAATATAATTGTAGATATACAATATACCTGTGCTGTTTAGGAAACTTTCTTTAGAGGTCAAAGCTGGGGGACTAACCTCAAGAACTGTACATTTTCTGTAATGAAGTTGGAGTCAGTGGGAGTAAAGAAGTGGCTCTTTTAGGTATTTTTTATGCCAGTCTAAGTTTGAGAAAGCCTTCCTAGCTGAAACTATTTGTCAAATTAATGTTGAATTCCTAAATTGTTTTGGAATGGATGAGATTGCTTTTTGAAGATATGAATAGTTCATTCACTGAAGAAAAAATGTGCCCAGGTCCTGTCGATTGTATTGGCAGAGTTGCACCCAAATGTTGCTAGGAATGACTTCCAGGCCGAGGAAGGGTGATAAATAGTACACTTAACCTTAAACATGCATTTAAAAGCTTTCCTGAATGCAAAGTGTACTTTCCTTACTGGAAGTGCTAGGCCTAATTCTGCATTCCTTTGTGCTCATGTATGTCTGGGTAGGCTAAATGCCAAAAAATGCAATATGCAACATGTTTGCAGAACCGTTTGCCACATCCCCACCTTTTCTGAGAAGTGTTTATGCTTAGGCAGGTTTCTCTGACAGCAGAGAAGAGAATCCAGTTTTCTAAAAGACCACATTTTTTATTACACCCTGTCTCATTCAGTTAGTCTGCAGATTGTTAAACAGAAAGTCTCCAGTGAGGTAAACGAAATCTTTTGCTAACTGTCCCTTTTCACATCAGGGCACTGAAGGTATTTAAGTCAAATATGACTCTTCCAGGCTGAGTGTGACACATCTGCTGTACCTTTTCTTCCTTCATTTCCACTTATCCCGTTTAACGGCGACTTGATTAGCTGGCTAAGTGGAAATGCTGAGCTGTAGCTGAAATTCTCTCCTTCCCTATCAGTTCTTGAAAGGCCAAAATGATAAATGGAATTCAGACCTCAGAGCCTCACTTGCATCACAAAATGTCAAACCAACCGCTTGGTCTGGGTTCAGTGTTTCTTAAAATCTACTCCCTTCTTGCTGTTTCTATCTTCTATGCATCTGCCTACGTGTCAGCACATGTATGCTTATTTAAAGCCTCTGGTTGTCTTGGGTTGTAGGAGGCCCAGAGAATGTGGCAGGTTTTAATATACAACTTCAGCCTCTCTTACTCGTCAATAAAAGAAAGGGAAATATTTTGAAACTCCAGAACTGTTTTGCCTCTACATAGAAAACCTGGAATTTGAGTTTCTCTGGAACTGAAATGCAGCCTAGGGCTCTGAAGGAATCCTGTGATCTTAATATCAGGGTAACTTCATGTTATCAGCTTTTTCATTGTATGAGACCACTACAGGGAAGTTCTGATATTGGTATACTGGGTTGCGTGGAAGTCATTGAATTGCCAAACATTTTTTGTCGTTCTTCTGGAAGAGGTCCTTTTTTTTCTTTCAGGAATTTGTTTGCAGGTACAATTTGAAGATTTTTGATATCTATTATAATCTGATTATCTCTGTGATAGATGCAGGAGGTATGCAGAAGAGTCAGCAGAATGTCAGCTCCACTTGAACCTCCTGTTGACTCTAACCAAAACCCATTTGCATTACCAAAAAACCCAGCACACCCACTTCCAGAGCAAGCTGTTAACCTCTAATAAAAGATAAAAAGATCAGAAATGGTATAATTTACCTCTGGACAAATGAAGAAAGATCACAGTCAAACATTTCGAGGTCCTTTTTGAACCTGGAAAGCAAAACTTTTATCACCCTAATGAGAAAGGCAAAGAACCTTAAATAGATCCTATTAGATTCCAGAGAAAGTATGTACCTGCCACTGGATCTGCAATTGTTTTCATCCTGAATCTGCAAGGGAGGTGCAGATGCATCACACCTAAGAGAAATGTGTATTACAAGGAGCAGTAGTGTGACCTGTCCTCTCTCTACTGTCCTGGACATTACAATGCCATTGTATCTTACCATCACAATTTTATCACTTTGTGTGTTGTGGACCTGTGACTTTTTCAGGCTTCTAACTGTACAAAGCCCATTCTGGTGAAAGGATCATGAGCATTTTCAAGCAGTTTATAATGAGGATGTCATTGCTTTTCACAGTGTTAACAAGATTACCATCATGTGTTCATGAATACTTAAGGATATTCAATAAAAAGGATGGGATGTGAAGAGGATGAGCTATTGCAGCTCTGAGATTGTTAATCAAGGTTGTAAATTATCTATATCCTTTAAATTCATGGTGAGATAGCAATATCAAAGCACTATTTCTCCAACTGGCTGCAGTCAGAAAACAAACTTCTTTTTTTTTTTTTTTAAGGGTCATCACCATATCCTGCAAGCTTTCAAGGCAGAAAATTAGCTCACAGTCACAAAGAATATATTCTCATGAGTTGTTACTGCATTTGCTTGATTCTGTCAACTAATTACTGAGTGATCAGAGCTAGAAGGAACACTTTATTCAGTGTATTGAATCCAGGGAGGGTTTGATACAGGTCTGATGCTTTACAATATGGGCCATCAAACGTACGGCTGCTTTCCCCAGCAGCTCCATTTATTTACTTACTGATTTTTGTATTGAACCTCCTTCTGCCACCAAACTTATTCTTGTTAGTTCTCTGGAGTCTGTTAATTCACAGTCCCTCACTCACCTGGAAAGTTCCCATTGCTGCACTACTCCAGGGACACAGGACCCTGATCTCATATCACTGATGGGTACTTCTTGGGTACATCAATAGGCACAAAAGAGGGACAGGGACTGACTTCTGGCCCAGAAATCAAGTGTGATGGACCAGTTCCTGTCAACACTTCTTTGGACTCAGCCTCTTAGTTGAAATTCCCCCTGAAGTTAGTTGCCATGGAGCAGCAACAAAGGGTGACTAGCAGCTACTTGGTGTGGACAACAAGGTGGACACTCAGGCTCATCTTTTTCTCAGAAGAGCAGAAAAATCCTCTGAGTAAGAGTTATGTTGCTGTCCCTACCACAGAATGTCCTCTAGTGAAATGTTCTACTCCAAGGACTACCAAACTACCAAGTTCCTCATTTGTTCCTTATCTTTTTTGTTCATAAATATCTCTTCAAAAGATCCTCAGTCACCCTTGAAACCCAAAGGCACTGCTGTGTGATGAATCACTATTGCTATGATATTGTGATGGTTCCCAGATGCCAAATTATCATCTGGGGTGCTGGGATCTTGCTAGCACTCCAATGCCTTCTTAAGTGTTTTGAATATGGAGAGGAAGTCTTGAATTCTGGACTGCTGAAAAATGAAATGTTTCATCTAATATGGCACATGAGAGGAAGCAGAGACAAGGGTCTTGTCCTTATTGCATGTCTCTAGTCCCCATACTAGAACTTCACTCTCCTTTCATGTGTTACTCCATTTTGATCTCTGGAATCTTTCTCAGGTATATGGTGGGTTATTGAAGGCAAGGGAAAAGGCAAGTAGTCACATCCCTTCTCAGCCTGCTGTGTCAGGTTAGGATACTCCTGTAGAAGGCAGCAGAAAAGAGATGACTCAGAATCTCTGGTTAAGCAGCAAATTAAAATTAGGTTTCTGTGTGATTGCTAAAATGACCAAATTATTGAATAAAAGGTTGCTACATTGTTCATTCAGTGCTGTCAGAGTTGGCATGTACTGTCTAAATATGCTTAATTTGCTATTGAGCAGAGTGTTGAAAGGCACATTGACCTTCTTGTGCGCTGGTGCACTGTGCTGAATTTAAACTTATGCAAGACTCAATTAATATAAGCTTATTTGTAATCACCTGAGAAACAAGTATATGACACTCTGCTTGATGTAGGGTAATATTGTCTATAACCCACTTACCTGCTCTCTCAGTCAGGCTGGTGTCATTGTCAAGTGGCCACGCAAGGAAAATATTTCCTGAGCTTCTGTATTTGGTCCCTAAAACTGATGTCTCTAATGTTTTGACTAACACTAGCAATAGTAAAAACGTTGTACACTGGCCAACTCCCACTTAGGCCACTTGCCAATAAGTTTTGATGGCAGGTGTTGGTCTAAAGAAAACACCCTGTCACACCTAGTGGTATTGCAGGAGCTGGATTCTCCTTGTTTGCCTTTCAAGAGTAGACTGAAAGAATAGAGGAGGCAATCTCTGCAATTAATGTGATCAATTTATACAATGTAAACCTTTGACAAATTAAAACAGATTCTGTTACAAACAGGCTTTGTACATAATTTCTCCTAAAGTTGACATGAAAATACACTTTTTAATCAGAAAGCTAGAGAAAAAATTCTTTCATGTCATTATTGCAGTGTCTTTTTTATCTCTTTACCCTTTTTTTTCTTTTTTTTTTTTTCTTCAGTGTGCTGAGCCTCTTGTGTCATAATTGAACCAAGCAGATATTTTTCATTAAACACCATGAATCTTTTCTGTGTCCCTCCTCAGATCCCTTTGAAATTCCCAGAAGTAGCAATCTGATTTGCTTCATATTCAAAGGCTCCTTCTTGAGAGGACAGTAGGAATATGTGTGATTGCTTTAAACCTTAGTTGAGGTAAATGCGATGTTCAATAAATTCATCAAATAAAGCTTGAATTTTATGGTGCAAATGCCAATCTTCATGGTTCAGTGAACTTTTTCAAATAGTACACAGCTTGACTATATCAAATTTGCAGAAAGGGATTGATTTTGTTGTTGTTGTTGGAATAAGGCCTTTTCAGCCTTGTTGCATGCTTTCCTGAAATAATAATGCTATATTAAAAGATAAATTCTAAGCAGATTACAGTTTTTAAGGATTATTCAGAATGTTAACAAAAAGTATGAAAGACTTTCTGCTGCAAACTTAAATGGCAAGTCTCAACCTGATTATTAAAGTTCTGTTTTCCACAGTCATGTAGGATTACAGGGCAAGCATTTTTGTCTTCTAGACGGAAGCTCTGTGCTTTCAACTATAACTGTTGTGATTATTTTTTTCTCCATCTATTTCCTTAGTTTTGTGGTGGTATTGATAAGATAGCTACGAGAGACTGCAAAATGCTTCCTGTGCATAGCTAATGTTACCAACTGTGATAGAGGGAGAATGCCTGATGAAAGCAGACACATTTAGAACATTATCCATTTCCAGACTGATAGTCAGTGACAGGACAAGTGGTAACTGTTTAATGAATTATTTTGAAACCTGGCTAGTTCCCCTCAGATTTTTCTATCCCTCTTTTCTAAGGCCATATTGTATGCAGCTATTTTTCCCCCTGTATTTGTTTGCTTTTATCTGTAGTCTGGTGATGAAAGGACTGTCTTTAGCATACACAGGCAGCAGAACTTTAAAAAGCATCCACAGTGCAAATATACCTATAATTTTGGGTTACAAAGTATGTAGTAGCAGCTCCTTAACTGGTATCAATGAACATAACCCCATGAAAGCCACTGGCATAATGCTAATGTGTCCAAGCTGAGCCCATATCTGTCCTTAGGTCCCTATCAAAGCAATACATGATCAAAGCTTCCTTTGTTCTTTCTCCCAAATAATTTGCAATCTAACATCCAGTTCTAATTGGTTTATCATAATTTCTTTTTTGTCAGCCCCTCTTTATGGCTGGAAATATTAAGTGACATGCACCTAGGGATTTCACAGGCAAAATTTGTGCCATTACTAATTAGATATAACTAAGGCCTGGGACCTAAGGAGGAATAAGTTCACCTAGAGAATAGAAATTGTTATTTGGGAAAGTCTCCACGCAGAAACTTTTATGACCCTTTTATTTTTTTGGAGGAAGTAACTTTGGGCTAACACTAACAGGTACAGTGGGGACTTGCTTTGCAGAAAAATATACAGGGGCATTTTTTCTCTTCCTTACTCTTAATTTGCCTTGAAGTCCCCAAAACACATGGAACTGTTAGGCAAATAGTCCTAAATCATTGCCTATAACTCTCACGTGTTTTTCTTTCCCTCTTGGTGGGCTTTGAATGCAGCTGCCATATCCAATGTAGTCTTTGGGTCAGTGATTCCTTTTTCTGTTTCCCCCCCAAGACCTGCAACAGGGAGGCTCTGATCTTCATGAATATTCAGTTTGATGGTACAAGGGATCTGTAAAGCAGGGTCAGAGGAGAAAGAGGAGTTGTGCAACAACCGTTAGAGAAATCCAGGTTGCTGAACTCATGCTTCAATATCAAGAAAGGTTTTTATGAGAACCTAATGCCATTAGACTACTTTGAAAAGCCTGGTCACAGGCTATACTTAGCATAGTGACAATGTGATTTGTTCAGTTTAGGTGTCCATTAAGTCCCTGTGACTTTATTATCCTGGTCCTGACAGGTAATTGGTGCTGACCTGCTCAGAAAGTAGGTGAAACCAAGCCAGTTGTAGATATGAGATGTCAACAAATAGGTAGATAGATATTAGGGAGTTAGAGGAAGCACTTCATTAAAAACACAGTATTCGGACAAGGTTAGAAGTAAGTTATAGATTCAACCTGCCTCTAGGTTTGTTGGGAAGAAGGGCCTATGTGCTGGAATCTCTTGGGTGTGGCTGTCATCAGCTATAAAATAAAATGTACAATCAAGGGCTTATGTGGATAGTTTTTTTGACTGAATGTGAAGAGTAGGAAAAAAAGCCTCAAACAAGAGATGAGAAAGTTGTTTTTTTTTTTTTTTTTTAAAAAAAAAGAGAATAGAAAAGGGCAAGAAAGATTGAGAAATACTGTTTAAAGCAGTAGGAAACTGAACTTTGACCCATGGTGGAAGGTTGACGAGGTTAAGCTGGCATTGCACATTAAAGTGTTTAAAATATTATTCTGTACATCAACATTTTAAATTTGGATTCGTTTGATAAATAATGCAGCGAGAACAAGAAAAGGGACATATGAACCTCCTCTGACATTGCTTGTAACAGTGGAAAGGAACAGACTTGCAGTGCCTGGAATGTCAGCTGCCACGTATACTCACAATTATACTGAAAAAACCCTCTGACAGCAAAATGCAAAATTATGCTCTCACAAGTTACCCTGCTGCTGTACTGGAAAGACTTAAATAAGCCTGCATTCTATTTGCACATGCTGCAAAGTGAGAACTGTATTTCTAGTCTATTTATTTTGTGTGTCATTGGAATTGGGCATTTTCAAACCAAACACAAATGAAAGATGACCATCAGACTGAGGCAGAATTTGATTTCCTTATGTGTATACACACACACATATATGTAAAGCGAGAGACATATATATATATACACACACACACAACAAATAGCAGCTGAATATATGTAGCTTATCAAAGTCTCTGGGAGCAATATCACTGAAGACATGTAGTTGTATCTACCAGAACAAATTGAGAGCACCTTCCCTGACCCCAAGTGATGCTTCTCTTTCCCAGTGCCTTTAGTCTGTCCTTTTGGATGTGCTCTGCAGCTTGTTTTCTGAGTGAAGGCAGCCAGTATCATGAGACCAAAGAATTACATGCACGATCCATATAGTGACAAAGACATCTCTAAAGTATGAAGAAAACCTCACCCCTAGGAATAGCGAAAGCAATAAGGTTAAGGTTGGGTCTAGTTTATTCAAATGCAGATTTACTCTGTTGTTTTCATAATATATGTTGATAAAGGGAGCTAGAAATAGTTAATGGTGTTTTCAGTGAAGTAATGGGGCTGATTGTTACTCTTTGCTCTTAATGTGACTTGCAATCTGGTTCAATGAGCAATTATATAATATGTGTAATTTTATTATTTATTGCTTTGTTCACTATTCACTTTACATATTGGCTTAGATAGCTATCATCTCAAATTATTTGGTTCAGTGCTGCAATTAGACATTCGATAGCTGGTCTTAGGTAATGCTTTCTTCCGGTACATGGTAACACTCAAAGAATAATTCTATTCTTCCCATCAAGGTAATGCTGTTGAGAATTGTGCATTCAGTTTTATTCTACTCCAGACTGGCTATTGGAATTTTGCAGCTCCTGAGGTTATACAGTTTCAGATGGTTACTTACCTCCAATAAACCTGTTAGAACTAAGGAAGCTTTGAAAGCTCTTCTGGTTTGTTGGCTTGTAGAGTGCATCAGAGCTATGGTGAGATCTGTATGAGAATAAACAAGCCTAGTAGCCTTGGTGGCCTACCAAAATGACAGAGACATTAACCCCCCCTAGCAAGTTAGTTGATTGAGTTCATTTCTACTTCAATGGGTTCTGGGTCAGTAGTTGCATTTTTTCCTGTGTATTGCCTTTATGAGGTAGCCCCGACATGGAACAAAGAGTAAGTTCTGCTGGAGAGCAAAGGATTCAGGTTGTTTAAAGGTTTTTAGGGAAGACAGAATGACTATAAACCAAAGAAACAGTATTCAGATTATTCTAGCTGGCTGCCAGTTTCCATTTTTGCTACAGTCTTTGTCCCAAATCTGGAAAAAAATTGTTGTCAGATTCTGTTTTTGTTACAATTTTTTTCCCTCAGGAATGAAATATCAACATTTTCATGGTTTGTACACTACATGAAATGTAATATTTTGCTGGAATCCTTTGACCTTTTCAAAAACCTGTATTTTGATTGTTTGGCAGTTCTGCTATTTCCCTGCAGGTTAGAGAGGAAAACTATGTTTTGTGGAGGAGGTGAATTTACAATGGCAAGCACTGGGCTCTGTGGCAGGTATTCAGAAGCACACTGGATAGTCTATTGGATATAGGGGTGGTGGTGATTTGTAATGATTAGTCCTGCAAAATGCTGTGACCTGGACAGATTTTTTTTTTCCCCAAGTGTCATTGTAATAGGATCTGCTCTGATGAAAAGAAAAAAAAGCAAAATCTCAGAAAATGTGCAGTTACGCAAGATGAAATTCAAGTCAAGCCTCCAGGAATTATACCCAATTCTGTCTTGCACCTAAAGCCATCTTCTTTTTTCCCAACAACACTGATAAACACCAATTTTCTCTCCAGCACAGAGGCTTCAAGCTGACAAAAATTTCCTGCATTCTGTTTAGTGAAAAATATCAGGGTTTTGAAAACAGTTTTCTTTTTTGTATACAATGAAAACCAAACTTTTCAAAATATTGTATGAGAAAGAAAAAGACTGATCCCTTATCCTCTACGACTGTATGAAATAAACAGGTGACATATATTACAAGGCAAAGAGAAGCAGAAGTAAACCTGAGGAATGTTTTTTTGAGCAACTGAAGTTTCTGGACAGGAGGTCAGAGCTTCTGGTGAGGTCTCATTTCACCAGGACTCTCCTTGCTGGTTTGGAGATGGTTTTAACAGGCTGATACAATAACCAGAAAGGTAAATGTACCTCACTTAAAAAAATTCTGCCCAATCCTTTCCATAGCTGGTGCAGTTCTTGGAGCACCAGCCCTGTCAGGTTACAGCACTGCTATATCTTTCTGTTCCTGAAGCCTTGTAGCTGCTGCTCCCACCTGCAGAGAAATCTCTCATCACATTGGACGAGTGCAATATTTTCATCTTCCTCCACAGTTTCTTGTTTCCAGCTATTTCAGTCCAGCCTAATGACACAATATAATTAGTTTTTTCCTATGAGGTATTACAAGCCCCTTATGCACCTGGCTGAGTCCTTTCATTGGTTTACCGGGCACTTTTTCCCTATCCATCCTTCCTCACTCCAATTGGTTATGCATGGCTAATGACCTCTTTTTAATTTCTCCATAAAAGTAGCTTGTTTTCCTTTTCAAAGCTGTGCATACCAGGCACTTGTGTTTCATGCTGCATTAAGTCCTGCTGCAAGTCCATGGACAATCTTCTGTCTGGGGGCCTTTGACTGCGGTCCCATGGGCTTTATTGGCCTTCAGGTAGCCTGTGATGCAAACAGCAGCAGAAACTATATAATCACCAGGTTCTGGAAATCCAAATAATAGGCTGTTTTCCAAAGGTCTGTAAGTTACAGGAGACAAGCAAGTACTCATATCACCTTTATATATCTCCAGTCTAAATGTAACATAACTTCCAGACCTTTAATGTTAGCCGTGGCAAACAGGACACAACCCGCTGAGGATAAATTTCTTCTTAACTATGGTGTGTGATTTGATCTGCCATCACACAATTTTTGAATAGTAATTTTCCTGCCTAGTTATTTTGACATTTGACATTCTCTTAAACCTTTCTTATGTTATATAGAAAACAGCTTTGATTTAGGCAGTTATAGTGTAATTCAACATTTGTGTCTTCGTTACTTGGGTATATTATTTTTATAATATTATATTACTTTTTTACATGCTTATCCACATAATCCCTCCTTCCCATCCATCAACTCAGAGTAAAGCTATCAGTACTAGTGAAAGTTGAACTTATTATTCTAGTTATGGGAAGATAGAAGATTTTCATGATAACAGGTTGACTCATAAAAGATCTCTTTTGGTGACAATATAGTCATAAGAAAGTGAATGACCTTAAAGACTTTTAAACAAAAATTTAGATTTGATAATATTGCTATATTTAAGGGAGTAGAGACTATCTTTTGCATAGATAGATTTTCTAGAAATGAGTGAACTTCCATTCTAAACTCATTTGACTTTCTCCAAGGACAAATCCAGTATTCTGGATTAGATCATCCCGATTATAATATCCTAAATGAAATAGTTAAGATATGAATTCACACATTGCAAAGCCACAGCTTTAATCTTGCACAGAGACAGAATGGCACCGACCCAGTCCTTACAGAACAGGGGCATACATCACGGTGGATACCTGCTAAGATTTCATCATACATTATTTTTACATGAAGTGTTATGAGCCATTTCTTGGAGAAAAAACATATTATTGAATGTTGATAATGTAAAAAACAGTCTGGATTTTCTTTTGGGGATTAGTTGTTGGATCAGATTACATGGAGGTCTGAAGTGAGAGGAGTTGTTTCCCTTCCTCCCTCTCTGAAAAAGAGAGAATGCAGATTATTTCTCTTGCTAAATTGTGCTACACAAGAATGCAATATTAACATGAAAAATAGTTCTCTAAGCTCTGCAATTACTGCCTGTCCTCTTTCTAGCAATTGTGGAAGTGCTGTTAAAGGAAGAAATGCAATAGATGTAGTCAATAACAGAGAAATGCAGCCTGCCATAAGAAATTGCATAGCAAGCCTGTGCTTCCAGAGTTTGGGCTTAGGTGCTGCTGCATAGAGGACAGCTAACGAGCTCCAGTGCTTTAGTAGTTTTCTAAAGCTCAAATCTGTATACCACTTTTAGAAGAAAGAGAATAAACCCTCCCTTTCTTAACTTCACTGAAGTCTTTTGCAAGTACCAGGTTGGTAATTGACTTAAAGCCTAAGAGGGGAAAAAAAAGGAAAAAGTTATGTACATAGTTATATGAATTTTAAACTATTTTTTAATTAGAAGTGGTTCATATATAAGTTTTAGCTTTGATTCTATTATGGTGTTTCTGCAGACTTAGGATTTCTTTACAAGATCAGATCCTTTGAACAAGAACAGATGAGTCTTTGGCTTACTGACTATTTCAAAAATTTATTTTCTTCATTTTCCCAAGGAATCATTTCCAAGTCTTTATACTCTTAAAACTCCTCTTACCCTTAATAGAGCTATTCCTAGTGCCACAACTGACTGCACCTTTAAGACTGTTAATACCATGTGTTTAATTGTAAAAGTCAAACTGCTGCAGGACTTGAAGTGTGCAAATCTCCCTCTTTTATTTTTTATTTCTAAACTGTGTTTTCTGAGAAACACCTGGGCAGTGCAGGTCTGATCACATGACAACTCAGGCTGGAGGGATGAGGTAACAGAAAACAGCAACAACAGAAAATTACCCCCCTCCCCAGAACCTAGTCTGCCTGTTCAATTTCTATTTTGTCCAGAGGAGCTATAAAGCTGGAGAACGGTAAGTAATAGATTTGAGAGTCATCAGAAATATAAATTATAGCTAGACATTTCCTATCAGCATCCCAGGCAGTCAATGATAAACAGTCAATGAGAGGTATGCACTTCTAGCATTTTTATAATGAATCAATTTCTTCTATGACAGCTTACCATCAAACATTATGCTTTGGAATTTATAACTTTTGACACCATTTTAATAGATGGTCTAGATAAAATCCATTCTTTTTCTCTTTTGAGAATGACACTTTCACCTAATGAACCTAATGAACATATCTAATAAAGTCCAAATGGCTCTGGAAGTACAGGTACATACACACAGAGATTTCTTCCTTCTTTCTCTGTTCCTGCTTTCTCACTCTCTTTCTCCCTCCTTCCTTTTTCCTTCCTTTTAAGTGTCTTCCAATCAACAGAGAACAAACAATATTCTTAGAGGCTAACAGTTCAGTAGCTCAGAGAAAATGATTTTTTAAAATACAAATGGGATAATTTAAAATCTATAATTGCATAAAAAGTATCACTTCTGTACTTGCAATCTGACTGATTATTATTCTTCCTACTTGTTCTTTGTGTGTTTACAATATTATATACTAGTTGTCTGCAAAAGCATTGAAATAGAGACTGCTATGCAAGTCTGGTTCTTTGTTGCATCATTCCAACATTGTTTGCCCAGGAATCAGTGATCAGACCAGATTCAAAAGACAGAAAATTGCAGTCTCTGAATGCTGTTAACAACAAAGTAAGTTTCATCTTTGAAATTATGCTTGAAAATCAACCTTTTCACTTATAGATGTTTGTTCTTATTGTTTATAGAGGAAATATTTGCATTAAGACTTTCCTGCCCTTTGCACCAACCTAGCCCTTAGGAGGTCAGGATCTTAGATGACAAGAAGTTTATCGGGTTTCATCAGGTTGAACACAATATTACTTCTGCTACAAAGGTCTGGTTCTCCCCACACTACTTTTATGCTAGATTAAGTCTACCAATTTTATTAGCTGCCAAGGTAGGTGAGTTGTTCATGAAACACTCTCCTTCCCTTGCACTGTCTGCCAGACACTCGCAGTCCCTTTGCCCTGAGATGTCTCCACAGTGATGGCTTTCAAAGGTGGGTCAGGCTCTTCCTCAAGACTTTATTGTTGACCTGGTTATTCCTCACAAGATCTTCTTTTTTTGTTACCATGGGAAGGAGGAGGCCTCCCTCATAACAAAGTAACTTTGGAAAGAATGGATGACATATTGTTGTTACACCTGGAGGTGGGCTGTTTATTGCAAGATCAAAATGTATGAAAATGGCAGGCTAGGCTTTTTTTTTATTTTCATACCTTATAATCTGAATATTAATCCCTTCATTTAGAACAGAATCACATGCTCATTCATTTTTATAAATAGAAGGAGGGTATTTTTATGTACTGCCTTATAACAGAAGTTATAAGTGCAGTTGATAATAAGCCTGGTATTTTTTAACTAGAAACATGCTGAGGTTGAAAAAACCCAACTTTCTTTTGTCTTCTAATAGAAGAGGCAACAATTTGGTAACGTCTCTTAATTTGTGGAGGCTTCATGTATGTTCATTTCCTAGAGTCTAGGAATTGCTGCCAAATCACACAGTCAGCCTAGCAGCAACTGGTAGCTAATACAGCTAATATCTGGCCCCTCAGCTATGTCTGAAGGTTGCATATAAATGTAACAGTGGTATGTGTGAATATCCTACTGAGTAAAGTCAGAATGAGAAGAAATGAAACCATGAAGGGAAAGCTCCGCAGAAATGGGTAAAGACCAGGATAATGGACAAGGTAAATGGCAGAGGTGGTGATGTCATAGCTCAAAGGCAGAAGAGAGGGATGAGAAAGATGATTTATAATGAGTGCTATGGGCTCTGTAATCAAATTTTCAAATGTTATGTGGTACTTGGAGCAGGGATGTCAACAACTGTGAGCAAATTAGGATGACGATAGGGGGACTGTGAGGTAGACTGATTTTCCAGGAGATTAAGGCTATTGCTGGCTATGTTAGGGGCAAGATAGTTGTGAATGGATATATTGAAGAAGTGGTTATGAATCCACAAGCATGGATAAGAAAGAACACAAAAGAGAGAAAAGATAAAATGGAAAAGACCATGGTAGCAGTTCTGGAGAGGGAAAGGGTGATGGATGGAAGACCAGAGGATGTGCTAACCTCCTCTGGATGAGAGGATGTTGATAACCCAACATTATAGAAAGAGAATGGATTTCAGGACAGTCCTGTGTAGAGGGTGGTGGGTTATTTTTGTTTTGTTTTGTTTTTGTTTTGTTTTTTTTTTCTTTTTGTCCAAATATACTCTGTAACTTTGTCTTTTGCTATATTCTCTTGAAGGAAATTATTTTAAAGTCTTTCTGGTGAGTATCTGAACAGTTCATAACAAATCATCCCTTCCAGGAGATCATTCAATATTAGACATATTGATGGCATGTTTGAATCTCTAAAGTGGTAATTTATGCTATTAGCTGAGTTGTCTTGATGACCTTCACTACACTAGTATTTTACTCGTTCTTTCATATTCTTGTACTTCATACATATCAGAGAATAATTCATATCCTTGGTAACCTTTGCAAATGATTTCCCCAGAGGTTTTTCTTCATCAATACCAGAGAAAACTAACCCATTGTCATCATCCTCTAAAAAGTAATTAGCCATGAATAATTGCTCCTTCCTGACATCTTTCTAACTTTGCACTGAATTGATTTTTTTTTTTAAAGTAGATCTATTAATTGTGGAAGCATTAGGCTGCCTTCACAGTTTTATTCTCCCATTCCTTATTCTGTGCTTTTGTTACAAGTGATCCGAATTACATTTTGCTTGTCTTGTTTAATGTTGCTTGCACAGTTCCCTAGCTTTATGATACTTTGAATTCCAGGCTGGTAGAATAGATTTTTTTTTTGTGCAGTTATTAGATTCGATTTTGGAACACTTTTACTCAGTGAGTTATTATCATGGAAGTCTTGTACCTCTTCCACAGGATATTTTTTCTCTTACTTGCTCAGCAGGAATCCCAGTGTGTCTCTGCCAAGAAAGATCCAGGAAAGAAATATTCATTAGAGCATGTCTGGTTCCCCATCTTTTTGTCACTGAGCCTTGGTTGATGTATCTGTCACAGTCTGTTTCATGGGTTCTTCTGGAATTAGCTAAACTACTTTCCAGAGCCTGGTGCCATGGCCCACCTGTGAGATGCTTATATCTCATCCTAAAAACTAAAAAATACTCAAAAATGAGAGAAAAAGAGAAATAAGCATGCTTGTACATTCTCAGGGTATTCCCCTGAAGAGAGGACTTATTTTCATCAATTATGACTATGTTTCTCTACTTTCACTGGAAAACTTTATATAAAGATAGGCTGTGATGGAAATGTATCTTCAATGGACTATGAGGGAGAAATGTGTTTTTCTTCAATATAAGGGAACCCTTCAAGAATACAGCTATGCAGAAAGTAAACCTCTGTTGTTTAAACTGATGAAGTCCCATTGTCTTTAGTAAAGCCATGGTTGTTGTGGATAATGAGTGATGATGCAGGCAATGTAGTTTTTTTGTGTTCTACATCTTTACTCCTGTGCTTCTGCATAAGTGTAGAAAATTTGACTATTTTTCCCTACTCTCCTGATGAAACCTTGATTTTGTCTGAAAACTGCTGTACCCTCATGTCTCCCTAGTATAATGGAGTGGTGCCCAAAGTATGCTGCAGAAGGTTCTGAATATATTTTTAAAAATTAAAATATCTTTTTTTTTTAATTTATAAAGAAAGATTTTCTTGAACATTTCTACAGATTTATTCTTTGACATCTGTATCTCTGGGCCTCTTTCTCAGCAGTATATTGCTCTCCTCACAGAATATATTTTTAAAGGTCTTTTAAATTTTTTTTATCAGTTCTGCTATTTTAATTCTGTTTGTTCATTCTACACAATTATCTGAGTAAATGACTATCTTTTTGTCTGTTGGTTTTCCCATCTCATGTATAATAGATTTATTTTTTAAATCTTCTGTAATTATTTGGTCCATCTGACAGTTTATTCTCTATTTCTCCATGTTCCTCCTTTTTTTCCTCCATAGATCTAGACAATTTTAATCACAGTGGAACTGGAAAATGTCCTTTCTTTCATTTTTTTCCTGGTAGCTTCTTGTTTTTTTAAGTTTTCCACATGCCAGATCTTCCTTGATTTCCATTAAACTTCCACCTTTAAGACTGAACTCTTGTATACTTAAATCTCTAAGTGTGCCTTTCCAGACCTGAAAACCTTTACAATGCTTTATTATGCAAACTCATTCTTTACTTTGTTGGATACAAGCATCCAGTAGTCACTATTTTCAGGTTTCTCTCTCTCTCTCTTTTTTTTTTTTTTTTTTTTTTCATAAAAGTATGCAGACTGAGGATATCTCAGCTGCTGACTTCTGTAGCTGCTTTGTAGATTCTAAAGTTAACTTCCAAAGGATTTAGATGCTTGTTTCTGTATTATGTCTCAGTGGAAATCCTCCCAGAAATATAGCAACCTATCATGCTAGATCAGGAATATTTTATACTTTTCCTTTTGCGTGTTTTGAGTATGCTTTCCTTTTCTGCCTTTGAATCTCAGCTTGTATCTTCACTGTGGCTTCTTTGGACGGTGAATATTTTCCTGGACCTTAACAACACATGTTTTACCCTTGTTTTTCTTTATCAGCCTTGAAATGCAGCACTTAGATTGACGTGACGACTACTTAGATGGGAGGTTCAAGGGTTGCCAGGGAGATAACCAGGGAGAGAGAATCTATGCTCTTATGTAGGGAAATTCTAGTGATAGTTAAAGATTCTGGTTATATAGCTGCCATCCTAACAGGATTTCTTCATGTTCAGTAGGGAAAATTCATCATCTTTGTTTGCTTATCTATGCCTGATTAAGTCTATTTATTTTAAAATGGAAAACATTCAGATTATATAAATTACACGTATATGTACAGTAGGTAATTGAACTTGTCTGAAAAGATTAAAAGAAACCGATTAGTTTTAAACTTTTTTTTTTTTTACTGCTAGAAGTATACTGGACTGTATTAATAATGCTGAAATACTACAGCAGCATCTTCATTGATTTGTATCTCTCTGGCATAGCTCAAACTACAAGATGTCGACAAACAATGTAAATTTTCTCCCAGATGCATGATCTTTTCATGCCATCACAGACTCTTAGAGGATCCTCATTATTACTTTTGATCTGGGTAGGTCCTGATATTATGAAATCCTCTGTAAATGCAATGGTGCACATTTCTTCCGTATGGAAAACACTTAGGTTGATTTTACATTTTTTCCACCTTCAGAATTCTTTGTTCTTGCCCATGCAAAGTTAAATTTCTGAGGGGAAGAGGGACTTAAGCCTCGATAGAACAGGAAATTGGGAGAAAAATCCCCTATTGACAATTGGGTATCAAAAAGATTCATAGGCATCTCACTGGGAGTGTTATTTAACCTCAGATGTTTCTGTGCTGCCTTATATATAATCTGATATATTTCATCTGGAATCCAAGTACATCTAATTATTTTTACAGAAATGTAAAATAAATGTGCATATAAATTATAGATTAGGAATGAGGATACCCTGGTATGTAATTCCATATTTTTCAGCTACCTTTTTTCTATTACATTATCGGTTTGAGTCTGAAGTGATATAATTCTTTTTTAAACTTCTAGAATTGCTTGTATTATTCCTTATTTGCTCTTTCTGAAACCTCCATATATGAAAGGTTATGTATTATGGCACTAGCACTTGCTAAAGCTTAATAGGAAAAATTCTTTTAAGCATCACCATGGTATCTATCACAGATGTAAGTAATAATTTTGTTTCCAAAATCTGCCAGCTCCTTATTTTTATTTTTTTTGCAGAAAAGATGCCCTGCTGATATGAGAATTACTGGGGCTTCACTCAAATGCACAGAGAAAAAAGGCTCAGGACCAAAGTTTTTCATAGATGAGACAGGTGAAATTCCTTATCCAGGTAAGTTTTCAACTTATTCGGGTGAAATTACTTATGTCAGCAACTGATTTGCTCCCAAATTGTTCTAGAAGGAATTTCACAAGTTGCTAACGATTTAAGTCTCACTTTACCTAGAAATAGTGTTGACTCTTCCATGTCACTTCTGGGTCACAGTGTTGACAGCTTCTGCTTTTAATGCTCTCATGATTTTATTTATTTATTTATTTATTTATTTTCCTTAGAGTCTCAGATTCTGGTGATATAGATTGTATTTCATTTTCAAAAAAATAATTAAGTATAGTTCTCTTGGTAGCTCAGAAATCCTTGATAACTTGACCTGAATGTGCCCTACAATCTCAGAAACTTGGTTAAATAACAAGAAACAAACATGAACAAGACATAAAATTCCAATTTCAGAATTTTTTTCTTTTTTTTTTTTTCTTTCTAAGTATTATTTCTTGAAAGCTGTAATACAGATAATTTGTGATTTTTGAATGCATGCAGTTAGCAGTGCAGAGTTGTTAGCAGGACAGAAGAGCTCCCACACATTTGCAGTAAAACGTGACTCAGGCTAGTTTGTGCTCAAAATCCAGCCAAGCCCCAATTACATATTTTGACCAACAGCTCTTCAAGACATAAAGTATTTTGGCCATCCAGGCATGGGAAAATGATGAACTGAGGTTCAGTCCACAGATATCCTCCAGGTTGTCTTGGTAACTATAGGCAACCTGTGTGTGACTTCATCTCTGCCACAAGAAGACAGGGATGATATTATTTTGCCCTTTTTGCAAGGTTGTTTGGAGGATTCCCTCAATGTTTGAAGAGTGTTCCATTCCTGTGAACAGGGAGGGAGGTGGAGGTAGCGGTAGGTTGAAATGGTGGGCAAATTGTGTGCCGAGGAAAAATGAAATTTTGTTAATTACCTTTGATAAAATAGTGGATAAAATTATCTTTTTTATAATACTTGCAGCAACATGGAAATATATACAGGAAATAAATGTATAATATGTATATTTCCTGTATTTAGATATTCTGATACATATTTACAAAAAATTTCTTTGCAGTTAGCTCAATCTCTTCCTTTTCCTCTGAGGCATGCCCTGCACAGTGTATTGAGGGCAACACAAACATGCCAGACATGAGGACCTGGTAGGGGCTCTTCTGGAGATGTGAATCCCACCCACAGCTCCCATCATGCTGTGAAGGTGTGTGATGGGCAGCAGTGCCATAGCTTGGGGTAAGGACTGACGGCTAATCCATACCCCAGCTGCAGGACTGTGTAAATCAGAGAGGACAGAAGGTAACATACCAGGAAGGGGATTTTAAAGCAGCAAAGGCCAATTTGCATGTCTGTCTTACTTGGATTACTGCCAAGTTCTGACAGAGCTACTAAATAGGCTTCCTGTTCACTGTCAGCCCTAATGGCTGTGGTTAGGGCTCTGCCTGTCTCCCTTAACCTGCCTGTGAAATGCTTCCCCCCTTCTGCAGAGAGAGTCATAGTTTATCACAGAAATCTTTTTGTCGTCTCTCCTTCCTGCATTTGTAAAAATCCCACGTGTTATGATAAGAGGTGTCTTGTCTGAGGTTGTTTTTTGGCTTTCCCCTTGGCTTCCCAATTTCCATCCCAATTTTACACAATATCTTTTTCCTATAAATCATTGAGTAACCAGGTCAAAACTAGGTATTTGTGAATTAATCCAGGGATGCATTTTTTCTGTCAGAGCCTGTTTCACTACTACAAATACTCTTTAGGTTTTTGGTGAATACTCTGGTTTTTTTATGGCGTCGGGTAAAAAAAAGAGCCCCTTAACAAGCAAGGAATTATTTTATGTTAAGAAAAACAACATTTTAGAAAATAAAGGCAAAGCTGCTAAAACCTTGGAAACAGAATTTTTTTGCACCTCTCCAAAATGAGTGATTTATTGTCTTATATTGTGAAGTATTTGGACAAGGGTTTACCACAGTGATTCCCAGTTGGTAGTTTTGTGAGTCTATGATAGTGTAGGAATCAGAAGCAGGTATGATGGGAAAAATTCTAGTCGGGTTAGAGTGTTGCTATGGACTTAAATAAAGCCAGGGCTTTGCCTGAAGTTTTTGCACATCAGAAAGCCTGCAATAGGCAGAGAAGAGAGGATTCTGATGTAGTCTTCTTTCAACCTTGGCTGGAAGTCAGCTCATCTGACTTAAGCTGCCTGGAAGTCCAGTATCTAGCCTAAACCAGTTTTCCAGGCTACCCTTATAATTAATGGGAGGAGATAAGCTCCAGAGGGCAATTCAAGCTGCTTGTCTGAGACACCTGCTTTAGCACTGGATCAATCAGGCTCTTCAGTATTTTTCTTTCTTCACTGACTACAGGCGAATGCCAGACAACTAGCTCAGACCAGACACTTCCAGTCAGGGAGGTGAATAGGAAGCTTGTTAGCTGCATGGTGTCGTGCCTGTGAAGCATCAGTACAAACTCCTGGAGGATCCCTGCACTCTTGCTCCTTCTGATTAAAAAGGGAATTAAAGTCTGTAAGTGGATCTGCTCCTTACTGTTTGCAAAACACTGTCTGTAACTCTGTAGGATGAATGGAAGCCTTGGTGTGGAGTAGACAGAAATCAAAGCAGGCTGCAGACAGAAACCAGAGATGCAACAGCTTGTAGCCAGCGGTGCCTCGTGGGGTGGTTGCCACATTCCTCTCAGGCACTGCGAGCATTACAGCCTCAAATCTGGCCCTGCAGACCAGGCTGCTGACCACCACCAGCTGCTGGTCAAGAAGTAGATATAAACAACATCCTTATAAAAGGCTACTGAGACATGGCTGGGGGGAAGCCAGGGGGGTGCAGCAGTCACTTGCCTGTCGGAAATACAGACAGGAGTAATGATGGATTTGTAAGATGACTGGCTCTTTTTTTTTTTTTTTGATGTAAGCCGTGCAGTCCTCTTGCATTACTGTGTTGTGTTACAGTGGCATTTGTGGGCATTCATTTCTCCACACCTTGCTATTTATAGCAGAAGAACTACAGGAGGAGAGGGTTCGCAGTAGCTGTCTAAACCCTTGTAAATGGCACGGGGGCCGAGGCAGAGGATGCAAGCAGCAGGGAGAGAGACAGTTCTAAAGTTTGACAAGCTAAAACAAAGTTAAAACCCAACCAAACAACCAAGCCTGTAAGTAGTGTTTGTCTAACTGTTTTCAAAGACAGCGTTTTGAGCTTTATGTTGCTTTAGTCAGTGATGTGTTTTAGCAGAGAAACAACAGGATTTGCGGTGAGCTCATCTCAAACACACATAAAATATTTTAGTATCTTTTCTTTTATCTCCCCTTTCTTATACAGCTCAGGAGAAATATGTTCCAAGTGACAGCATCTTTGACAACCTGTACTTTTTGTTCTACCTTTTGTTCTTCTTCCTGTGAAAAGCCATGTGATGAACATTGCTGGAGAACATTTATACCATCCTTAGTTATGTAAAAAAAAGAAAGGAAAAAAGAAAAAATAGAAGTAACCATATACTTCCCAGAGGGTCAGACTGAGCCTTTAACTGCAACATCAAGTAAGGGGCTCTGTATCTCTGAAGAAGCCTGGGGCAGGACGTATCCTTGCCAGTATGTATCAAAACCAACTAGTAGAGCACTGAGCAGAGTTCCTTGTTCAAGTGTTAGCAAATCCTCACAGTAAGCTAACAAGTCTATGTAGCACTGTGGAAATGCTATAGACTGAGTTTTCTGAGTGTGCTTTCTTGCTTTGTGCCAGCAAATGCTGCTGTGATGCACATAGAGACAGATTCTGAAAATGTAGACAATGTTCCTTAACCTCACAGTTATTGATTTCTTGGTTTAGAACATCATTGTTTCGTTTTAAGAATTTCAGACTTTGGATTCCTGTCTTAATTACACCTGCCTTGACCTGGGTCCAAAGCCTGCAAGCACTTATGAATGTGTTTAGCTTTACTCATGTGACCAATGATAAGTCCATAAGCAACTAGTTTTTGAGAGGCTTTTCCATAATCCTTATCTCCGGTAGTAGAGGCTCTCAGAAGAATAATGAATTTTCTTCACAGAATCCCAGAGAGATAAAGCAATGTTATTATCCCATTGTACAGCTGGGAGAAACGATGACATAGAAATTAAGTGCTTTTCTTCAAGTTCTATTTTCAGTTAAAAAAAAGGTTACAACTCTGAAAAATTGCATTGTATTATTTGAAGTTAATTGATCTTGTTGTCCAAAGACTTTCTCTGTGGTGCTCTGAAGTGTTAGTGATCATGTATGATGGCAGAACTCTGCTGGAAAAGGAAAAAAAGCTCTTTAATAATGTGAGCCCTTGTGTCTCTATGCTCATGTGTGCCTGTTTGACTGTAAGTTTTCTAGTTCAGAACTACTAAGCTGAAGTTTAGATCCTCTAGGTCCCCCAGCAGGACAGAAGTTTCCAATAATGTTGAACACAGTAGAAATCAGCAAAGATGTCAGAGAAGAGACAAAACACACATTGTTTCAAAGCAAAGTAATTTTTCATTAATATTTCTAAGGAGAACTTAACTCCACACTGAGCTCTTCACAAGCTCTACCTGTCAAACTGCTTGGTTTGGCAAACTCCAAAACACTGCCTGCTTGGAGAGCAGCCCAACTAGACATGCACTTACAGAGAGGGAGAGCTGGCTGAGATTTGTGAGGACCTGCCCTCAGCTTGATGTTTTTTGTTTTTTGGTTTGTTTGGTGTTTTGGGGTTTTTTTTGCTTGGTTTTTTATTTTTAAATTATCCCGATTAAATTAATCCTTGAGAGTTGTATCCTACTGACGGTGAAAGTCCAGGAATCAGCCTCCTGGAGCAGCTGGGGGAGAATTCAATTGATTTCAGTAACAGACAACTGGAAAACAGGATGAGAGGCACACCACCTGCCTGGCATCTGCTGTGTAAATCCACCCACTATTATCAAACTTGAAGTTCTCTTCAGATTATGAAACAAGTCTGTGGAGAAGTATCTTATGCAAAAGAAACACCAGTCCGAAACAAATTTCAAAACTCTGATATTCCCATAGTCTGGAAAGGCATAATGAGAGGTGGAGATATAGGTGAAAATTAGAGGCACAAAAACTCAATGCAGAAGACACAATGGTTTGTGATGTATTGGGAGTAATGAAGAGATCCAGAGAGGAGCTAGAACTGGTGAAGATGGGGAAGGTGAATTAGGACATGGGAGGAGGTTAGGGAAATCTTGGCGTTGAAGAGTGAATATGGAAGCATAAAGAAGACACTACTTACTAGAAGGAATGAATTACAGATCCTTTACAGGTCCTACAGGAGTGATCACAATGTAGTGCCACAGTTAAGTGGAGAAGAGAGCATGGGAGTTAAAACTGAATAAACAGTCAAGATGCGAAGACAGTAACATTTTATTTTGTGACAAAACTATAGGATCAAATGTTATGTTACCAATGCTTCAAGATCTGTGTTTATTCACTAACAAAAGCCCACTTGAATGAATTGCACAAACCCACTCTCCTTATGCAGTTAAATTTAATAACTGAGGTTCTCCAGCTACTGAGATTTCATTTTATTATCATCTTCTGGGTGCAAAATGTCTACAGAACAGATGAGAGTCCATGATAGGTCACTAGTTTTCAAGAGCTGTGCAGGTATGTATTTTTTCCCTTGAGCTAAAACCTGACATATGGAAAATGTGTGAAGGTGAGAAAGCAGATAAAGGCAGTATGGACAACTCAGAAAGGGCAAGGAGGATGGGTTTTTTCTCAGTGTTTTGAACTTAATTTAAAACATTGCTCCCAGCTACAAGAGGGAAAAAAAAGATACAGGCCATTAAGCTGTAATGGAGATACATCTTCAAATCTCTTTGAAGTATAAGAAAAGATACATGTAAAAGCTATAGTTAGAGTGTTTTAGTGCTTTGTATCAGAGATCGTCAAAGAACTTTGAAGAAATAAACCTCCCAGCCTCCCTGCAATGTGTATGATCTGTTGTTTCCATTTTACAGAAGATTAAAATGAGTCCTAGAAAGATTTGTAGGACTGAGGTAAAATAAATGGGAACCCAATGATGGGTTTTAGTATACTACCCCGTTCCCAGGTCTATGGTTCAGCTGCATGACTGTTTTTGTGTTTGTCTTCTGCCAAACAGATTTATAATAATAAACAAGTTGCTATATAGGCATTGAGATTGCTTTCAAAATACATTTGATCACACGCCAATGAGAAAATTCTACTTTGAATGCTTTCATCATGTTCATACACATTGACAAAAAGGGAATGATGTTTATAGGCATGTTCTTAAGAGACTACCCTGTATATCAGGAAAGTTTGTTTTCAGTGTGTTAAAATTGCTGTACTCTTCAAAAACACTCACTACAGCAGTCATCTTTGGCAGCCCCAAAATTCTGATTTCTGTCTGTATCTCTTGCTGCTACAAGACAAGTACATTTCATTGATCCTATGATTTGCCTGTCTTTTAATAAAACTAGATGGATTAGAACACTGGGATAAAGCAGTTTCACATGCTTACAGCAGGACTGATTTTTGGCCCAAAAGACACTTTGACCACTTTTCAACAGAAGAAATAATCAGAAGGACTTGCAGCAGCTGAATAAAGGTCAGGGGAAATTAAAATGTTTCCCATAAGGAAACAAATGAGCAAAATACATATGCATTGATTAGAATTTGCATTGTTACATCATTAATTACAAAAACCCCACAGGTGGGAATGACATGAGGCATGAAAATATGATTATGAAAGAGGAAATGATGGTTCAGTGTCAATAGCTCAAGTCCTTACAAAGGGATGACAAACTGGTGAGAGGTTAAGGCTGTCAGAGCAATATCTTAGCAGCAGAAATACTTCATAAGAAGTATAAAACAATAGAATTTTTTTAATGCTTAATGATTTTCAGTTCTTCACAGATACAATTTTTTTTTTCCAAGAGAAAACTGTGTCATCTTAGGAAGCTACTGGCTTTCTGTAGAGAATAACTGATCCTGACAGTTTATAATTTTATATTTAGGGAAATGAAGGCGAGAGTGCTTAGGGTGAGACAATGTGTTCTTACAAGAACTGAAATTAGCAAATCCTGCATTTGATTGACAGCACAAGGATGTTCTGGACCCCCTTTGATTATGATTTTTCTTGTGCCATCTTACTCTCCTTCTGGTAATTTTGTATAGATGCTTCTGCCTTGGACCATTACTCTAGGACTTCATCTCTGGCATATAGCAGGCTTTAAAAGCTGTACAAATTTGTAGAAGCATCTTCAATTTACACAATTTTTAAAAAACCGAAATAGTAAATTGAAGTAACAAGGAAGAACACCAGGAATTGATCCAACTCATTATGTTTACAATTATTTAACTGCAGAAAATTTCAAACCTATTTTACTGGACTTAAAGCTACATAAGAAAAGCTAGTTTAGCTAACCATTATAAATGTTGGAGAAGCTGCCAACCAGCAACTAATCTGTTCTTTTGGGCTAATCATTTCTTGCCACAAATTACAAAAGTAATGGAGCAATACTTGGGAAGATTTTTCTTGGTTTCTAAACACAAAGGTCTGTCCCATTTCAAAGAATTCAGTAGTAGAATTGATAAAAGAATTAAATCTTCCTTCAAATGCTTAGAAAAAAAGATATCTGTGATGCTAGAAAAAATGAATAATAATCAGAAAAAGAAGCCTTGCCCACCTTGAGGATATGTCAAAGATCTTCTCAAAGAACAAGTTTGATAGAGATAATAATTTTAGATTGGTGATACCAGGCCTGAACTCCATGATTGTAGTTTTCTCTTATTCTGTCCTCACCTGACTGAGACACATGAAAACCCAGGAATTTTTGAATAGGGAAATTTGGGAGGCTGACTGGAGTGAACACACCACTGTGCTTTCTATTCCTGCTGGAAGGCTTATATTAACTTTGTGATGTAAAGCAGCTTAGTCCATAACAGCTATAGATATACCTATGCAATTGATTTGGAAAACAAATTCTTACATGGGATAAATCAAGAACAGGAACAGAAAGCAAAATGAGACTCATCATCATCAGCATATGACTGTGCAGTAATACAAGTCCTTCCATGTAAACAGCACGGATGAAAACACAGACTCCGAAGGCTAGTTAAACAGCCTCAGCCTATCTGCAGTGCACTGAAGTCTTTTCCTTTCTTTTCCTTTGAAGTAGAGTACGAATTTTTATTTCCCACCCTTTTTGAGGCTACTCCACAGTGCTCAAAACAAAACAGTAAAAAGTCAAACAAACAATCCAAGACAAAAGCTGATGATTTTTGTTGTTATATGATTGTTTCCTATCTCAGGTAAAGCAATAAAAATATTGATTTGCGGAGAAAAGACTAAAAATCAAAATTATTTGTCTTAGCAGTAGTCCCTTGAAGAAAGAACTCGGCTGGTGTAAATTGGCCTTCTTCTATGGACTTAGATTTTAGTGCAATTGTCTCGTGTGTCTGAGGTGTCACAAGAGCTATGAAGCATTAGATATTAGATGGTAAAAAGAAATAGAAACTAACATGTTTTACCTTCCTACTCAAGCCCCTCAGTCATTCTCTGCCTTGCTTGTTCTCACCTAAATAAAACCAAAGGACCTCACTTTATTCCTGCTACCACAGCTCAGTGATTGCTTGTAGCCATAGAATTACTTTGTCCAGGAAGCTCCCCTCCATCACCACTTGAATCTGGATCAATCAACCCTGTGCAACATGAGCCTCAAGATGTTGTTATTAACACCAGTCTGTTTTCTCTGCCTGCTAGGAGACTGTGCTTTAGAAAGGGATAGTATTCTCAGATTCCCTTTAAGTGAGACCAGAGGGTGGTCTCGAAGTCCTATCAGTGTCAAGCATGCTGCATACAAATTGTTACCCTCTCTGAAGAAAATGTAGATGCCCAGAGGTCAATTTTGCTGGATGGTTTGATGAACCATGGCACTGCTGCCACACTGATGCTTCTAGGACTTGGGCCTGCAGAGACTGGTTAGGAGGGCAGAGTGGGATTCTGCCTTGGAAAAACAGCATGATATTACAGCAGCACAGCTACTCATTTCAATTCCTCATCCCCAGGTAAACTTATCCTTCCTGGACTTTCTATCTCATAACATTTTTCTCTTTCACTGTTTTCTTTTCTGCCTTCACACATATATCCTCCAGTTATTTTTTTGTGCTCTTTCTGTGCTGCGAGTCCCCTGTTTTATACCGCTGCTGCTTCAGCACTCTGAATCCAAACTCAGTAAGCTTTGCCTGTGGTCTAATCACTGTGCCAGCTATGTCTTGCTAGCAGAATATGCCCTCTATCTTCTCATCTGTTTCAGTAATTGACCTCTTTATTTGTTAGTTTAATGTTTTCATTCCTTGCTCTAGTTATTGTCATTATTCTTACTCATATAGACTCACTAATGTTTAACTCCATAATCATCATATGGAGAGAAAATCTGCAAGCAATTTGGAAAACTAAGTCCCTCTAAAAAGAGAAAATGCTTTAAAATATTTTTTACACCTCTCCAAAGAACTGTTTTTCCAAGCTCATCAACTAATACACAAGAATGAACTACTCTATCTAGATGTCCAGCAAACAGGGATGGAAAATTGCCCCATAAATGCCTCAAGGAGAAAGAACTTTTTGCATTTGCCACATTCAGAAGAGGGACGCTGGCCAAAATTTTTACTGTTGATAGTCATTAAAATGCACCTTGAATGTTTCACTCCTGAAGTTGTCTTGACATAAGTCAGATCTCCAAATATGTTTCCTACTCATGCTGCTCCCATGGTTTTAATTAGAGAAGTTAAGTTTTTCCCCTGAAACTTTGAGACATGCTTTTAGAATAAATACGTCGTATTTCACTTCAAAGGCAGAAGTTTGGCTCATAAATCTAGGCTGAAATGACCTAGACAGGCCATTTCAGCCATCCTCAACCTCAAGGCAGAATCAGCTATGAGTAAACATTTCTCTCTTTCATGTACTTCTTTTAAAATGTCTGGTGGTGAGACTCGCCTGTATACTTCATCCAATCCCTTAACATTAGGACGGTTTTCCTAAATGTCTGGTCTGAATCTTCCTTGAAACAGTTTAAGCTTATATCCTCTTGATCTGTTGTAATGAACATAGAGATCAAATTATCCCTTTCCAATTTTTTTTGCAGCAAAATTTTTAATGTTACAAAATGGTGGCCTTTTGGTCCTTATGAGTGAACGGAACCCAATTCTTTCCATCTCCTCCACTGGACTGTGTTTTTTAGACCTTTCATCCTTTTTAATTTCCTCTGGAATCTTTCATGTTAGCCAACCATTGCCTTGAAAATGACCATCCAGTGATTAGCCTGACATGACACTGAGGCTTTCTTTACCAGGTCCTAAGCAGGGTATGATGAAGTTTACCTCATATGCTTAATATATAATTCATCTATTAATAGCTTTCAATATAATGCTAGCTTTACAAAAATAAAATAAAATTGGTTGGACAGCAGTATTCCTTTACAGATGTGCTGCCAAAAATGTGGCTTGCTAGTTGATCTACAGAAGAAGCTGCAAAATAGTAGAAAATGTGTATTTTAATGCTTGTCCTTCATTCCCCTTCCCCACTCCTTGTACAGGTACTGCAAATTCTCTCACTAGAAAAACACTTTGAGAACTAATACACTGTTTAACACAACTGAGTTTTTGAAAAGAGTTTCTCTTTTGAGAAGCAAATAGCAGTGCTGATCCCCACTAAAACTTGCTTTCCACATGCAAGATTACTGCTTGCCTCCCTTTGCATCTTACAGAGGATTGAACTGATGCTTCCCTAGCAATCTTCAAACCCTTTTGCGAAGATCTGGCTACTTTTGGAAGATGGCAAAGCCTTATGTAATACTCACGCTTCATTAAAAATGTGCTTTGTCTTCAAAGCTTGTGAGCTAATACAGTGTAAAGACAGACAGAGCAGGGTGATATTGATCAATGGTATTTTTCTTTGCATATGCCTTTTTTTGTCCTCAAGCCACTTACTGACTTATCTCAAACCTGATCTTTCTGGTGCTCTGTGCACTGAACTCCAGTTGAAGTTAATGGGAGAGCTGCATGCAAACTTCCAGGTTCAAGCCCTCTCTCACAAGCAATCTCTCCTACACTTGCAGATTCTCTGATACCGTGAAAGCTTTACTGTGCCGTTGCTTTTCTCTTCTAAACAGGATCAAAGACAGCATGACATCTTTTATTTTATTTTGTTTTATTTTATTTTGGTCTGCTGTCTGGTTGCTGTCATCTCTTTCTATTCTGGCTCATCATGTATTGCACCTTGAACATTATATCTCACAGCACTTCACAGTTTGGTTCCACCTCTTCTGTGTGGTACATGACACATTCGAATACTTTTTCCCATCATTTTGGCATTTTGTATGATATATGCTGCTCTGCCAAGCTAATCATTTTAAGTCATGCTGCTAGATCCAGTACAAATGTCCCTTTTTCAAAGTGTCTTTTATGTTTACATAGCCATCATTTTTTAAACATGCAAGTTCTGGTTTCCTAATTGATCTATTTGTATGACAATTTGATAATGTAAACTCTGTTGCCATTTTCCTAGGACAAAAAAAAAATCAGGTTTTCTGGATTATACCTCAGAACAGCCTTGAACATCTATCACATAGATGATGTAAAGTGTCTAGGTTGTAAGTGCCCTAAATGTCTCAGCATTCCAACTGTGAGTATTCAAACAATACTTGTTTTCCTTAGCCCTTATTTATAACCCTTTGGCAACATTAAGCAGCTGAAGAGGAACCAAACTCTTCTGAGCTGAGGAACCTCTCTTGTATACCAAATTACATTAAGCAAGGTCATTCCTGCAGCTCTCAGCAAGGCCAGAAAAGTAATTGAAATCTTTCAGTCAAAAAGGGATGCTCAAAGCCATTTTCCTTGCTTCTTTCATATCTTGATTTAGACTCCTGCCTTTCAGAAAGCAGGCAAAGCCCAGGAGATGAAACCATAGCTCCTGAGAAATAAATTACACTGGGGGTACACGAGCATAACCATCAGAGGTGGATGTAGGAGGCTGCTCTGAATAATTAAAGAATACTATGCAATGCTGTGGGGAAAAAAAAGATGGGTTTGTATATCTAAAAAAAGGATAACCGAGCAGAAGTAGTGGGGTAATCTTTGATCTGAACACAGATTCTTAGGGGTACTATGAAACGATATCCTCAGCTGAAGGACAATGTGGAAAATCTAATGAGGAGAACAGCAGAACTTGTCCTCTTCTATTTACAGAAAAGGTACTTGAGAGGCAATCACTGGCTTTATTTACTTTTCACTGGCTTTAGTTCCTTCTCTACAGAAATGAAATCTAATAGCTGGGTGGGAGTGATAGGGAAGGGCTCAGTCTTGTTGACCCACACCGAGTGAGGCATTGCATCTCAATGCAGAAATTGGAAGAAGCTTATCCATACAGAACAAAAGGTAACTTTGCAGCAGTGGGTTTTAAATAAGATTAGAACTGTTTCTAACTACATGCACGGAGTTGAGACCACTGGACTAGTTCCACAGATTGACAGCCGGATGAATACCACAAAGCATGGATAAATGCTGCAGTCATTCCATTTATGCTGAGCCCACGGGGACGAGATGGTGGGCGTTCCTCCCAGCACTTCCAGCCCAAAGTTAAGACAGAGTAGACAAAAAGATAGAATTTTGTCTTTAAGGTCAGGAAAATATCCCCCCAGAGCAGAACTGGACGTGGTTCCTATCTGGTACAGAAGACCTTTGTGGTTGGGTCCTTGCCCGCTATGTAAAATTCACACGGTCAGAGGCAAAGGTGGCTTCACCCTAATTCAGAGCATCAGGGACTCTTGGGTTTGTACTGCTATACAAGGGTACTGCACCTCTATTTTATTTAGCATTTCAAAGGTCTAGGGCATTGTGGTAGCTCTGTTTCATCTGATCTCTGTCTGAAGCACTTAACAGTTAGGTCTCTAGGGGGCTGAAACATTTTAATTTGAGTAAGTTATTGGATTTACTTACAGGAGAGAAATGTAATGTCCTGTGATACAAAAGAGGTGACCTTCAGCACTGCTTTAAATCCTGTTATGACTTTCTATGCACAGGTATTGCAGAGGCAAAGTTTTGGCTCAATATGCATTTAATTTAAGAATCTTGTTTATACCAATTTTGCAGAGGTGTTCTAGCCTCTACAAAGAGTTAAACCCAGAGAAAGTGATTTAAACCAAAGATCAAGATGAAAAGCCAAGTTACATTATAAAGATATTTAAGCAAATGTACCATATTTAATCTGCTCTCATTATAAAGCAACTTCCAATTTTCACTTACATTTCTAATACAGTGGTATTTATTACCTATTGCCTACCTTATCAAATGAGCAGCAATCTCGAGAGATATCTTCTCTCTGATTAGAAAATTCTAGCTGCAAAATAATAGATTTATGGAATACATGTTAAGAAACTTTTATTAAAATTACATTAATAGCCAAATTCTGCACACAATTACACTTGGACATTGTGAAATCAATGAATTGCACCAGGATAATGGAGAGCAGAATTTATCTCAACCAAATAATTTAGCTGAATGGAAACAATTAAATGAGGTACTAATATTCACACTCCCTGTTTGAAATACCCTCTTTTGGTGGACCCAGGATTGATGATTTAGGGAAGGACAAAGCCATTCTACCAGCCAGCCCTGACAGCAAGGCTATATATACTCAGGCAAATGGCCCCATATATAACTCTACTTCTGGGAGGTAAAAAGGAGGAGAATGTTATTCTCTCCTTCTTTGCACCAGGTCACAATTAGTATTCCCCCAAGGTAGCTTGTAATACCTACCTGAGTAAGCTTCAAACCCACTAGCTCAGGAGTTGAGAGCAACAGAGCTAGGGCAGCATAGAGGCTAAGCATCCAAATATTTACTCAGTCTGTTCTGTCACTAGCTAGCTTTGGTACCTCTTTTAGGTTAGCTACTGTATGAGACTGGCTGCACTCCAGCCAGCTAGTTTATTATCTCCAGCAGAGAACCAAGTTTATTAGCCTGTGTAGAGCACTTTGCTGATGTAATATATATAATATTATATAGGTAGGGAAGTAGAGTGGCTTTAATTCTTCTGGTTTGTAAGCTAGCTCATGGATCTGCATTGTGCTTCATACTCTGAGGGAATTGTATTCCTCATCTGAGGGAACATCTGGTCTGTGGGAAAAAAAATCTAGGGTTAATGACTGTGCTGAAGTGTTTGGACATTAAGTTAGGGCTTGCTGCCAGTGTTTGGACTGTCAGGCAGAGGACCAAAATGGTACTCCTAAGATGCAGTTAGACAAGGACTCAGAAAGCAAAGGCTATTTGGGAAGCCATTGCTACTAAAGTGACAAGTGCTATGCCCCCTCCCTGTGCCAGGTGGAGGAAAGGTGGACTCAACCCTCTGTTCCCCTTCTCTTTTGGACTGGAGGGTTACGCTGCAGGAGGGTTTCTGAACTGTGTGAGCACTTTGTTTCTCTTACAGCTGTGACATCCCAGTGTCTTCTAAAGACACCCAGGGTTTTTTTTACATCTTCTTTGTATGGACTACCTACCACCCCAAACAACCAGTCTTAGCAGACTCAGCTCTGCCTGACTTGTACCACATCATCCCTGTATGTTCCTCTACCAATGCTGGTGAGTAGGTGCACAACAGAAACCACTATAGTTAAAAGGAGATATAAATGCAATGTTTAAAAGCTGTGTTTCTCACAGATTCAAAGGTGTTAAATGTCTGCTTCCAAATCAGACTGAGCTGTCCTACTGAAGCATAAATAGAATAATAAAGAAGGGCTAAAACCAGAAAACTGTGAAGAAAAAAGAAAGCATTTGGGTACACTGTCAAGCTGGGAAGACCCATACAGAAATCAATTAATTACACTTCAAATAATGCAGGCTGTTTTTCCTGACTAAGGTGTTACAGACCTTGAGAGAGGAAGGAACTGTAATAAAATACACCCCTACTCCCTTTCTCTTTTGTTTTTGCCCTCCTCCCAGTCACTTTGTTTGCTGGAGTGGAAGAAAATGCTGTCTCTTTTCTGGAGGAATCTGATTATTAATCGAGATCCAGTCACAGACCTGCAAATGTGCAGCATTTGTACAGTTAAAATGGGACTTGGGATCTGCAATACCCAGAACCTGGCTTGGGAGAAGGTGAGCTGAGGAGTACAGTCCCTCCGAGAGGAACCCCTACCATGGATGCCACTGCAGATACCCACAAATGGAACATTTGCCTCCAGGGCAGACTGGCAGAGATGTCTATTCTCTAAAGACCACTCTGGGCATGAGACATAGAGTGGCAGGAAGGGTCTAGGGAAAAGGAAACCCCCCCCTCCCCCATACTTTTCATTGTATATGCTTAAAGGAGCAGCTGGGTTAAGATTCCGCCTTCCCTCTGTAACTCTTCTTATCCACACTGAAATCACCGAGGCAATAACATGTTGGAAGTCTGAGGGCTTCAGAATGGATGCCCTATTATTTCTTTCTTTTGTTTTGTTATAATACGTGTGACCTTCAACTGCTTTCACACACTTTTCACTCTGCAGAGAAAATACCATCCTGAATGGCTTAACTGTGATTTCAATACAGAGCCGACCAACAAAAAGATCGTTTGGGACAAAAGCAACAATGCAGGCAAAGACATTCAGAAGTGTTAGAAGTAAATCTAACTGCACACAAAGCAGAATTCAGATGACTGTCACTGCCAAAAACTGTCTTCTGTTCCCTATGCAATGCAGTTTGGAAAGAGCTAAACTGAGTACTAAAATTGACCGGGTCCATAAACAAAACAAACCAAAAACCACTGGGAGAAGGGGGATATACCTGCTCTGGATGACTACAGGCACGTGTTTTGGACCTATGCACATTTGATGGATGGGATGGAGAACGCCCAGTCTTCCTTCTGGTGTAAAAAAGATAGAGTGATTTGCCTGTGCAGAGGCTCTGCTTCATGGCCTGTGCTTAATTATCCCAGACAACAATTCAGGAAGTAATTAGATAGTCCGTCATATCTGATTTTTAGTGTATATCTGGAGGGAAGTGCTTTAGTTCCTTCTTTTTGAAACACATAGCAACAAAATAACCACCTATTTTCATTTTCTTCACTACTGTCACCCACTCTTCTGTCTCAGCTTTATTGCCATTTGGATTAGGTTTCGTCCTACACATCAAGGATGGAAAATGTTGTCTAGATGTGCTGAGGAAGACTCACATTTTCTGAACAAGGCTATGCTGCGACACTCAAGTTGCTTTCAGATTCAAAGAGGTAATGCATAAGCCCAGGCTTCATTTGCATTCTAAGGAAGGTTTGAAAGCCTGCTCATTCTCTGCTTGGATCACAGTAATATGCATGAGTGAGAAAGGAGGATAATAACCAGTAGAAGGACTTGCTTTTATTAACATGTAAAAATGCTTTTGCATGTTTTCATTTAGATGAAAAACTTGGAGGCAAATATTTGCTTCTTTTGCTTATGTAAGAAAACATTCTTTTTGTCTGTGCTTCAGATATTAGACATAGAAAGAAAAAGGTTTCAATTTTGATTTTTTAATTACACGAAAATCAAAAATGTCCCCATGGGTTTGATAAGACATAAAAAGCTCCCACAGAAAATACCATTTTCCTGCCAGCTGCAGTGAAGAGAGAGCTTGATATTTACCTCAAATTGATGCAGTGGCTTGTGTTTAGAGCTTAGCCTTATGTCTGGTTTCATGGCCTCTGCTCAGGCTTGCTTTTTGAGTACATCAACCTCATTGACCTCTGCTGTGTACGCTATCGAGCATCAGTAGTGCAGCAACATGTGCGACACTTCAGGTGAGATGCTTGGCACTCAGCCAGCCTCACCACCCTGCCCACCTTGCACAAATAAACACTTAAAGGAACTGCTCCTTGTCAGATGAGGGGTTTTGTTTGCTTGTTTGCTGGTTTTTACAAAGGATTTCAGGCTAGAAGGGAGAGGAATTATTAAAGGACCCCATTCTCAGCAACTTTCATGTATTGGTCACAGGAGAACAGTGACCAGTATTCCAGTCAGCTTCACCACTGCATATTTTCCTTCTCCAAATCCAGGAAACATGCAATGAAGATGCTATTTTGCTTCATACAGAAAACATGGGATCAAGGAGCAACAGACAGGAGAAGTGGCAAACATTCCGAAAAAAAGGGCTCAACAATCTGAAGGAATTAGAATACCTTCTTCATCTATAGTTTGCAGGAGGAAATTAATATTTATGTTTCAAATGTTATGTTAAAACATTCTTTCTTAATATATATTTATGTACAGCCTTTCACAAAAAGTCTGCCTTCAAAAGCAGCAGGTGCTGACATCCTGTCTTGCCAAAACCACAACTCATCAAATGCACAGAAAGAATTTCTACGAGACTTTGTGAAGTGCCTAACAAATAGCAGGCATTCTACTGAAGAAAGCATTGGCATTTCAAGATGAAGAAGGAAATCTGTTCAGTGCTTTAGGAGTCTGAAGCGACTTCAGGAGTTTAAAGTGATCTCTTTAAAAAATGTAGACTCCCAGCCTGATGTTTCCTCTGGACCCCTCTGGCTAACAAATGACTTGTTTATAACATTTCTAAATATAGATCCAGGTAACTCAGATTAAATCTCATTCAAAACTCACTGTATTTCTCAGCAGAAATAATAAACATCTTATTGTTCTTTGTTATATGTCTTTGTATGTAAAGAAAAACTATGAAAAATTTGTTATTAAAATGAATGAAATTATTTACTATTTTAATGCAATATGAATATATAATAATTTTCTCAAATAAAAAAAGGAAATATTTTTTTAATTACACTTGCCTTTTCTGTATTATTATCGATAGCTCTACCTTACTCATTTAGGAACAAAAACAGCACCTCTGGTAGGATTCCTTACATTTAGATTTTTTATTGCTTGTGTCTCTAACGTCTCTTTTTTTAAAGTTGTTTCTTTTTGTTTGTTTGTTTCCTTAATCAATTTCCTCAACCTTCTATCTCCTAAATTTATATCTGTTTCTGTTCTGTTGCCCTTTTTTTTTTCTTTTACCCCCCCAACTGGTATGCACACAGAGATATCACAAATATATTTTAGCATTTGTACGTGCTTTTGTCCTCTGCTGAAGTCAAGTTGTTGTATAACTAATGTCACAATTTTTCAGATGTGGGATGATAGCTTTTTGACCATCAAATAAATATTTAATGATTTTCCAAATAATTCATGGCTTTCTCCAGTTCTATCAGCCTATAGTTCTTTTCAGCTTTATGAAACTGTCTCTTTTAAATCACCAACCATATTTATTACTGACTTTTTTCTGTCTGCACATAATAAATGTAATTAACTTGCTCCTAAAAAATCTTTGTCTTTAGTTCTTAGATCAGTGCCCTTTTATCTGCTGAGATGAAATCAAATTTATCTTTCCATGACACTATTTTTTGAGTTAGGAAATTGTCAGAGTTTTTCTTCTTTTTTTTTTTTTTTTTTTTTTTTTTTTGCTTCTCAGCTTTTTTTTCCCCTTGTATAAGACAGGCAGGGTTTTAAGGAGATGTTGATGCTGTTCTGAAGTGTGCTATGATGGTGGGAGCTGCCGGTGGCTTGTGCCCCACCTTGCACTATATTTTCTATATAGCCTTCAATATCACTTGCACAGGGCTTGTCAGTGGTTCAGACACAAGTATTTTGTGGAATTGGAGCAAGTTTAAAAAATGGTACCCTTGTCCCTTGTACTACAGACCCTGAACTATTGTACAGATTGTTTCTTAGTGATGAGTTCCTCTTGATTCCCTTGAATCTGCAACAGAGATGTTTTGCAGATGTGTTTTTCCTAACTATCCCTTCTGTATGTTGTGTGACATCAGTCTTTTTTTTCTTTTCTTCCTTCATTTTCCTTGTTCCAAAGCACTCCAGGCAAATGATTTATACATAAATTCTTACTGCATAGTCTCATTCTCTCAGTAATTTGGGAGGGATTAGCTGCTTGATGATTTCAAGCACTGATCCTGATCAAAGACCTGCTAGTCATGGCCAGATGGGTCTCACAGAAGCACCGACAAGCTTATCAGTAGACTTGATAGGAGATCAAGAGACTGTCCCTGCAGCCTTCCCAAAGGACAAAGCTTGAACAGATAATAGAACACATGCACATGCACACAAACCATCTTTCAGCTCACGTCCTGCAACTGCACCACCTCAGAGCACTGGGTCTGCAGCTAACCCTTCAGGAACTCCCATGTTAGCTGCTCTCTCTGCCAGGCTCAGCTGTTTCATTCAGCTTTCTGATTCTGAGTAAAGTTATTTCAATGGCTAAACAGAAGGAACGGTGTGTGTAATGACCTTCTGGATTATCCCAAGTTATGAACTGTGAGTGATGGTGCAAACAGTAATATACATGTATCGTGCCAAGTGAAAGATGGTCCCAGATCGCAACAGAGAGGCAGAGGATAAACAATCTCCAGAAGTAACCTTGCTGGCTGAAGGAAATGCCTGCTTTCTACTGGAGACAGAAGTACAAAAGAACGTTTTCAAGTTTTCTGAAAGACAGACGGAAATGTCTTAGGGAACTTGACGCAAAGCAATTATGGATGCTCAAACACAACAAAGATTTTGAACATGAAAAGAGAATACTAAAAGGATTTTTATACTTGACAGTTCATTTCATTGTATTCTTTTTTTATACTGAATTATTAAAGAGAGATATACCAATGTGTGTATTTTCAGTCCCTTCTTGCCAGTTTAGCTTATTGGAAAAGTTTAACACTTCTGAACAAAATATCTTCATAATATTTCACAAATGTTACAATATGCCAAGTTTTTCCCTCAGTAAATTAGTATTGGTCATAGCCTCTGATGGGCTACTTTTTGTCTCTCAAATGAAACTTCCTTCTTAATTTAATAGAGTCCTGACTGTGGGATACAGATAATTTGCCATTCATCTCTGAGATATCTTTGAAATGTCTTTGAATCCTCCTCTGTATTATTCCACTGAACTCAACAGTACCATGGCTTTCAGAAGGTTTATGCCTCCAGGAGCTCTAATTGAATATTACAATAAAATAGATGTCTAATTCCAGAACAGGTGATTCTTTCTTGTTGCTGTAGTTAGAAACGTGCTGGAGCTTTGAGGGTTACAAATCAATTTTTACACTGCTTAATCGATTATCATGTTTTTAAGTTCTTATGGATTGTTTTATGTAAGATAGCATGTAGATCACAAGCATTTGTTCCGAGCTAGTCACATGAACCACTGCTATGATGTATTGTCAGGGACCCCTTGAGAGAAAGCAAGACATCACACCCCAAGATAAGTGTCTAACTTAGGAATACTAACATTTACCTGGAAATACCCTTCCCTCTCCCTTGAATGTAGAAGCAGCTTAGAGACTAACTCAGCCAAGAACTAAACATTTGGATTGCTAAAATTAGGAGAGATAAATCCCACAGCAGGAGCTCAGGTTTGCTACACAGTCAATGAAGAGGCAGGAGACCAGATCCTGAGTTAGGAGTTCGTGTCTCTTAGTCAGCTGTGTAGAGATTTCACAAGTCTCTCTTAAGTATCTACATGAGATGTTGTAATTTAAATGCCCAGAGTGAGATACCTCTGTGAGCAAGGCACTTATGTGCTCTACCAGGACTCACAAAAAGGCTTACAATGGCACACTGTGCTGAAGTTATCCAGTTCTCCAGGAATTTGGGGTTGCAAAGTGCTTACAAGACAGGTTTGCTATATATGTGTACAGAGACACAACAGAGTTAAAATCAGCTCAAGTTGTCATGTGATACTATTGGGGGTATTATTATATGCTCATCCCCACCTATGAGTTATAATCTTCTGCCTAAATGTAGATTATGTGCAGGAACCAGAACTTTTATTTGACTCAGAGGTGCCATGTACTTTCCTGGCACTATCATAATATGCAAGGACTTGCACGCAGCCAAAATATGTTGATACTGCTAACCAATATTTTAAATTGTTTGTAGGAAGTCTGCATGTAGCTCCCTCTCACAGGCATTCTCATCCCTGTCCCACAGATTTCTGCTGTTAACATTGCTCTAAGCAAGAACAAGAAAAAGACTTTGCTTTAAATTTACGTTTTCTTCTCCTAGCATCCTGGCCAGCTGCAGCTTCTGTTTACTGCTTGACAAACCCTTAGAGTACCAGAGAAGCTGCTGAGCTATCAGCAAGAGCTGGAAAAACTGGTCATTACTGTAACTCACAACTTGATGTGTGCTCCCTGTGGGTGGCTGCTCATGAAAGAAATGTTGGGTGGGATGTGTACTATTTGCAGAAATCTATCATCAGGGAAAAAAGGAAGTTTGCAAGATGTGAGCTAAAATCTCTCTGACTGCCTTTCCAGAGTTGTTTTGCTAGCTTTGCTAGGAATTAATTGCATGACTGAAGTGAACAGGATCTGGTCTTTTTTCCTTATTAAACCATTTTCAAATCACTTCCAGTTATGGGTGCTGCCTTTCCACTGAAGAGAAACACTGAAGCAACATAGGTGAGCCCATCCCACAGTACATGGCTACTTTAGAAGAGTAAGGTGCAGGTAGAATCACAGCTTCTGTGGTTGTCACTTTGGTAATCTTTTGCAAAACATTTCACTTTTCCAAAACCAACTGTGGGAATCCTTAAACAGCATCACAGCTAACTGCAAAGGAAAATCTGTTACAACCTATTCCTTTTCTGAGGACAGAGAGTCCACAACCTCTCTGGGACACCTGTGCCAGGATTTTACAGTCCTCATAAGGAAAATGTATTTGCTTGGGTTCAGCTGGAATTTCCTGTATTTCAGTTTGTCCTCATTGCCTCTTGTCCTGTCACTGGGCATCACCAATGATTGATAAGATCCCCCAGAGCCTTCTCCCACACCAACCAGTCCCAGCTCTCTCAGTATCTCCTTATATCAGAAATGCTTCAGTACCTTATTCATCTTTGTGACCTTTTGGTGGACTTTCTCCAGTATGTTCACATCTACCTTGTACTGGGAGCCTAGGACTGGACCAGATATTTCTCACCAATGCTACATAGAAGGGAAGGATCATATCCCCTTAACCTGTTGGCAACAGTCTTCCTCTCTCAGTCCATGCTGACACTGTCCTTCTTTGTTGCAAGGAGGTGTTGCTGGCTCACAATCTACTTGTGCACTTACACATTCTTGTGTATGTCCACTTTGTTTAAATATTCCCTTACCTGATCCTCCCACACAGAGAGTAAATGTGCTTTCTTCCAGACTTTCCCACTGGTCACTGGGGCTTTGGATTGCTGAGGGGGGAATCTTACCAGCAAAGGCTGAGCCAAAAATGACACTGACTACTTTGGCTTTTTCTATGTCGTTTGTCAGCAGATCAACTGCCCCATTCAGCAGCAGATCCATATTTCCTCCTCTCTTCATTTTGCAGTTCATTTTCCTCCTCTCTTCCTTCCTTTCTTGCTGCCCTTCTAGACCCTTGCTATATTCAAATCCAGGTGAACTTTGGCTTTTGCTGCCTGATCTCTGCATGGTTGGACAACGTTACCAAATTCCTCTTGGGTCACCTGCCCCTGTCTATATGTTTCCTTTATCCGTCTGAATCTTGTTCATTCATGCCAGCTTCCTACTGCTTTTTATGTGATAATATGCTCATCAGTATTGACTATTCCTGCACTTGAAGGAAGAGATAGCTGAAAATCACACAGATCTATAGCATTCTTCTTCTCTCTATGATAGTCTCTCATGGGATTCTTCCAAGCTGATCTCTGAACAGTCCAAAGTGTTCTCTCCTGAATTTCAAGATTATGATACTGCTCTTTATCTTGGTCCCTCCTCTAAGGATCCTCATCTTACAGTTACTGCAGACATCTCTGCTCCTGATCTTTACATCACCAACCAGTCCTCCCTTGTTCTTAATATCAGGTCTGGCAGAGCTCTTCTGCCTCTTGTTCCCTTCCATTCCTCAGAGCTACTGTATTTAATCCAATGTAGAACACTTTTATTGTTTTGCTTCATTTTTGCAAATGTGCTTTGTATTCATTTTTGCAAATGGAGCTATTCTGTCCAAGGAATTTTCAAAGTGGCTTTTTCCTAAGCAGCCTTGAGTACCAGGGTCTATGAGCACAAACATTTTACATACTGATTGGTGTATTAATATATATTTACTATTATCCTTTTATGAATTTTCAAATCAGTAGTCATATTTCATTCAGATAAATCTTCAGCTGAAGCGAATCAAAGTTTAGCCTATGTAACAAATGGGTAATAAATGAGTAAGACCTTCAGGATCTGGCATACTAATGATTATAATTTAACACTACTACAGCTCTTTCCATCTTCGAAGTGCTTCACGAAGATTAACCATTCTAATTAATTTCATTTAGCGATGTTCCTACCATATCTTTTCCTCTGCTGAGCACTGTAGTACGCTTACTGCTGTATTGTAATTCAAAGGTTGTTATGGTAAAGATTTTGACAAGAACAGAGAATCCCTTGTGGAAATTTGCAATTGTGCTAATTACATCAGAGACTGGATGTCAAGATTATCCTTGAAAAAGATCCTACTACACACCATAGGTGTACCAAGTCTCTCAGTAGAAGAGCTAGGCTTGGCCAATCCACCCTTTCTCTGGCATGAGCTTGCTGTAGCAGTAAAAAAGATTCAATAACTTTCAAAATTGATTGAGATCCATGTTAATGTTCAATTTCAGGCTGAGAAAAGGCAGACGAAGAAACAAAGAACCCATGTAACTTTCCTACCACTACCAGTCAACTTGTCAAAGGCAAATAACATAGGACAGAAGAGTGACATATGATTGTTAGACAGTGAGGTATCTGTGCTTCATAATTTTCTAATCCTGAAATGCATTATTCAAAGTGTTATGTTGTTAGTCTATTTTATTGGGAATTACAAAAGACCGTTTAATAGATACATATCAGATTTTTGACAGATTGGTCCAACTTCCTCACTGTGGGGAACTGACTGTCAGTTTTGGAATGTTTCTTTACAGACCTCTTGCATGCTGTGAGGGTAGCCTGTGAACATAACCCCGGGCCACCCAAGGGTATAATCATAGAATCATAGAATCCTAGAATCCTAGGGGTTGGAAGGGACCTCGAAAGATCATCTAGTCCAACCCCCCCCTGCCAGAGCAGGGCCACCTAGAGTACATCACATAGGAACGTGTCCAGGCAGGTTTTGAATGTCTCCAGTGAAGGAGACTCCACAACCCCCCTGGGCAGCCTGTTCCAGGGCTCTGTCACCCTTACAGTAAAAAAATTTTTTCGAATATTCAACTTGAACCTCCTATGCTCCAATTTATACCCATTACCCCTTGTCCTATCGCTGGTCACCACTGAGAAAAGCCTAACTCCATCTCCCTGACACTCACCCCTTACATATTTGAAAACATTGATGAGGTCACCCCTCAGTCTCCTTTTCTCCAAACTAAAGAGACCCAGCTCCCTCAGCCTTTCCTCATAAGGGAGATGTTCCACTCCCTTAATCATCTTAGTAGCTCTGCGCTGGACTCTTTCAAGCACTTCCCTGTCCTTCTTGAACTGAGGGGCCCAGAACTGGACACAATGGATGCTCTTCTGCCAGCCCTTGCTGGCTGTCTGAATAGCCTTCCTTGCTGTTTTCTCAAATGTCATTTGGATGTCTAACTAGAGCATCTAGATAGATCAGTACAGTTTTGGAGGTACAGCTAGTGAAAGTGGGCTCAAAACACACAATTTTTTTTCTAGGTTTTGAGGACAATAGGACAAGAGGGTAATAATATCCAGCCTATGCGAGACACCTAGAATATTCACATACCACAGACTATGGCAACATTACTTGTTGAAGGAAATCCAGACCCTCAAGGTCTACTGACACCAATTGCTTCCCAGCCACACTGCTTAGCACTAAATACCTTCATAGGCTTCTTGGAAGGTCCCAGTTGGAGAGCTACAAATTGAAGCGATAGGACACACTTAACAACTTGGAGGTGATCACAGAGCCAGCACTCACTCTCCATCCCAGCTTTCTTCTCTGTAATTTTCACCTCAACTCTATTCAATAACCCCATCTCTTTCTAGCAAACCTGTTTTTTTCCCCTGGAAATTGACAGCAACATTACAAGCTGGAGGATTACTTAAACTTTTGAAATAAATTAATCTTTATTAATTAGTCTCAATTCATTAATAGAAATTACAGCTCTGATCTACACTGATGTATTTCAATACTGCATCTATTATCATAGAATCATCATAGAATTGTCTGGGTTGGAAGGGACCTCAGAGATCATCAAGTCCAACCCTTGATCCACTGTCGCTGTAGGTACCAGACCATGGCACTGAGTGCCACATCCAGTCTCTTTTTAAATATCTCCAGGGATGGAGAATCCACTACTTCCCTGGGCAGCCCATTCCAATGCCTGATCACCCTCTCGGTGAAGAAATTCTTTCTAATATCCAACCTAAACTACCCCCGGCACAACTATTACATGGTAGTGGCATATATCTGGAATGACCAAAAAGCAGAATTCTCTGATTAAGTATTTTTATATTTACCAATGGATATCTAGAGCTGTAGTTCATATGATCTCCTACAACAGCCTTTTTTTTCGCTTTCTGTAGGATGGGTGGCGAATCAGACAGATATTCCTATAGGGAATAATAAGAATTTAATATTGTTTTTTTTTTCTAATCATACAGTGGCATTTAGCAAGTGATTGATAGCAAATACAAAACCAAGTAATTTCTATGGCTTTAGCTTTGATTTGGTGTTACAATTCTTACATGCAGACCCTCTGAAACAATCATTTTAAACAAATAATAATTAATATAATTATTGATTGTCGTTATTGAAAGATAGCTGTTTCTGAAAGACCTCCTATATAATCCTAATATACATATAGAGAATTCTATTATTTCAATTGCTGCTGTTCTTCTTTTTTCTTACCATTGTTAAAGTCCTTAACTAATGGCTGCCATGGTCAAGGATCTAAGGGTCCTGCATTTGAAATCTGAAGAATACTTTTTTTTCTTCATGATTTAACACCACAGTGGATTACTCCTTTTAAATTTATTGATACTTACCAGTTTGGAAAATATAACTAGATCCCAGTCGTGGATATTATATAAATTTCTTGATATATCCCTTAGTCGGGTTTCCTGATTTTGAAGTGTGGTTTTAATCAGGACTATTTATCAATTCCTCAGATAAAAGAAGGACTTTTATCTAGTCCTTCTGCCTTGCTCCAAGCATTTTCCCCATAATCCCTGTCACAGTCAAAGTCCCAGTGACAGTATGGAGACGAATTTTTAATCATAGATATAATAATTTTTATGAATCTCGTTATTTACCTGAGTCATGGAAGTGATGAAGAGGGCTGGGACAAATGCCGTTTGGGTCAGTGTGATGGACCCAGCTGTGTGGTTCATGGTCCTCAGACAGGGCTGCGGAGTCCCCAGAGTTCCCTCAGGTTGGTTTTTTCTCTATGGTCTGTTCTCTGGAGACTCTTAAATCTTTATTTTCCTCAGTTACAGGACTGGGCAGAAAATACCTCCCTGGTGACTCATCCTTATAAAGCCTGTTCTCTGTTTCTGACTTGCTGTTAGATGCTCTTGGTGCTCACAATCAGCTCCTGTTGCTGGTACCATTTGGGATATTTCTGAACAAGTTTGAACCTCCCTGATTTTCAACAGGTTTCTCCTGCGGCTTGACTTTTTTATTTTCCTTAGGCACACAAACCCCATTCAAAATTCTTTTTTTGGTTGTTATTTTTAAACAAGAGGTTAGTTCACTTTTGAAAAAGAAAGTCAGTTAAAACTCATGGGTTTACACTGATCTGCTGCCTAGCCCAAACTCATGCTAACTGCTGCAGATCCTCAGAACAAGACTTGTTTCCAGCAAGTTGCTGATGTTAAGTGGCTAGCTTGATGCCACAGGATAAAAAGGAGATAGAAAACAAACTCAGGGTTGATGCTCTATTGTTCAGAAAGCACAGGACTAATAGAGAGACAGGCTCAAAAGGCTACAATCCTCATGCTTCCTCTGGGGATCCCAGGATACTGGGGGAATTGGTGCTGTAGTATAAACAGGGAAATTAGATTTCATAGTGTTGCAGAGTGACTTTAAAACAATTAATTCGATCTGTGTTAGTGTTTTCCACATCCTGCTCAGTTTGCTTGCACCAAGAGTTTATCCTCAGTTCCTTAAGGGTTGTTTTCAAACCCTACAGAGCATCTTGAGGAAGGAAGTGCCATCCCCAGAGATCAATCAGTCCAGCTTTACTAGCACTAAGTACACTCTTCACCATCGCCCCTTAAGGATCCTGAGATGATTGACATTTTAATGTTTCACCCTAATTCCTCTGAAGCTGTGATTTAATGTGTAGAAAATATAGTGCAAAATTATGTTAAGACTGTAATAAAAGGTGTTTATTGTAGTTAATTGTCATAAGTTATTCTATTAAACTATTGAGGAATATTAACAAGGGATAGGATAATATCGCCATATAAAATCCATATACATTTTTAGCAGTTGTAAAATATGCTATAATTGCTTAATAGCTTTGCAGCTGATTCTTTTTGATAATTAACTGCACTGGGTAAGAAGCTGGGTTGTCATTTCAGCTATCTGGAAAAGACAGAACATCTTCAATTTAATCTGACAATTACCCATGAAAATGATTAGGTGACAAAAAAGTATTTTTTTCCCCACAAAAATAACTAGAAGGCAAAGGTAGCTTCCAAATGTGCTTGTTTATTTTGTCTTCACAAACATATGTATCAGAATACCAACATATTCTCTACTGAAGGACTGCATCTAAAAATAAAGTTCTTCAGAAACGGCAGAGAAAAGTTTTCTTTTATAATCCTCACTACCTGCCAGTTACTTGCAAGCTTTGTGTAGGAGGCAAGAAATGGGTGGAATAGCATTGGTCATGACTTATGAATAACATTTTGTAAAGTATTTAGATGAGTGCTTACGTGTGAAATCCCACCATAGGCAGTGAAGCTCCCTACATTTATATCCTGCAAATCAAAAAGACACTGGTACCTCCAAGGAGAACTGGGAAGAACTCAGACATCAAAATTTGCAACCTGAAAATTCCTGCTTAGCTCTCATGCAAACCGTGAAAAGCCTCACAAGCTGTCTAGAGGAACTTGGGTTTTTAATCTTTAAACTTGCTGAGAACTTCATGTTCTCCTTCTGTGTCTGTCCAGAATGCTCAATGTGGAGAGGACAGATGAAGAGTGCTTACTTCCCACTGAAGTCCACATAGACAGTGCTCACCACCAAGGGACTCATCCCGACCAGGCATTGTTAGAAGATGCTTATGGTATGCCTAAGATATGTCTGTGACAAAAGTAAGGTGCTGGCTGCTGCTTTCTTTGAAAACATGCACAGAACAGCCTCACTTCTGAGCATTCATCCAACTATGAAAGATTCAGCTCACTTTCCCCAGCTGAAGCTGTTTAAGCTCTCCTCCCCTCCACCCCTGAAAGAATGACAGACTACCTCAGTATCGTCTTACTTCTAGCACTCAGATATAACTGAAATCCCATTTCAGATAACAAATTCTCATTCTGAATGTAGGGCTGAGAGTTGAAATCAATGCTGAATGAAGGTGGAGGGATGCCTGATAATAACATGGGCTGTTTGCTTGCATTTTGGTGCCTAATTCATCTTGACAGCCCATTTAAAACAGCTGGAGTACTGCCTGTGTGGAAAATCGTTCCTCTTGCAGTGCCACCTTATTGCAGGTGCTTTTGATTTCAAGTTCTCTCTGCCAGGCTATAGGAGACTTCCTAGGGTCAGCCATCTCAGCCACAGACTCATGGCTCCATCCATACACATTAGAAATGCTGACATACAAAACAAAAAAAACAGTTCGAGGTGGACAAGTATGGGCATACATTTTGGGGAGAAAAGGGCTATTTAGGGATAATGAGCTCCCTGTTTCCTTTTCCCATGACAGATAATGCATGAGGGCTGGGCAAGACTGAAGCTGTGTTTCCTCTTTGTGAGTAATTCATTTTCTGTGTAATTGAGGTCACCTCGTATGCAGAAGTACCCATTTTAGCTTGTTATTTTTAATCAAGTAATTAAATAAAACAAACAATACTAGATTAGTGAATAAAAAGCTGTCAGCAAATGGCCTAAAAACCTATTTTACCCCTTTAAATCTGCCACCAGCTACACTTTAAAATGGATCAAGTTTCTAACCACATGTGCTGTTAATTCTTGCTACCAGGGCTTTTTTCTGAAATGACTAAATTTTGGCCTTACACTTGCTACCTGATCAAAGCTAGTGAAGAACCTCTGGACAGAATTTGACCAAAGAAATTAAAGATGAATCAAGGAATGAAATTCATCCATCAGCCACGACCATCAGGGACATCCCTTTGCATGACACTCTTCTGGGCAACTATTTCTGTAATTTCTGTAGCTGGTGGCAGCACCATCTCCTTTGACTTTTCCTGCCAGCTCAGCTGCACCTCAGCTCTGTAAAATGAGTTTAAAGCAGCAAATAGAGCCCTTTGTAACAGGAGAGGGAGCTCTCACAACACCGATGGAGAATTTTTGAGGGTGCTGTTTACTTACTTTGGCAAGTAGAGAACAGAAACCTGTCTTTGTTTTTATCAAGGAAGGAGATTCATGTGGGTATCCCTTCATTAGCTTGTGGGAGGCACTCATAGTCTAGCTTGCCTATACCACAAAGAAGAATTGAGATTTGAACATACTTAGGAACTAAAGGTTTCCATATTAAAAAAACCCAAAACCCTGCAAATTGTTTGACCCCTGCCTATATTGTAACTCATGGAAAAATGTCCACATATTAAAGGAGAAATCCTATGACCTTCCTCCTGGGGTCAGCCAAGTTACTCCTGTGCTGGTGATCTCTATAGCCAATGTGACACCTAGTACATGTCCCAGGTGAAGCACAAGAGGGCAATGAAACAGAAACAAACCCCTGAGTTCACTAGTATTCTTTAGGGAAAACTTATTGAATGGGTACTAGAAGAACTGTGGCTTGCTTTCCCTCATCCTCCCATTTCATATAAATTCCCCCACCAAAAGGATAATTTTTTCTTTCCAGAACTATGTCCTATCTAGTTATACAGGCAGAGAGTTAACCTAAATGATGATTAATGTTTCAAAAAACCCCACAAAACAAAACAAGAAACAAACCATATTTAATCCCCCTTTTTAAAAAAAAAGAAATAAATTATTTTATTCAGTAAAAAGGCCTTAGGATACCTTATATTAATCTTATAGATTTTATATATAGACACTCTCAAGAAAGCGACAATCCATGCTGTGCTTTCAGCTAGTGGAAGAACCCTTTCCTTAACCAGAAACCTCTCTGTATTTAAAATGTGACTCAGTTGTGAGCTAGCTTTGATCTGTAAATACCGCAGTGCTTTTGTTTTATTAAGGAACAGTATTTTAATCACCATTTAGTATTTTTGAGAGGATACACTAGCTGGAACCAACATCAAGTTTTTCTTTGAAAATATTCATCTTTATGTAAAAGTTTCATTTGTTTTCTGTATGATAAAGCCCCTAAGTGCTTTGTTAACCTGTGAGAAAATAGACATGTACTTCTCTGTTCTTTGCCAACATCCCTTCTTCAGAAATTTTATTGCACAATATAGACTGTCTTCTTTTTTTCTTTTTATTTGTATGGTCAAATGAAAAAGATTGAGCTTCATTTGCTGCAGGAAGTATATTACTGACTTAGGCCATACACTTGCACCAGAATCAGTGCAAGTTGAAGATTGTGCCAAAGGATGTTGTTATAAGTGTAAATGAGGCTCTCCTTGGCTGCCCAGATTTTATCATGAGGAATCTCAGTATAACTTCCAGAGGCCTAAGACTGTGTCCCTTGGAAAAGAATGAAGCTAAAAGACTGCAAATGCTAATTTCAAGCTAACCCTTTTCACTTGTCTTCCTATATGACAGGGAGTAAGTCATAATCTGTCATAAATCTGAAGAATGTTGAGTGAAGTCAGAGGAATTCTTCAAACAGAGATCAAGAGCTGAAATTTTCTGTGGATTTGCAAAATACACCGAAACATGACGAAAATGGTATAGGACCTGATGAGGCAGAGAACCACTTTTAAACCAGAACACAAAACAATAGAACATTACTGGCCTGAGAAATACTAATTCTCAGATAGATTTGACTGCGTCACTACTTTTCCAGCAGCCAGAAAATTCACTAAGGGATGTGGTTCTCATTATCCTGATGACAAAGCCAACTGGTGAAACTGTTTTGCAAAAATGTTGCAAAATTACAAATGAGTCATTCTCATTTACCAGTAATACAGGAGTCAGAGCAGTTGGTTGAAACATAGAAGAAAGTGTTGTCTGTTCCTTCTTCTACCCCAAAGGGTTGAATACTTATCTCAAATCCCTAAATATCACTCCAGCAGGGATTTCTTGATGCTGTTTCATCCTGTAAAAATAATTAAACACAGGCTGGAGAAGGGATTGGAATCTATCTCCTGTGCTAGTGAGTTGCATTCTGGCTGGAATTCCAGACTCATTGCTTTGCTGTTTCTGTCATTAAGTCTTTATATGTGGCATACAAAGCAGAAGAACACCAATAAGAGGGGAAGAGTAAGCCTTGTTTCAAAGAAAACTTCATCGTAACAGTCCAGGACTTCTTGTTGGAAAAGCCTGATTCAGATCTTCTCTCTACCTACTTCAGGAAGAGGTTCCAAGTCAAGGAGAAATCTTCATTTCTGGGTACTAAACATGTAACTCAGACCTCTAAAATGTGTCACCACTTATTTGGTATAACTCTCTGGCCAGGAGAGGAAAATATCCAAGGGGATTGAAGCTACATTTATCCAGTCTCATGGATAGTAGATGATGACAGTTTTAGTTCATTCAGAAGGGAGATGAATCCGAATCACCCATGTTCCTGACTTACACTCACAGAACTTAAGTTTTGGGTGAAAAAGAGGTAATGATCTTTTCTAACCATTTTTTAGAGGAAGTTCATCATCAAGTTTGTATTTTACAAGCTATGAGAATTAACTGTTTGGTGTCAATGTCAAAACTGAAAATGTTTAATTTGTTTCTTCTGGAATATTCTTTCCAGTTCTCCAGTTTGCCAGCCACATATAAAAACCAGTAATTTTTATGGATTTAGTTTTGATTTGGTTTTACAATTTTTACATGCAGACCCTCTAGAAAAGGCAGCTTAACCTCTTACCTTGTAGTAACACTGGTGTCTGATCTTAGAGAACAGAGCAACAGCACCGATTGAGGAACTGAGAAAGCAAAATGTAGAGCAAAAGAAAGATTAGAATTAATGTAGGCTTAAAACTGATTGTTAAGAAGGAATTTATTGAACCTTATAAAAACCTCAATTGCATGCATAATGTCCCTGTAGTTTACCGTTTCCTTTGATAAAAACTAAAGAATTATAAATATGGAACAGATGGTAAGAAACACGTTTTCCATACTGAGAATTGTAAGTGCATCTTCCTGCAGAAAGGTTGTTGAAACAGTTTCTAAAGGAAGTAAAAAATTGTAACCTGTATTTCATCTGTTTGGAAAGTGCTGGTGCAAAGTTTTGACCAATAAAATCTGTAATAATTTCTGAACAGCAAAAGCCACTTCTACCTGATAAATCACTTGGTGAGATGGAGATGATCTGTTCTGCAAGAAGTAACTAGCTTTAGAATTACTGCAGAACTGGACTGTGGTGAATGCAGAGGCATACCTTGTCCTTGTGAAGCCAGAAGAAAGGGAAAAGATGCTTAGCAGAATTCAGTATGCAATCATTTTAAAGACAGTATTTTTCATTTCGATTTACAATTTTTTTTTACCTTTATAATTTCTCTTCTGGTGTATTTGATGCCCCTTTCTATCTCTTCCCTAGGATCTATGCATTTGCACATCTTATTAGTACTCCTGAGATGGCATTTTCTACATATGGAAAGTTATCTCTGAACTTTTTTTCTATTAATCTCATTCAAAAACCTTGTTCAGAGCTATTTCTGGTGAAATTCACTGAAGAATTACACTCACTGCTGAGCTCTATCATAGGGTCATAGGGTACAAAACCAAGAACTTTTGGGGGAGAACCTAAAGGTTTGCAAGATGGAAATGAAGTTGATCCAAAACAACTGCATAGACTGTGGAGGTAGGTAAATATCCTTTAAGACTGATTTAGTCCACTCCTGAATCACTTTTCCTGGATATATCTTTCTCTCTCCTTTTACTGCTATGTAGTCCACAAAAAATTTTCAAGAAACCAAATCCTGAGCTCATTTACACTGACACTGTATCAGATTTGTGTTACTGAAACCAAAAAGTGAAATGGTGGTAATCAACAGAGTAGTTCCAAACTGAAATTTCAATCTAATACTGGCTCTTGTTACGTCAGGAGGTTTTTGATAGTGATTTTGGTGGCATTACTATGGATGGTTGAGACTAGTTTGAGCCTCTATCTCAGAGACTGGTGTTGTATGTGTATTTTAAATATGGAAGGCTGAAGAAGTCTATCTCAAAGTCATATCCATGTTGGGGATTTGAGTGAACATGTAATTAGACTTAGATACTGCATTTGTCTTTGCTTAAACCATTTTTTTACTGACTAATTTCTTCTTTATTGTTAATAGCATTGGATTATTTCCCAGAAGTTTGTTTTATAGACCAGTCTGCCCATTGTTAGCCACTGTACAAGCACTGAACAGATCTGTTGCACTGAAAAATACATAGCTTAAAAAAAAAAGATAAAATCTCTGTCTGGAGACTTACATTTTAAATGTAAGCAAACATGAATATCTCTTCAGCCTTTGAACTGGCTTAATATAATACTGTCTTAGTCCAGAAAAATATAACATTGCTAAAATTATACTGTGGCCCTGGATGTATTCATGGAGAGTAGCTATTTGGACACAATATATTGTCCTAAAATGCTTATAACTTATGGTATCCTGCCAGTTTGGAGCATGGACAAAAGACACTGGATCTCTGTATCCATCAATAAGAGTCATGCCCAATGAGGCAGAGGCACCCAGCATTGAAGCCAAGAGATGCTCTCCACCTCTTTGAGATTATGGGAGAAAAGGATCATGCTGGCAAAGAAGGAAAAACTGAACTGTGTCATTATGTGTCATCTCAGACAGAATAATCCATAAAATAACATAGAAAAACAAAGTTCCTTATTTTTGTCTGCTTCCATCTACAGCAATTCCCTACTGTTCTCCCTTAATGCAAGTGCTATTTGCTTCCATGATATATTCCTCTTTTATGTCCCACTCTCTGTATTTATTAACCAGATAATCCATCTTTACCATACAGCCAGTGCCATGATTGCAAATCCTACAGGTTCTCAAAGTGGCTATAAAGTAAAACTCTTTTAAGAGCCTCAGGATGGTGACTGGTTGCATAAAGCAGATTATTCTTGTCTAGGGTTTCCAGGAAATTGTTGTATTCCACTTATTACCTGTCTTTGAAATGAAAACATCAAGATAGTTTATCTCTGAAATGTTACACTCCAATAGTATACGAGACCAAAAACTTAATAACATCATGAATTTCATATAAAACAACAATATATTTACCCAAGATAGCTTTCGCCCTATTTCACATCATGAAATCTTAGTCAATCAACTTATGCACCATTGCACCATATAAATGTATTAAAATACTTGACTGACTGAACTAATATTTTTTTTCTGTTTTTGTTTTTTTTTTTCTTTTTCCCCCCAAAATAAGCTGTAAATAAGTAAGCATGGTGCAGGATGCAAACCTTAACCATATGCCTCTCATGAAAATACAAGTCAAGTCAGGTTCTGACATTTAAGAACAGTCTAAGTGAAATGTTAAAGGGCAGAATGCACTTTTGAAGAGCCCCACAAAGCACAAGTAATCCAAGCAGTCCTTAATCATCTTCCTATCTATTGACTATCTTTTGCTGTCACTTAGGTCTCAGCAATTACTTGGCCTGCAGTAGAGCTGCAGGGAGGTGTAGGTTTAAATTATGCATAGGCAGAGGGGCGTGGATTCATTCCACTTGATTTAGATACATTACTGAGATGCTGGAGTTAGGAATCAGGTCACCCTAAATTCCACAAGCATGGAGGAAGACAGAAAGCTCCAGAGGGCAATTCAGCTCTTAAGTGGGCAGAACTATCCTCTGGAGGTCATTGTCCCTCTATATTTACTGCAGAGACAGCCTTGAGCAAAGCTGCTCTTCACTTCAGTTAGGTTGGATTAATCCAGACACAGCATTTTTTTCATGTAGTGAAGTAAGTAAGTTCTCTGAAGTCACTGGTTTTGCACTGCATCAGAATACCTGTATGTGAGAGAAAAACAGTTCCACCTATTTCAGAAAGTGGACATAACCATGAATTGTCCCTTTTAGGGGGAAAATGGCATATACACTGTACATAAAAATCTGTGTATTCCACTAATTAACTTCCAATTACTTCTTCATGTTCATCTTCACATCCCTCCAAAAGTTCACTTCTGCCAAAACTTTATGCCTGAGGCCCAGGTGCTTTAATATTACATCTCACTTCACTGACCTCTAACTGAGCTGGTCCTTCGATGGCATCTGAAGATAGACTTGAATCCTTTATCTCTGCCCCTGAACCAGCAAGAAGAGAGCTCTATGTGAAGCAAAAATAAGCAGCTATATCCTGAGTCTGTGGGCTCAAGGGCAAAGTTTCCATGGACTCCCCTGAGCCCAGGGCTTTGCTTAGTGACCGTGCAACAAGCATAATCACTGTTTGTCTCTCTCACACACTCTTTTTTCTGTAATGCTGTTTGTAATTTTCATGTTTTAGATTTTAAACATTTCATGTAGGGACCCTGCCTGAATATGTCTGTAAATCACCTATCACACAGCTGCTGCAGTAATACAATAATAATAATAATTAATTAATAATGGGCCTGTTCCTTAGAAGTGTTCAGAAATGGCAACTGACATTGATGTCAACCCCTCTAGGAGGAATCAAATCATTAATAATAAATAATAGCAGGAAAATAATAATATCACATTCTGTTTTTTCTCACTGCTGTGATGATCAAATCTTTCCACTCGCTAACTACGTGTGTATAGATTGTTACATATAGGACATGTACCTGCAATCATAGTATCTAACTGCCCTACACAAACTCTGAGCTGTCCTCAGGTATTTGACAAGTTAGCAAAATTTGCAAGGTCTCCACAGCCTGAAAGCAATACATCTGAGGGACCAGAACTCCAGGTATCCTGCAAAATACTAATATGAAGGTCATTTTAGTAATATATAGGGTCATTTTACACTTGTTTCATTTAAGCCCTAAATAAGCTAATATCCCTACAACAGCTCTCATTGTTCTCTTGTTAGAATTTGATAACTTTCACATGCCATTGGACCTTCCCCTGTAAACCTGCACATCCAGCTTGTTTGCAGATAACCTTGCAACCTAATCTAAGGAACTGGTGACGCAGGGAGAGTATTTGTTTCAGCTCTGGCCGCAATGAACTTTCTCTGCTGCTACACAGAGGACTTCATTTGAGGCTGTCAATCAATCACCTTTCAAGCGGAAAAATTACTTTTGTAACGAAGGGGTTATTATCCACATAATTCTCTGCTTTTCTTAACTGCTGTTTTTCTGAGTCCCTCATGTTAAGTTATTACATCAAAGTTGATTGAAAGCAGTTAAATGGTAATCACTTGATTTTTAACATTGCTGGAATCTCAAAGGACTGTTACTTGTAATTACAGCATTTTTCTTTACTTCACGTTGAATCTTAGGAGGCTGTGTTTTCACCAGTATTCCTTGTTAATCTGCCTTTAGAATAGCTTTGTTTCTTCAGCTCATCAATTTGATAATTCTAGTCAATAAAACACAAAACAGGGAAGCCACACGATAGTTCTGCTGCTATATAGATATCTACGTGTTTGTTTGTTTATTTACTTATTTATCGCCAAGACTGACTAAAACCTTAGGGGATTTATGAATCTTTGTTTGTAAACACGTGTGAATGAAATCTCTGTTGCCTGATTTTTTAGAAGAATTGACATTCTTATACCGTGGATTTAATGATCAGAATAATGAGAAGAAAAAACAAAGGGGGAAGAAGACAATGCCATATACACTAGAAAGAACAGATTACAGTTATGGCCACTGCATTATATTTTGCTTTAAGATGTGTTTTACACTGCTTTTATTACGTTCTATTGTGTTGCAAGGCCACTAAATTAATAATGTGGTATCCAGAGGAGACGCAAGGCAGAGGCAGCAGTGCCAAGTCACACTGAGAGGGGAGAATATGATAGGAGCCATGCTTATTCCTGGTAGCAATGCAGGATTCAAGATAAATGCACTTACTTCAGTGTAGGATTGTTACATCTTTGAAAGAGAAAGTAAAAAGAACCAGAATTTTTTAGGCAGCCTATTTTTCTTTGGTAGTTAGGCATGCAGGCTCAATTTGAATGCCTAAGCACAGACAAATACTGCCATTTCAGCTCCTTCCTGGTCACTCGATGCACTCCCTGTGGGCATGGATTTCTGGTAGGTCCTACATTACCTCTGCTTCCTCCTTGTTGCCTTCTGGGTTACAGCAGGCATTTCAAGAGGCATGGCAGTTGATGTCACTCCAGTCCTGTCTAGGGTACTGTTTTATCTAGAACTTTAGCTTTTTATACCTCACTTAAATCAAGAAACAATTCGCTTTCACAATAAACTTTCCCGCCTCAGAATTGGGATATGACTTGTCATTTTTGGGATGTGTGTGGTTCCTAGATAGAGGAATGACTGTTCGTCCTATTAGAGTTTTTAGGAAAGCTAATAGGCTTTTGGGAATTATTAATATTGGGAAATTATATCCTTTTGTTTGCAGATGCAGCATGTGCTACTTAGTTGCAGAACTGGAGTCGAGGCTGCACATACAGAGAATGCAGTCAAAAGAGAGGGGTTAGGGTTTTGTTTTTTTTTGGTTTTGTTGTTTCTTAGCATGAAGATGCTGAAACACCAAGTAATTGTGTTAGTACCTGAAATAATAATTTGCTTGTAGCACAGAAATGTTTGGTTAAGTCTTTAAATTGTTTTCTAATGGCATGAAATCCCACAGTTCTTGACAGCTGTTGTGGGTTAAAATGTATTAATTTAAGACGTATTTAAGAAAACTTGTGAACCTTGTAGGTTCCCACACGAACACTCACAAATATTAGCCTAGCAGAAAAATTAAGTTCTCACACACATTTAGGACTCTGCCAGCTCAATCTTTCATAATTACAGTTTGCTTATATTTGTTTCCACTTCATCAAGGTGCTATTGGAGAGTTACGAAAAGATGCCTGTTACAGTTCTCAGACCATGTTTTCACCCAGCAGAAGTTCAAATTTGTGCATTTTATATTAATCAGGCATTTGATAGCAGGTGTTTGCATCTCTTGGAGTCATAGTCAGAACTCCATCTATCCATCCTCTGAACAATGTCCTTTATGAAGGGGAATAGAGGTGGCACTTAATTTCTGACACTGTCAAGGTTGAATCGTTCCATAGCTCACCTGCTCTCTAAAGGGCTTATATAGAGTTTATTTTCAATAAAATATTTTTTTAATACTTGCCTTTGGAGTTCTGCTTTTTATAACTGAGAAAAAAAATCGTACTTTGAATTTTTTAAAAAGACTTTCAGTATTATAGAATACATTCAAAAATACTTGTTCCTGCACCTTCAGCTTCCCTAGTAAACATAAAACCAACTTGTTTTGAAATCGTATCTTTATAGTTCATCTAATTGTACTTACTTCAGTAGGTTTTTAAGGGCCTATGGCATTCATAGTGGGAGAAGAGCTGCTTCTTACCCTTCAGTAGCTATTTTCAGTAGACATTAAATTAAAATGCTTAATCAATGTCACTTTAACAACCCTGACAGTACCACTTCCCAGAATGTCTATCCAGATACATTTTCAGTAAGGAACTATTTTAGGGTGCTAGTGACATAACCCCCCAGATAAGTTAATTCTCAAAAGTCAGATGCTTGTAGTTTTTACAAGCAAAATTTACTACTGGTAGTGTAAATTTTTAGGGAAAGTACAGGATTGAGATTCCTTAATATAAACATGGGATAAAATATAAATATAATTCTTATTTTTCCAATGACTCTTTTGTAACAATTTAGGTAGAATCATGGAATAATTTTTCTTGGAAAGGACCTTTAAGATCATGAAGTCTAATCATTAACCCATCACTGCCAGACTCACCACTAAACATGTCCCCAAGTACCACATTGACATGTCTTTTAAATGCCTCCAGTGATGGTGACTCCATCACCTCCTTGGGCAGCCTGTTCCAATGCCTCACCACTTAAGTGAACAAATTTTTCCTAATAATTGATCTAAACCTCTCATGAAATCACACAAAGTCACAGAATACTAGAGGTTGTAAGGGACCTTGAGAGATCATCGAGTCCAACCCCCCTGCCAGGGCAGGATCACCTAAAGGAGCTCATACAGGAATGCATCCAAGTAGGTTTTGAGTGTCTCCAGAGAAGGAGACTCCACAACCTCACCTTGCACAACTTGAAACCATGACCTCTTTTCCTATAGCTTGTTACACCGGAGATGAGATCAACACCCACCTACCTACCAGTTGAAAGTCATAAAGCCTCTTTTCTCCAGGCTAAAGGATCTCAGTTCCATCAGAGGCTCCTCATAAGACTTGTGCTATTGAGTCTTCACCAGCCTTTGTTGCCCTTCTCTGGACTCACTGAAGCACCTCAATGTCTTTCTTGTAGTGAGGGGCCCAGAAGTAAACACAGTACTCCAGGTGCACTGCCTCACCAGAGCTGAGTAGAGGGGGATGTTCACTTCCCTAGCCCTGCTGGCCACACTGTTTCTGATACAAGCCAAGATGCTCTTGAACACCTGGGCATACTGCTGGCTCATATTCAGCTGGCTGTCGACCAAAACCTCCATGTGTTATGATGTGTGTTATGACCTTCCGTGTTGTCATTTTCCTCAACTGTAAAACTTCTCCCCTGGTTGCACCAGTGGAAACAGACAGAAAAAAGCTTCATGCCTCTCAGTCAAACAACCCCAGTACAGGTAATGACAACATTTGTGCCAACCAATGCAACGCAAAATAGCAAAAATGTATATTTTATTTGCTGTTCATGCAGAAAGTGTCTCTGGGGTGCATAATCACTGCTGGAAGAAGAGGAGACTTGTCACTTGTGTTAAGCTGGGCTTTGAGTATCTTGTAGATATATCAAAGATGAGCTGTGAAAACTTAGCATTGCCTTCCTGATCATATTTGGTATAGGATAAAAGTACAGGCCAGATGTAATAAAGTAGCCATGTATTTTGTAACTTTTTTCAGAAGCTCTCCTATAGGATACATCCCTTCCCTTGGCAAAAGTTGTCCTCTAAACCATTCGCTCTGAAAGAATATGAAGTGTTTGCCCATGAAATATTGCTACATTATATTTTTGTTGTGTCTGACTGTTTTATTCTCTCCTTCAAATATAGTTATTCTTAAAAAAGAAGGAGCTTTGATTGTGGGATGCTTTATTCTCTTGTGCTTTATAATTTTGTAGACATAATGCTATTTAATTTTTCTTATCCAGCACTTCAGTGAGACTTCTGGTGTGACTAAGGACAACCTGCTTGAATAAGAAGTCTTAGGATCAAAGGCTTTGAAATATTCTGCTCTTGTTAAGTCGCTGATGGCAGTCAGTGAGTAGCAAAAAAAAAAAGGACACAAAGAACTGCTTATGAGCAAGACTCATTTGAAAGCAGGTGCTGTTGTAGTTATCTACCAGAAGACTCGGTTCACAAGTTGTCTGTAGACTACAGAAGAAAGAAGTTTTAGTACAAAAGGATTGTCTCATTGACCCAGCTTGATCTGTGTTTCAAAGGCAAAGCTGGAAGTGTACTACAATGAGCTGCACATATTGATCAGTACAAGGCAAGAATGACACAGCTCGGCCCATGCTATTGTCCTTTTTTTACCTTTTATCTCCTGCCCCTACTTCTATTCAAGGTAAAAAAAACCCAAACCAACAAAAAAAACCCCAAACAACACAAAACCCAAAACAAAGTTGCAATTAGTTCATCTTAAAGAGATTAGGCTTCCTACTCAAAATCTGGAAAAGCTGCTGAGAAATCATAGGTATCCCAGAGAGGTTTTTTGTTTGTTTTTTGCATTTTTGACTTCACGCAACAAATACATACTTTTAAACGAAGAGGAGTCAAGAAAGAGAAGAAGAGGAATATTTTTTCTTTCCTTTTCTCTCTTAATGGACACATATGTGCATGCATGTACACACACATACACTAGTCTTGCAAACTGATTACAGATATTGTGGAAAATAATCTCTCGGCTCCTCATTCTTAATTTTTGTAGGGATAATGAAATCAGTTTAAAAAGTCTAACAACAGTCCGTTTTCCCATGAGTCAAAACTAATTTTCTGATATGAATAAAGGGGTTTCATACAGTGAATGTTGTGGAGTATTGGAAAAATTTTAATGACCCAGATTTGGGTGGTTTTATTACTCACAAGTGGCAATGTATGAATTATATAGGTCAGCCTCAGAAAAAACAGATGTCTTAGCTACAAAAAGTCCCATTTCCAGAAATTAGGAAGAGGAATTATAGATTATAATTCCTTTGTTAAAAATATCCAATGAAGCTTTTGTTTTGTTATTAAAATGGCTGAATATTGACTCAACTAACCCTCAAGGATGCATCCAATCTGTGGAATTTACATCACCTACATTATGTCCCTTGGACGATGCAGAAGAACAAACAATTAAGCAGGGGCTACACCAAATCCATCACGCTGACAGCTCACTGTAAAACAGAGTTACTGGAAAATTCGGATAGTGAATACAGTTGCATTGGCTACATCCAACAAAAAAGAGAAAAAAAATTGAATCTTGCTTTCATTTAACAAGGTTCTCTAGACCTTCCAGAGCTGCTTCCTACTATTGAGGTTGCCCAGGTCTTTATCTTTATCCTTGGAGTTTGACAGAATATTGTTGTTAATGACTAAGGCCTTTGTTAATGTTCAGACCTTTACAGCTGCAGTGTACGTGCCAGCAGACTTTTATTTTTCCAAAGCCAAGCATGATGCTATGATCCTAATAAAATCTTGGAATAGTTCCAATTTTATGAGGCAGGGACAGAAGTTGAACAAAAATCTCCTAAGTCTGAAGGAGTGCTCCTGGTAGATCCTCATAAATCTGTAAAAGGAGACAGGCAGAAAACTCTTCATCATGGTCAAGGTTAAGTTGTGCTGTACATGTTCAGAAGCAGAATTTTGAGTCACAAAGGACCTTTGTGTGTGAAACCATGGCTGGGTCAAAAAATTAAAGACTGTGTGTACCTCTCTGTCTAAGTAGCAATTAAATGGACACCTGAAGGACTTTCATTTGGACAGGAGGCATGCCAGAGGCCATGAGATGTTTACAGTTTTTCTAAATCTCTTCATTGAGCTATTGCTTGGTCAAAAGTGACCCTTAGACTCTATGAAAAGATGCCTGCATATATAAAAATAATGTCCTTTCCATTTGCATTTACATTTACCAGTGGCATATAGCTTGGCTTCTAGATCTGCAGGTCCATCAGGCTTTGGACATGAAAGCTGTTACATTTCCATTCATAATAATTTTGTTTGGCTTATTGCTTGCAAGAAAAAACAAAGCTGTGCAATTCAGTCATTATAAAAGGCCATTATTAATTTATTCCTGTTGTGCTAGAACTTGATAGTCTGTCTGTGAGCTTAAAATGCCTTTGTATCTTGTTCTTTGTTATCTCCTAGGCATGTAATTTAATTAACCCATGTACACCACTTTGAAGATGTAAAGCGATGTATGAATGATTAAATCATCAAATTAAGGCTTTCATGGGTGAAATCATGGGGCAGCAGGCAGGAAATACAACATACAAGCAGCAGTGCTTGAAGGTAATCAGTATGGTAAAGGAAAAAAATGTAATGCTCTAGAATTTCTGTGGGGAGCAAAAAGCAGTGTCAACTACTGAAAAAGAACGTGGCTTTTGCTAGCATCTGGTGATGAAGAAACAGGGGCCTGCTGTTGTTCAGTTCTCTAATTCCCCTTAAATATGATGGATTATTTTTCATGGTGACTTCACCATGAGGAAATGAGGAAGAAAGGTACCACAGTGGAGCAAAAGACCTAGCAGTTTAGGGCCCTATTCTGCTAACTGTTAAAACAGGAAGATGGGGAGATGAAGAGCTACAGTGGATGGTTCAGTGGTTATGGGTTGTAGGGTGGACGGCTGGACTTGATGACATTAGAGGTCTTTTCGAACCTTGATGAAGATTCTTTGATTCTAGGATTTTATGAAGAAGATGAACCCATTAAGTTTGTGTGAATAAACAGATTCATGCCTGCCAGTTATCAATAGTGCTGTGCAATGGATAGCCTACATTATATCATCTTAGTCAGGGTTGCATCTCATTAAAGTTATTTTAAAATCAAAGGTCATACATAGCAAGACTACTCCAGGACTACAGCTGGGTCAGAAATCCTAGTCCTATAGTACCAGAGTGAAAAAACACCATGTCTTACATATGGGTATACAGAGCTCAGATGACAAGAAGGAAGGTGCTGTTAAAGGAAATCTGTGGGCTTAGGCCCAGTAGCTTTCTTATAGCTTACAGCTGTTAGGAGCCAATTTTAGGGAGCAAGGATGGACTCAGTTGTCTAAATACAGACATTTTGCTCCATTTGAAATGCTGTATCTGAGTCTGGGGTAGCAGGTATGGTGCATGCCCTTTGAGGGACACATACCCTTCCAGAGACGCAGCTGAAGCTCAGGAGAGTGCTGATCTGCCACACATGCCTGCCAGATGGTTATTAGATGTTAGGATGTTTCAGATGGCATTGCTGCCTATGTTTGTGCAACTGAACCTTATCCATACCCAATCCATTCTGCCAAGTACCCCCCTCACCCCCCCCCCC